>VYXD01010361.1:276024-288210 GCA_013397195.1 Hylia prasina
CAAACCAGAAATTGGTGAACGTGAAACCATTACATGAGGCTTGCAGAACAGAGTGATAGACATTGACAACAGGACTGGAAGTTGAGCTGTGACCTCCTTGAGTCCATCCCTTGCCACACTAAGCCTGCATTTCAATATCCCCATAAAATTTGTTGTTTTTCTCTGCCCTCTTAGGCCTCCTGTCTACTGCCTTACCTTCTACCACTTTCTAAAGCTGCTAAGGAAATCAGTGCACTCCATTCCTTAAAAAATGAAAACTATAAATAAAGAATTTTAGCATTTACATCATCTGCTTTCTGTCTTTCCTAACTCCTCTGCGTGTAAATGCATGACTCTGCAATTGTACCTGAAAGAACTGATGGAGGGGAAGAATGAAAGAAAGAGAAATGATGAGTAAAGGTGTGAAAATTGGGTCAATCTCTTTTGGTTGTGGTTGGTCATAAGATGCTATTCACTAAGTATTTGAGGAGCAGGACCAGAAGGAAAGGATTCCTTTCAAGCCCAAAGAATGACAGTAGCAGACAGGTCCCCTATGGAAGTTGTGCTGATATTTGGTGAAGATCTACCCTTAGAATACTAAGGAGATTTTATTAGAGAAGAAAAACAAAAATTTGCAGAAGTTCCTTGGTATTTGTTTGTATTGTGTCAGTAATCCAAATTATAGTAAGATAAACAGCAGCTAAAATAACCTAATGAAGTCATGGGATGACAAAAATATCTGTATTTTCAAATGTCACTGTAATTTTTTTTTTCTGTATCCTTCAATCTGCTTTAGATATAACATTTAATTTTAGAATTTGTTCTCTAAATATCTTGGGTAAGCCTTTCCATAATAGAACTCTGGCATGTTTTGTTGTTAGGTAGTCTTGCCATCTTGAAACATTGAACATCAGTGAAGTATTATTTCTTTCTAGCACTTTCTTGAAATAAATCTCTTGAAGCAGCTATTTGTACTTGAAGATATTTGCTTTGTCATGTGGGACACTAAATTCATCTTTGTGGTAATCCAATTTAACAGCACCTATAATAGCCTAACACAGTGGCAGATTGGAATAGATACCTTTCCATTACTTTGTTCCACTCCTGGACAGAATGAAACTCTGGGTAGGATTCAAAACCACAGGTGATTCAAAGCTCTTCATCTTACATGCATTTTTGATTAAACTAAAACATATTTATAAAGAAAGCAACATGACGTGTTTGCAATTACTTGCTATTAGAAATGCTAAGAAAATTATTTCACTTCAATTTTCCATCAGCTGGAGATGTTGTAGTCTAAATGGTTAAGAAATTAAGCTCTGTACAGAAAAAAAGCAATGGATTTTATTACATCACTAGGGTATTTTTTTCTTTGAAGGAATAGAGTTCTCTGATGAGATGAAAAGATTCTACACATCTCATTTTTCTCAAGCAGTGTACACTTGAGTGAAGGTAGCATCTTTTCTATATCCTTCCTTAGTTTTTCATTAGTCTGTGTTC
The DNA here is from genome assembly GCA_013397195.1 of Hylia prasina. NCBI lineage: Eukaryota > Metazoa > Chordata > Aves > Passeriformes > Sylviidae > Hylia > Hylia prasina. The sequence continues at coordinate 277,504 of VYXD01010361.1, forward strand.
TTTTCATTTGCCAATCTATTTTAATGTATAGCTAATACACACACAGTTGAGATAATTATCAAGAACATTCAAAATTCATGTATTTAAACATCAATAACTTATTTTTTACCAAAAGAAAAAGTGACAGTATTCTGGGGGCAGGTTGTAGGGGGCTAGTGCAGATTGTCAATCTGCTTTGATTGTCAGTCAGTGTAATACCTTGTGTTGAATATCTTCTCTAAAAATAAATATGGAAACCTAGCTACTTACATGTCTGATTTTAACAAACAAGTAAACAGAGAACTGGTCATTGGAACCGCAGTCCAAAGCATTTATTTGTTTGATTTACAGTAATTCTGATTAAAAGTCTCTGGCTAAAGGGTCATTTCAGCGAGTTACTGAGGAGATGGCTTAGGAATATCACAATTTTAAGTCTCATTTAGTAATGAAATACTGTTTAATAGATGTAGCCATAACTTATTCAGAAACATTTGCAAAGCAAAATGTAGTGGCTTAATATTTGAGATACATTTGATCCATTTGATGCTTGTCATTTAGTGAAGAATAGTGTCCCTGGTGAATATTCAGTTTCACTGCTCAGTGGCCATTTCTCAGCTAAGCAGTCAGATTATTCATGCAGTGTTAGTCATGGGAATTCAGTGAGGGTATATAACCCTGTTGCAGCATTGACAGCAATCCTCCTTAATTTCAATTTTCAGAGAGAAAATACCACTACAGCAGAGCTGTTAGTAAATAGGGATAACAATAGATTCACGTCTAATTATGCACTGAAAACTGAAAGCATCTGACAAACTATATTTAGCATCAGAACCATACTATAATCTCAAAAAACAGGTAGAAGATAATGTTTAAATCCCCAAGTCCAATATCATCCTCTGTTCAAAAATAAAAGATGTCAGAATAATAATTTCAATAAATATTGAATTCTGACACAATTAGGAAATGATAGCACATGGTTTATATTTCTGAAAAATTGCATGCAAAGCTGCTTATTGACTGACTCAGAATTCACAGTGTTTCATTCTGCAGGGATTCCAGCTTGCTCCCTCCAGATCAGGAGGGATTTCTTGTAGATAGGTGTAGTACCAGTGTAGAAAAGCAAAGAGAGATTAGGGCATTCTTACATTCTTACAGGAATACAAAAAATATCAAAATGTTTTATTAACTCTTCAAAATATCACTGATAATCTTCATTACGAAATTATAACAGAAGCCTGTGTTTATCCTTGGTAAATCTTGCATAATCCCCAACGTATTGTGCATGTTGCAAACCATGGAAATACCACTGAATGTTTCCTGATGTCTAGTTCCAATACATCTCCACAGAAGGAAGAATGGGCCAACCTCAGGTCTATAAATTAGGAACTGAGCAAAACAGGGAGGCAGAAGGAGGCTTAGAGGAGGCAAGAAAATCAGATAGTATGGATAAACATTCATTATGGATGGATGAATGGGCTAAATAATTTCAGCTGTGGACAAATTTCAATGCCATCTGAGACCAAAGTTAATAGTTTTCCCTCTAAATAAAAAATGTGCAAGTGCATTTACTTCTAGCTCCAATAGATGAAATCACTGCAGATAGACTGATACTGAACTGCTTGCAGTAATATTTTCTTTCTTTCTAACACAGTATGTTATTTAGCTTTAAAGACTATTTTCCCCTGCAGAAATAAGCCTCCTGCATTATTGGTCTTCATGTTTTAAAAATGAATGCATTGGGCTTTGTTTATAGCAGAGCATTGGGGAACTTTTCATGTTACCAGTATTAGAATTTTTCAGTGTATGCTGTCGCCATAAATGTAGGCCTGTGTTTCAAGACAATGAGGGTCATGGTACCCCACAGAAACTCCATGACTTCATACAAAGACTAGAGGGGAAAAGTTAATCCCCCTTCTTAATGGAATGGTGGAAGACCTTCTAAAAGTTGTACAAAATTCTCATCCTGCATCTAAATTTGTTAAAAATATAAACCACTTGTTACAATGCGGGTGAATTTTTTTTCCTAAATGTTTATAGAAGTTGTTTTTTTGGAGAAGCATAGAGTCAAATATAAAATATGAACTAGTCAAATAATTTCTCCCCCACACAAAACTGAAATATTGCAAACAGTTTTCCATGAAGCTTAAAAAAACCCAACTCCCCTCCTCCAAAAGAAAAAAAAAAAAACCAAGGAAAAAAAGCCCAAGCAAACTCATGTAGGATCCCAATTAGCATAATCACTATTTAGACTAAGAGATTACACAGCTATCTAAAGTAAATTCTATTCCTCACTGCCACTTGCTGCCAACCACCAGTAAAATAACATGGCTGGTTTTGGTGGAAGGAAGATCTGTATTTTGGATTGTTGTATGCTACAACTTTTCATTTTGGAATTGTACTATAATTCTGTGGAACCTGCTTACATCACTTCCTCACACCTTACCTTTGTACAATGGGCTGTGCAATATTTTTGTTTATCTGGTAGTGGGGATGAAATGTTGGGCTTTGAGTTCTGTTTTCAGTGGGGAAAGTAGAGAGTAGAGCTTTTTTTGCAGCCAACTTCACATAAGATAATCTACAATAATTTGAACATTAAGTCCTATAACTTCAAAAAAGGCATATAGAGCAAAGTAATTGTGCAAAAGGAAAAAAAGTATAACTGCAAGGAGCTCTTGAGATGATAATCAGAGAGCTTTATGTGCCTTTTACTTATTACTTTGTCATACATAGTGATAAGTAGTACCTACATCTTTCACTGAAAAGAGTTTGGAAACCACATTATAAGGATTTTCAGAGCAGACAGGAAAATGTTATTTCTAGCTGGAATGAAACAGAAATGTTCCCCGATGCAGAAGTAAACTCATTTTGAGTTATTATCTCAGTATTCATCTTTCATTTTTTTCCTCTTGTTAATTCAGATTGGATTTGTAAGAGGAGACAGAGAAGAAGAAATCTTTAAAAATCTAATTATCAGTATGGCATCTACCGTAGAAATCACAATCTTGTCATGTTATTAAAAGGCAATCTATGTATAATGTTTAAATATAAGCAGCTTATTATAAAAGTTACGTTCACAACACATAAAGGAAAAACACAAACAGCTAAATATACTCATCCTTAAAAACAGAGGCATGAATTTCTCTAGGATGCTGTTACTATCATTCCAGGCTCCATTGTCTTCTAGACATTAGTTTGGTTTTTTGACTCACTGTACCACACTCTTCCCTAACCTCCAGGGAATGCGTGAAATGCTTGAGATGCATTGGAGCTGCCTTGCTGAGGCTGGCAGAGAGCTGTGGAGTTGGAAGCTGGCAAAATACTGCAAGATGCCCTGAGGAAAAGCACTTGTACACAGACTCCAATCATATTTCTATCCCACCACTCTGGTGTAGATAATGTCCAATGCATGACAATTGCAGTGGGGTATTTTTGTTGTGCTTATGTGGAACACGTGCACCTAAATAATATGGTAGCCCTAATGCCTGCCTCCTGTACCATTAAAATGTGAAACAGTGACTTGTACTTAGTGGTAGGAACAGTTTTGGCAAAACAACAAGTGTCTTGCCAGGATGGCTGATAAAATCTTTCAGTGACTGCCTTCTGTTCGTTGGTGTCAACTTGTAAATCTTTCATTGCATAAAGAGATCTCTTTTTCCTTTATGTAGCCCTCATCCACAGAATGTGTGGGCAGTGCAATGTTCCCTAACTTCACAAGTTAATATTTGGGCTCTAGTTTGAGCCAGTATCGGTGACGTGTCACTAATTAAAGTGAAAAGTTAAACTTCTCAAAGACTGTAGAGAAAAATCATGATGTCTGGTTCAGGCTTGTTTCTCTTACATAACCTGCTCATGTCTAATGAAAGTTCTTACTCCTTTCAGGAATATGCCTTCCCACATGTTATTTGGGAACAAAGGCAACAGTAAGCTACTTTGCACTGATTTTATTTTAAACAATAAAAACTAATGAGGTCCTACCTTTGTGTGGGGGCAAAAGCCAGAAGTTATTACAGTGGGACTTCTGCTTTTGTGTCAGCTTCTTCTTTCCACTAAGGAATTAACAAATGATTAATGTGTATCTTGAGGATTTTTTCTTCAAAAAATAAAATAACCCTTTTTATAACAAATTTTGTGCCAAAAATCTATCTTCTACCCATCTTTTTTATCATCCATATATTCTAAAAAAGTCATGAGCAGTTTTTGTAATTAGGGCACAGATACTGTTTCACAGGACTCAGCAGCTGAAAGATGACAAGTAAATAAATATCTGGCTATACCCTGAGATCTGAATGCTCTTGTTTATGGATATTTGCAATAAGTTTTTACTTTTTTTTTTTTTTTCACGTAGCTTGGGTGTTTCAAGAGCCAAAAGGGTGATACTGTTTAAGTCAGCCATGGAAATCTATCTCCAAAGGAAAGTTAAACATTAATTATTAAATGCTTTCAGCTAGATTCTTCTTAAAAAATTTAAAGGAAATGTAGGCCATCTAGACCTGACAAAATAAGAAATGGCCTTCAAACAAAATGCTAGCTGAACTAGAAACAGACTAGAAATAGAAAGAAAATTTTCCTTATAGGGAGGAAGTTCAGAGGAGAGTGTTGCTTTCTTCACACCTCTCTGGAACAAGTTGTATTTCTGTGTAGCTGCAGATAATCTGTATGGCCAAAGTCTACATAGATGTCTGTCAAAGACATCTGTTAGACAAATGAAGTAAACCATTCTTTTAGAATAAAATGGTATTTTAAATTACCTTCAGAAATTCTCTTAGACTCCTTTATCATAAAAATCAAGTGATTTCTAATTCTGTTTTCCTGTACATTTCCTTGTTTGTGTTATTATATATACTGTTGGCCATCTAAGCCTCAGTGATCCAGGGTGAAAGACGAGTACTCTGAAAATTCAGTTGTACCTTAGTGTTCCTAAATTATTGTTTTCTTCAGTTTAGGCACCTGTCATTGGTTCAACACAAGCTGGCCCTTTGGTCAGTCTTCCCCAGGGGGATGTAGAAGACAATCAGAAGCGTGAAAGTGGGAAAACTCATGGCTTGAGATAAAAGGCAGTTTAATAGGCAAGGACAAAGCTGAGCATGCAAGCAAAGCAAAATAAGGAATTCATTCACCATTTTCCATGGGCAGACAGGTGTTCAGACCTCCCTAGGAAAGCAGGGCTCAATCATGCATAGCAGTGGCTTGGGAGGACAAATGAAAACTCTGCAAACATCTCCTCCATCTTTATACACTGAACACGATATTATATGGTCTGGAATATCCCTGTGGTCAGTGAAGGTCAGCTCCAGCTGTGTCCCCTCCAAACTTCTTGTGCACAGCCAGCCCACTCACTAGAGTAGAGGTGAAGTGCATAAAAGGTCTTGGCTCTGTGCAAGGGCTGCTCAGCTGTAACTAAAACATGCTTCCATTATCAATACAGTTTCCAGCACAAATCCCAACACAGAGATCCATATATTAGCTGCTCTGGAGAAAATTAGTTGTATCCCAGCTACAGCTGGCACAGCACCACAAAAAAAACCCCAAACCCAAACAAAATAAAACTAAACTAAAACAAAAAAACTACAGTAGACTGCAAACAGAATTCTGTTGCATTAAAATGCCTTTTTTTTTTTAATAAACACAAATGAAAACAGAAAAAGGGATGAGCCTACTAGCATTTCTTTATGCTTCATTTTTGTGTAATGTGCCAGCAGTAGGCTAGACTTCTAACAAAAAATAAGAAAAAAATCTTGTTACTTGTTTCAAATGGCCAGCACAATGGAAATGATGGGAGTGGTGAGGCTTACATGCAACTAGGTGCTTTCCCTTTTAAAAATTTTTTTTGATCCACTTACTTTGATGACTCTTGTTGGCAGCAAGACTATAAAGGCACAGAAGAGAAAGTGGCTTGCTAATTACACATTTAGAGCTGAAATATGATACACTAAGGATTCAAGATAATGAGATCCTAAGTGGTAGAGTCCGAGTAATATGATTTTCTCAAATACAATTTCTCTTGTACACATTTTCATTGTTTGACACATTTCAGATGTCTATTATAATCTGCTTAGTTTCCCTCTTACCTCTACTGTATTTATGTTCATCACCTTCCTGGGTCTTTTTTGGTAAACAAGAATATTTTTCTAGAAAAATAATGCAGGTGATTAGAAGAATACAATGAAGCTTTTCTCATTCTAGCATATGAAAACGCTTAATTAATATTAAGTATTAAAAATAATACTTTATAAGTAATATCCAGTGTATGCTGGTCTCTCCAATGGGTTGGAAGATCCTGCCACTCACTGCTCCTGAACTGTCCTGCTCCTGTGTTTGGGAACTGAGGATTCTAATGGGGGTAATCCAATTTAGCACGGTAGCAGGTGTCCAATTCTGCTTTCAAGCATCAAAAGAAACGGTTTCTATGGACTTTTTATGGGGTGTTAACTGCCATAGAATCTGTACGTCATTTTTTTTCCTGTTTTAAAAACCCAGGCTAGACAATTAAGACTATACTCTCTTTCCAAAAGCATTACTGCACTTTTAAACATCTTTCATTAATTTTACTTGCATGCCTATTTGTGACATTTGCTATGGAGAAAATTCAGTCTTTTACATGAGTGTACAGAATGTTGAAAATTCTACCACTGGACAGTGAACCATTCAGAACTGTCAAGTGTTTCTGCAGTCCTTGTACTTGCACTTGATAATCCATAACACTGATTAGCATAAATCAGTGAAACGTGAGTGGCACACATGCATGTTTCAAAAAAATCAAACTTCCTAATGGCATTTGTTTTGTTTTAATGGATATAAAGCATATATATACACAGATGCATACACATATATATACACACCATGTATCTCAAAATACCTACAGAGGCAGCAAACTCTCTCTGAATCTTTCTAGTTGTTGCTCTTGTGAAACTTGTATGGCATATAGACAATAAGTTCCTTCCATCACGGAGGGCTATATTTGTGTGAATAAAAATCTGTGTGAATAGTTTTGTGCAGGTGCAACTCCATTGTTTCTGTAATAAATACCAATCTAATAGAAACAGTGAATTAGGAGTGTCTGCATGATGTTACTCATATGATTTAGATTTAAGTAGTCCTAGGAGTAATGGAGAGTTTTACTTAATGAATCTTACGAATCCCTTCCAACTTGAGATGTTCTATGGTTCTATAATTCTGTGAAAACCCTAATCTGAGGTACAGAACCTCAGAATGCAGAACACTTTTCTTGGTTCACCCATGTTTGTTATAGACCAAAAGTAACTGCTGTGTCTCTCTTTCTCTTTACCCTGTCCATGCTGAGCTACGAGGAAGGAGCTGAAGAGAATCTGAAGGATAGTGTACCAGTTTGGGGTTGTCCTGTGGCATCCCTTTCACTCAGTGCTGTCTAATATATTTGTTGTCATGTAACTAATACAATTTGTGCACACACACACATACACACAATACCCTCAACATTGGACTGGACACTATTAAGTCTTTAAAAAAAAGAAATTGTCTTGCTAAAGTAGTTTGCTTGTTACCACAGGTCAGGTAATAAATAACCTGGAGACTTAAGGTTTCAAGTCCTTTAATACAGGCTTACGAGGCATCTTCAAGTGCCTTACTCATCTGAGCCTTAATGCAATTTCAGAACATCTGGATGGCCAATGACACAGATACTCAGGAAGGCAAAATACTCCATAAACTAAAGAAGCCTCTCATAGCACAGGAAGAGACGCAGTGAGCCAAAAGTTCCAATCTGTTTTGGTTAAGTATGTTCCTGTTGTCAAGACAAAGAGTACTTTGTATGGTACAATGCCAGCAGCTCTCTTCATGAAGTGGGAAAGAAATACAAAGGTTCCTGAAAACTGAATGTCTCATGGTAATACATCATGGAGAAGGAAGCTGTCTCCTAAGTAGTGATGTATAAAGCAATTCTGTTTTATGCATCACACTCTTAAAATCCACCCAGGTAGCACCAGAACACTTCTGCATCCTTCTCCTCTATAAAAAGTATTCCCATTTTCTGCACCGTTTTAAATTTCTCAGTGATGCAAGCTGAATTGCATTCCCTGATCTGAAGAGGCTTTAAAAGCCACAATTTTACTATTAAGATTGGATGTGAATATTTATTACAAATTCTAATTTACATTCTGTTAATAATGACAGATTTTGCAGTATGTTTATTTTTAACAAATCAGTGCTATGATAATTTTCTAGGTGTTTGACCAAGGAGAGCGAGACCTTACACATAGAAATTGTATTACGTTGTTGGACACAATGTCTGTAAATCATAACTCCCAAAAGAAATGGGATATAGAGCACAAACATTAGAAACTTAATTATTATCCTGTTCACTCATCAAAATAAGTTACTGAAGGGAATCTGGGCAAACTGAAAATTTGCTTTCCTTCCAAACTGCACCTATAGAGGGATATATAATTACAGATGTTCTGAGTTATATTGCTGCTCCTAAGTATTTTCTAATGCCTATTAAAATTGAAGGGAGTAATCATCCAGCTTCAATAAGCTTCAGTGTTGGCCTTTGGTTATCATCTTTTCATTGCTGTTCTGAGACCATGTAATCAGCAGTGGGATGAAGGATAAGTTGCTGTAAACCCTTTTTAATTGTATTTAAAGAAATAAAGACATTTCTTCTGAAGAATTTCCTTTTCCTAGAATCTCATAATTAGTATTTCTGCAGTGTTTTATTTAGATTCCAGGTTTAGTTGACAATAACCTTTTAAAATGTTTGTGATGCTGGAAGTTAATATACACATGCTGCACAGTATTTAATGTAAAGACATATCTGTGTATAAGTATAAAAAGCAGATAATAATTTACTGTTCTTTGCAGATTCTTCCAATTTTTTCAAAGTTAAGGCTTGTCTAAGTTATTCATTGAAACTTATAAATGTCATAGTAAGGGTTTTAAAGTGCCTCCACATAACTGATCCCTGACCCTTTGGGATTGTGTAAATATTTTCAGGAATCTCTTCTGAAGGGGGCTGCTGATACAGAAAGGCTACATGGGTTTGGTTGCAGACTGGATAATGTTCACAGAACAGAAGCCACATTCAGGGTTGCTAAGAACTTGGGCACCATCTCAAATCTAGGAATCTGTAAATGTAAGGGTTCTAGGACACCATCACTCCTCACTATTCTAAGTGTATTTGCCCTGTTACAGTCTTCTATAGGCACTGCCTTTAGCAGATGTAGGATACTTTGGTCTGTCTGTCTTTCTGTTCTTATCCTCTTCATAGCTGTGTGCACATCAACATGGTGCCCACACAGTCTGTAACGTCCATCTGTGGTTTCATAGAAAATTCCCACTTTTCGGTTGTTATCCTTTAAATTTGACTCTATCACAGTAATACCAGAGTGTTGTAGAGCTTATAGAGTATATGTTCACACTGGTGTTATGCAAAGGAGCCTGCTCAAGATACAGAGTTGGAAAAGAGTGCAAAGTCAAGCTGATTATTCAGCACAAACGTATTATTTTGATAATTTAAATAGCTTCTGTCAATGAACATAGTGCAACATTAATTAATTGGACAATTTTTCTTAGCTGTATGGCACCCAGTTGGAGTTATCGGGAAAAGGAATTATTTCAGAAAAACTGAGGGGAAAAAAAATCTAAAAAAATACTTCTTAAAGTCTTTAAATGTGCTTACTTATTTATTTATACTCTTTGCAAATGCTTCTCAAATTCTCTTTTGGATGCCTTGTTTTTTAACCTGCCAGAGTTTATGATCCTTCCTATTACCCTTCCTCAAACATGAGCTCTGCTTTTTAAAGATGCCCTCTCATTTCTTACATCCTCTTTTATCCCTTAGTGCCATATAGACTTTTCTCAGCTTTACCCTAATGAAGTTTTTTGCTTTTTATTTCTCCTCATCAAGGAAACTGAATCAAAGCATACTTTTGCCACCCTTTGAAAGGTTTCTCTACCAACATTTTGAATAGTGTCTTGTGTGCTACTGAGGATAGCTTTTTGTCTCTTAGGTTTCCTGTATCATTCTGCTTCAGCCTTAGATTTTATTTTCATAAGGACTGAGTCTAATTGGAGGTAGACCCCCCTCATCTTCTTTTATCACATTTCTTGACCTCCTAAACACACTTATCTCCCTAAAAAAAGTCATAATCACTTTTCCTACCTTGGTAAGATAAAAATAAGATTGTAGATGTAAAAAAATATTACTTTACTTAATTTTACAGAGGAAGAATTAATGATAGATAGAAATTAATGAACCATAATTTCTCTCACACCTAATAATTTAATTTCTAAATCTAAAAAAAATTTATATTTTAGGAGACAATTCATTTCATCTATTTACATACCATCAATCCACTAAGCTAAATACATAGTATTTGGGGAAATTTAAGTATACTCAAAATTCTCCTTTTAGCACATTCCTAGGCTCCTTATTCATGAAACATTAAACACATGTTTGTCTTGGTTTGAAAGACAGGTGTCTGCTAAGGAAGGCAGGAGCCTCCCTTGGAATGGAAAACGTAGACCCCCTTCCCTCTGAATTATTGTAATTTTGAAGTTAAGGGGCTCTAAGGCAAAAGATATGAGAATAGGAATAACAGTTCTTTACTAGTATGTATAATAAAGCAAACAACCACCAACACCTCTGGCATTAATAGCAAACAGAACCACAAACCCAGTGACCCCTTCTCGGCCGCGGGCACTTTCCCTTCGGTGCAGTTCCGCTCACGGCCGCCAGGGGCGCTGGTGGCTCCG
>VYXD01010362.1:6550-59169 GCA_013397195.1 Hylia prasina
TCCCAATTCCCTGCCTGCTCCCTGCTTCCCATTCCCTCCCTGCTCCCTGCTCCCAGTTCCCTGCCTGCTCCCTGCTCCCTATTCCCTGCCTGCTGCCCGCTCCCTGCCCGTGGGTGTCAGCGGAGCGGCCGTGCAAGCACCAGGCTGCCTCTGCCTAATGCCCTGCTTCTTATTCCCTGCCCAGTGCTCCCTGCTCCTGTTCCCTGCCCAGNGCTCCTGTTTCCTGCCCAGTGCTCCCTGCTCCTGTTCCCTGCTCCCTGCCTGCTCGTGTCAGCCAGAGCATCTGTGTGGCACAGCCAGCAGTGGGCCCTTGTCCTCTGCCCAGTGTTCCTGCTCCCTATTCCCTGCCTGCTCCTTGTCTGTCCCCCCTGCTCCCTGCCCGTTCCCTAACTTCTCCCTGCCCATTCCCGTTCCCTAACTTCTCCCTGCCCATTCCCTGCCTGCTCCCTGCCCAATCGCTGCCCATTCCCTGCCTGTTCCCAGCTCCCTGCCCACTGCTCCCTTCCCACTCCTGTCCCTGCTCCCTGCCCGTTCCCTAACTTCTCCCTGCCCATTCCCGTTCCCTACCTTCTCCCTGCCCATTCCCGTTCCCTACCTTCTCCCTGCCCATTCCCGTTCCCTACCTTCTCCCTGCCCATTCCCGTTCCCTACCTTCTCCCTGCCCATTCCCTGCCTGTTCCCAGCTCCCTGCCCACCACCGGCGCTGTGCCCACCTCGGGTGCGGGGTGCCAGGCGTCCCTGGGGCAGCAGGCAGGACAGGGCCGGTCACTGCTCGGCGTGCTGGGTGCAGCCCTGCACCCATGGGTGCTCTGGGTCTCCTTTCGCCGTCCAGTCGCGTCGATGGCGTGTCAGAGCTGCAGCCCGTGGTGCAGGGCTTCAGGGCTTTTCTCCTTGCTTCCTTCTCCCTTGTGAGGTGCTGGAGCATTGGCAGCACTGTGAACTGCTTGGGGCAGGGACTGCACCTGGAAATTATGTCGTGGGAATAGTTAAAGAAAGGAAAACAACTCCTGTCCAAACTCAGCTTTTGTTTGCACAAGTGTGAGTTTGCCACATCCCGGAGGGTGGAGACTGCCCTCAGTGATGGGTCTGCGGAGGTTTGCAAAGGAGAAACAGCATTGGAAAGCAAGGACAGAAGGTTTGGGAAGGACTGGTTAGGGATGAATGGGAGACTGAGGGCAGAGTGCAGCTCCAGAGAGAGGATGAGGAAATGAAGGGGAGAACACTTTTCCCTCTTAACATTTACCATACTATTTTTTCACCTCTCTTCTTAAAGCGACCAGCAGTGAAGATGGCAGCTCTGCCTGGAAGTGCTGAGGACACAGCCAGCTTGAGCTTGGTCCTTCTGGCCGAGGAACTCTCCCGATTATGCAGTGGAGTGGTAACTTTGCTTTCTCATAAAACAGGGACCATTATTCCATAGCCTTCCATCACTGTGAGGCTTACCCAAGTTTCAGGATGTGCTAGCAGGAGTGTTTAATCTCTGGTACTCACTGGCTGACATCTCCAGCGTCAGGGCTGGTCGTTTAGCAACAAGGACCGGGCTCGGCACTCATGGCCGCTGTCCTGGGCTGCAGCCTGGCTCTGCAGGGTGCTCTGGGAGACAGGGACGCAGGGAAGGGCTGGATCTGCACCCTGAGCAGGATTTTGGTGCTTTGGTGGCCAAGGCCGCAGGCGCTGCGGATTTTTCGCGACTCCGTCCTTTGCGCAGGGCCGCCATTTCCATCGGCAGTGCGGTGTGGGGACGGGGAGGGAAGAGCCCAGCAGACTGTACGTGCCACTCCCCACCTTCTTTCCCTCATCCCCATCTCCATCTTTCCTCCGTCCCCTCCTTTTCTGCCAGATTCCGTAGGGAATTTCAGCCTCTTACTGCAGTCATCACAACCCCTCCTGACTCACTGCCTTCGCTGGCTGTAGCTGTCTCCCTCGGAGCATCCTTGCCTCCCGCAGCGCCAGATCCGCAGAGCAGGGGAACAACAGCAACAGCAGCCACGACCGTGGTCCCTGCAGACAGACAGACAGGCATCAACACACACACACACACACACGAGAACAGTCCCTGGAGTGTGGAGGGGGTTCTGTACGGCCAGGAGCTGGACTAAGGCTGGACTAAGGGTTGTGTGGATGATGGGTGCGTTGAGTCTGTTTTCCCAATTGTTGGTTGCATGGACAACTCTTTGTGGTTTTCCTCACCACAGCTGTGGGGTGGAGATGCCCTTACTTTGTAAAGCTGGTGCTGTTTCGTGGCTTTCAAGGAGGTGCCACTGGCTGCTGAGCGTGTTCAGTGTAGGAATGTATTTGGTTTAATTCCTTTTGCCACCATGTATTGGCCACAGCGACGATTTAACTGTGCCTAAACACAGGGAGGAAAAGGAGACGGATAAAAGAGGAGTTATTTCAATGTTAAACTTCAGCTGTAAATCTCATTACTCAGGAATTGAGGTTACTGTCAGCAGGTAAATCTGTGGGACTGGCAGGAAACAAGGCTAAGGAGGGGACACGGCATATTTCTGTAGGACAGCAGTGACTGTGTGCACAGGGATGTCACTGTCACCGTGAGCTGTACCTGGGTAACCGCCCCGGGATCATTTTCTGTGCAGTGCCACAAAAGGACTGGGGAGAGCTGCGATTTCCCCCTCCCTCTGACACTTGTGTGTGTGTGACACTGTGTGAGCTGATTCATGTTCCCGTCTCTGGGTTTCCCCGTGCTGGGGAGTGGGGTTTGCTCTGCCTGGCCTTGGTGCAGGATGGTGACGCAGCGTGCGGTACCACGCCGACAGAACACACGCAGTGTTCTCGGCCGTTCCCACCGCGCAGGGACTGCGGGACTCGGGGAAGGAAGGGCAGGATTTCACATGCCCACGATGTAAATTTAAAAGCATTACCTCTTCTTGTCTGCTAGCGAAGGCAGGCTCTGTGAGGGACGAGACAGCCACGATCTCCTCCTGCACTTGTTTTGCTGATGGTCATGTTACATCTGTGACGCAGACGAATTTTGCTGTTGGTTCCCGTCCGTGCTTTAGGGAGTGGAGCTGATGGAGGCACAAGCTTGAGTGTTGTTAGAAACATTCATTTCATATTGATGTCAAGAGTTCGAACCACAGCTGAAGGGTCAGGGGCATCGGATCCACCCAGTGACCCCCCAGATGGGGAAGGAATCGGGATGAGCCCCAGCACCCCTGGCCATTTTGCTGCTCACAGAGCAGGCTCGGAGCCTGCAGCACTGCTGCTGCTGCTGCTGCTGCTGTTCATTTCCATGTTATACAAATACAGCATTGGGCTCTGTGTCAGGAGCTTTCTGATGCTGTGAGAAGCCTAAAGTCTACAAGCAAATGTTTTTCTTTTCTTATTTGGGAACATTCATTAAAATGTCTAAATGCCAAGTGTTCTACCCTCTCTCCTCTGACAAATCTCTCCCAGACCTATCCAGAAAATTCAGTGCTGCTGCGTAGGATTTGTAAAACTTTATCGTGGTGTTTTCTTACAGTTTGATATGGGTATGGCTGGGGGGGAGAGTAAGATCTCATTTGGTTAAATATCTGTACTGCTGATGTGAATGGACAAGGATGTAGGCAAGAGAAAGGAGTTGTCTGTGTCCTCCTTTTCTCTGTATATAGACAGTCCCAAGCCCAGGCCGTGAGGAAAAAAGGGAATACTCCATCCCATTCCCACCCACCCAGCAATTTCGGTGCAAAGGCAGCAGCAGCAAAGGCCAAGCTGGAATGTCACAAAATGGTTCCACCAGCACTGCGAGATGCCAGTGCGTTTGTCCTGGCACGGCTCCGAGCGGCACCGCGAGCCGCCTGCTGCAAGGTCATTCCCCTGACTCATGGGCAGCAACCAGTTGGTTCAGGAACTCCCAATCTACTTCTCTTGCAACTGTGCCCATGCCTGAACCTGGAGGGGAGGCTTGAAAACTAACATTACTGCAGCAGTGGGGGCACTGAGCCCAAAACTGTAGCTCAAAAAAAAATCCCGTGTCTCTGAAAGATTTTAAATTCCATATCTGCAATTTGTTTCTTTGCTAGCTCCAAAAACTTTCCACTAGTTCCCTCATCCCCTTTCCCTCAAGACTTCCTCTGGACTGCTGAGATCCAGGAGTGACGTGTATTTAAGGACTCACACTGTGTTCTAGGAGGAAAACCTCTGTGTGCATTTGCATTTCTGTAGCTATCAGGTGGACTCTGCAGGCTGCCCAGAGCCTGGCAAGCCAGGGGTGCCTCTCAGGTGCTTTCAGTTTCAGATACCTCAGCTCAGGAGCTGTCTTGTCCCCTCCCAGGTTTCCCCATTTTCCCCTGCTGTTCCTATTTGCCTATCTCACTGGTATTTTCTTGTCTCAGGACAACACCAGCCATGGATATGCTCAGGGCTGGCTCTGGTTGTGTCAGCCTCCCAGGAGCAGAGGAGAGGTTAATGCCTCTGAGCAAAATAATTTATTTAGTCCCCAGAGTTCAACGTGGGGGCACGTTCTGTGGGCAGAGAGGGACGAGGGAGGGACCCTCCTGCTCCCAGAGCTGCCAGCCCACCCCGCCAAGCCCCCAGCCCCGGGCAGCCTGACCCCGCTCACCAGGAGCCTGTGCCTTCCCCACCATCATTCCCTGGTTTCCAAAGGGACAGAGCCTGGCTGCCAGTCCCCACGCCAGTGACGACTCCTCGCCCACAGGGAGGCAGATGTGACGGCTCGTCTGCTAAAAACTGAGCCAACACACTGTGATTCAGCCCTCCAGCTTTCCAAGGAACAGCTATTTCTGAGTGAAGCTCATCTCTTCAGCTCCCCCCACAAACACTCACAGGAGTCCAACAGCAGCCGCTGGGTTTGCATTTGGATATCCAGCTCAACAGAAATGACAGTGGCTCTTGGACACAGGGCAACATTTCGGGGCTGGAATGGTGGAAATCCTGGGAACAGGGACAGAGCAGCAGCTCGTGTGGGAGTCAGCCAGGAGTGTTTGGTCAGTGCCTTTCTCCAGCTGTTTTGCCAGGTCCTTGTGCTGCAGGTAGTGTTAAACTGAAGGCTTGTTTTCAGATGTCTGGTTTAAAGGCAGGTCATACTTCAGTGAACATCTGTCTGGGTTTGTTTCCTTATGCTCCTCCCTGGCACAGGACATTCTTTTGTCTCTTGAATGACACAAAAGAAAAATATGGTTTCCCTTGCCATTACCTGGAGGAGCTGGAGCGGTGGTGTTGGGGGAACACCATGTTCCTGAACTGACTGTACAAATCACAACAATCATCTCCCTGTGAGAGCTTTCAAGCCCTGCAATCAGTACTTTACATTCTAAAGTGATGCTTAGGTACAGGAGTTAGGAATAGAAAATGGCCTTTCTGGTTGCAGCTGCTTAGGTGGATCATTTGTTTGAGTGGAGTGAGTTTTGCAATGTGCTGCTCACTCAGGCTGTGTACGGCTAAATTTGATGAATTTTCCTTCCTGCTGCCCTTCCCTGACCTCAGGCCTGCAAGTGCAGTGCTCTTCTTCCCCTGGGTGAGTTTGCCCACTTTCACCTCGCTGTTCCCTGTGAGATCTGGAATCCTCCACGGGATCCAGGGGTTCAGCAGTTCCTGCGCCCTCCAGACAGGCTGGGGGTTTGGCCAGGAACTCTCCTGAGAGCAAAGCTGGAGGAAAACTCGATGGCTCCAGGCAAGTCAAAGCAATTTCAGATGAGCAGGGGGGATCACAGGATGGAACTACAGCATTAATATCTAAACACAGCTCTGGTGGTCACCATGCTAAAACAGACACTGCAGAGTGCTCTGACAATTCCCCTCAAAGGGAATTGAAATCAGTGACTCAAATCAAGCTGGCCTGAGTGTCCCACTGCTCACAGTTAAAAGGACACAAAGCTCCACAGGCTTTCACCCCCTTCCTGTCCCAGTGTTCAGCCTGCCTTGGGGTTTGGGGGGTTTCAGACACAGTGTCTGGCTTTTAACCCCATTCGTACTCCAGCTGTAAGGCTGCAAGACCAGGACTGAAGGAACAGTTCATTTCAGGATTGTGGAGTTTTCATTGTGGTCTTAATAAAGGAAAAAAGTACCTCCCTTATGCTTTAAATGAAGGGAGTTCTTGCTGCCCACAACAGCAGTGGCATCTCCAGAGCCACCTCCTGGGCACAAATGTCCATTTTCCCAGCAGGGCAGCCCCTGCCCTGCCTTCCCCCAGCCCAGGCTGGTGCTGCTGACACACACCCTGGGTGCTGAGGAACCCAGGGGCTCCCAGAGCACGTTTGTCCACAGCCAACCCACGCAGCACCAGACCTGCACAGCAAAGAGACGCAGGGACAGGCTCCCCACGCCAAGGAGGCTTTTTCTGAAACCTTAGAAGTTCACTCATTTCCACTCCCCTTACAGGTCACCACTTGCACTGTCACACCCCTTGTCCTGCACCTGGCCTTGGGCTGATTCATTCCTTCACTGGGAGGATGATGCAGCAGGCTCAGATCCTCAACATGTAAAACAGGGATTATTTTCTCCAGGGGAGACCAGAGCCTGGTGAACCACGAGTTTCACCACCGTGATGTGAAAATGGAGGAAAAAAAACTATGATGCACACTGAGATCTGTTTTGCTTTCTGTAAAAGCCCTTTCTGTAGAAGGTGTGGGTTGTGAAAAGCAGGTCTGTGACATCCAGGCTTGCCTTGTTCCTGCAGACTGGAGGTCTCAGGGTAGAGAGGAAGTTCCCTTTCACAGGGAAGGCAGGGATTCCCTTTTTGTCTTTGTCTCCTATGGAATGTATAAAGCAGTGTGAAGTCCCTGAAAGGCTTTGAGTTGTTCCTCTGAAAGAAGCTACAGAACAGCACTGCCACTAAAACATCTGAAAATGAGGAAAGCCACAGAATGATGTTGTAATTTCCCTACTATTATTTATGGGAAAGTCCAGACCACTGTGACAGGGCCAAGGACAGGTGACAGCATTTGCTGGTTTCCACACAGCAAATGTCTGGGACCAGCACTGCTTCATTTCCTTCCCTGAGAGGGTGGGGAGGGGTTGGGGTGGGATTCCCAGAGCAGCTGTGGCTGCCCCTGGATCCCTGGGAATGCCCAAGGCCAGGCTGGACACCCTGGGAGAGTGGGAGGTGTCCCTGCCCACGGCAGGGGTGGCACTGGGTGAACCCAAACCTCCCTGTGCCCCTGTTCTCCTGCCCCTGTGCACATTCCCAGCTGCTGTGGCTCACAGCATCCTGAACTGCTCCTTTCTCGTGCCCAGACACCTGGGGAGCCTTGGAAAGGAGAGCACAGGCTCTGTGCCCTTCCCAAAACGTGCACCTGCACCTTGCCAAGAAGGGCTGACACCTTCTGGGGAGCGTGTGAAGGCAGCAGGACAAACTCCAGGTAGCCTGGAGGAGGGGCAGCAGCATCTTAATTATGCCGAAGTGAAACCTGGTTTTATCAAAACTATAAATAATAAATGAGCCATTGGTCTTCATCTGCTGCATGATATTTCTGGCAAGGTTGGTCTCCTTTGCAGAGGGGAGGCTGTGCAGAGGTGTTCAGCCCTTCTGAGTCTCATACTTTGACACAAGTTCCCATTTTCAGCCGCACAAAATTAAGTGACATTTCCTCCAAGTATTTTTCAAAACCCTAATGAAGATTTCTTTGTAATGCTTACTCCTGAGGCAAGGGAAGAGCAAAGCACACCTCGCTGTGAGCCTGTTTCCCAGAGATGCTGCTGTGATTCTGTGATCTGTGCTGCACCTGCCTCTGCTCAGCAGCTGCTCTTGGTGCAGCTTTTCAGGAGTAAATCTCACCTGATAGGAGAGGGTGCCTCATAAATAACTGTGCCAGCACGGCAGGCACTGGGGAGGGAACCTGCTTTCCACTCGTCTTTCACCCTGTTGCCCCAGATAATGGATTTAGAAACGACAGCAAATATCCAGACACAGGAATCTAGCCCAGTTGTTTCCCCTTCCTCCACCCCTCTTTCTTGGAAGGACAAGCTCCTGTCTCTGAGCTTTCCCTCTGCCTGGGAGTGTGCCTTAGGATGGAGGCACTGGAGCAGATTTTTGGATGTGGTTACAACAGGAATACACAGAGCTGCCAAAAACCCAGGGCATCAATAAGTGAAACTGCTGCCTCCAGTTGAGCTTTGTTCCATTTCACATGGGCCTCTGCTCCAGCACAGGTCAGACACTTATCCAAGGGTTGATAGCTCCTGAATTATGCATGTGTGGAGCAGTTCAACACCCCCTCTATTCCCTCTGCTCGGAGCGTGGACACTGCAGGTTAAGTGCACTGCTCAGCCCTGCTGCAGTTCCAGGAACCATCAGCCACTCATTTTCACACTCTCCTTCCTCGACAACTTCCACTGAACCATTTGCAGTTCAATTTATGAACGCTCCCTTTTTGTTCTGACCCACACTCAAAGCACTTCCAACCCAATTTATTTTCATTCTGCCTGCGGAATTTAAAAGTTGTCTCACAAAAAATCTGCAAGTCCTTGGTTATTTAAAGCACAGGGACTGCTGAAAGAGGAAGTTCCATCAGGACACTCACATTTCCTTTCCCTGTCACAAAAAGCACCTGATCTGTCCTGTACTCTCTGGCCAGTGAGTGACAGAAGGCCAGAACACTCTGTCTTGGACAGAACGAGGTTTCTAGCCTGGTTTTATCTGCAGTGAAATGGAAAAAGTGTTCCTGTACCACACAAACTTCCCACACTCACCCCATCAGCATCGTGCTCTGCACTAGCAAGAAATAAAACCTTGATCATCACTTGCTGGGAAGAACTTGAGTGCATTCCACCTGGCTAGGGCAGGAAACAACACTCGCTGCCAGGCTGGGGGCTTTCCTCACCACATATTTAATTTCTCCTACACCCGCCTCAACCATCCACAGGATGCCACAAAAAGTGTATCCGTAAAGTAGCTAAGCCCAAGGTAGCTGTCTTGCTGTCTGATAAAATTAAATACATGAATTTTCCTCTAGGTACGGTGGAGATGAAGGATTTTCTCCCTCAGCCTGCAGCCATGCACAAGATGTGTCTTCCTCTGGAAGCTGGTTTCACATGGTGGCTTAGATTTTCCCACTTTGTATCTAGCACCATTTGAAATCAGTGTTCTAGGAGCAAGAATTACAGCGTGGGAGGAGACCAAGCACCTGCTCACTTCAGCAACATCCTCTGCTCCTCAAATCAGCCCCTTCTCCAAAGGTTCTTTTTTTGCCAGCCATCCACTTTGTAACATCATCTGATTTCTAAACACTTCTCCAACCACTGTATGCACCCTCCCGAGCCAGGGCCACACCAGCACAGCCTCCTGCTCGTGTACTTCTGCTCAATAAACGATGGATGTGAGTTCAAGTTGTCCAGAGTAAAGTGATCCACAAGTTGCATGAAAACCAACATGGTACCTCTCGTACCGTGACAGGCAGAGTATGTTTGAGACCAAAAACCAGGATCAACATTTAATCCACTGCCTCAGAGCAAAAGGATTTCCACCCTCTGCCTGGGGACTCCATCTCCACAGGCTTCTCATTCCATAGCTCTGCAAACACAGAAACTCCCTCCAGCAGTTTGACCTCAGCAGTCAAACACAGAAGTGCCTCCAGCAATCCCAGAATCCCAGACTGGGCTGGGCTGGAAGGGACCTTAAAGATCATCCTGCTCCAAGCCCCTGCCAAGGGCACCATGGAGATGCCACACAGCACACACAGAGCCCTCTCCTTTTTCCAGAACCGTTCCCAGCACACACAGAGCCCTCTCCTTTTTCCAGAACCATTCCCAGCACACACAGAGCCCTCTCCTTTTTCCAGAACCATTCCCAGCACACACAGAGCCCTCTCCTTTTTCCAGAGCCATTCCCAGCACACACAGAGCCCTCTCCTTTTTCCAGAACCATTCCCAGCACACACATTCCCACTCCTTTTTCTAGAATAGTTTTCCAGTTTGCTGCTGGTGCCTCCTGGCAATATTTCACTTCTCCAGCCCTGCATCCCAAGCACTAGAAGGAAGCTGAACTCTTTTTTGCCCTCCCTGATGCCCAGCGTGTTCCCAGACTCGGAAAAGCCGATCCCTGTGCGGATGAAGTTTTGATCAGAGCACTCTAAAGAATGCATAGCTGTCATCTACAAGAGGATCCTTCTCTGAGCCAGGAAAGCGTCTCTTACACAGGCTGACCGATTTCTCTTGGTGTTCAGAGTCTCAGTTTTTGTCTAGCACCATTTGAAATCGGTTATGATGTAGGGGGAAAAGCAACAGTAATGGGAAACTTCTTCCCTCACCCCCCAGGCCACAAACAAACACCATCCAGAGCACGACCTGGCCTCCCAAACACCTCTGGTTTGCTGCTCCCTGAAGTTCCCCCCACAGGCTGAACATCCTGCACAAAAGGAGGACGGTCAGCATCCCCTTCTGGTGAGGATGGGATGCTCCCAGACACAGAGAAGCATCTCTTCAAACATAACTCAGCTTCTTCAACTCAAGCGAGCCAGGGCCTGGGTGTGACAACACAGCCCCCCAACCTTCCGACCACTTCACTCCATGTGCTGTTTGTTTGCCTTAATCTGTTCTTTACATAGATTTTTTTTCTTCCCTTTTAAATAAAATTGTGTGCTCTATGCTCCTGGGCTCTGTCTCAGGTAGAGAGATCACCTGATTCCCTGCTGGACAACACCCCAGTGCTGCAAGTCTCTTCATTTCAGCCCCCAGCTCCATTTTCACCACCCTCAGAAGTGTTCCAGAGAATCAGAATGGTTTGGCTTGGAAGGGACCTTAAAAATCATCCAGTTCCAACCCCTGCCACGGGCAGGGTTCAGTTTATACCGATTTTAGGTGTGACATTGAGAACCCACCAGCCACTGCCATTTCACATTTAACCCTAAACCAGGTAACTCTGGACCTGTTTTGTTACTCCCACTGCCCCTGCTACCAGCAGATGGCAACAACACATTTTTATTCCATGCAGCTTTTCCCCTAGCACAGAGCTCACGTCTTTAATTATCAGTTCCAGACTCCAAAATGAAATAATTCATGCAGCACTGGGTTTTAGAAAAACAGCACAGGGCTCATGACAGTTAGACCAAATTAATTTGTAGTGCTGAACTCAGATTCACAGAATCACAGAGCGGAACCCCAGAATGGTTTGGGTTGGAAGGGACCTTAAAGATGATCCCATCCCATTCCATGCCCATGAGCAGGGACACATTCCTCTGCTGATTCTGCTAATCCCATCAGTGCTCACTGCAAACCCAAACTCCACAGTGTAAAGCTGTGCAGTCTGCCATCATTTCCACCAACTCCTGAGTATCACAACCACAAACTGGAAAAGAAATACAGCATCTGAGGTTATTTTTTCTATTCCACCCTCTGAAAGGCTTCTCTCTGTCAGGCAGCCGACTCCACACAGGGCTTTGCCATGGAAGTTCAGAACATTTCACACACATTTGAGTGTGAAACTCACACCATTCCTAAATCCACTCTCCTTCAGAGCCCCACCAGAGCTGTATTCCCTAAGGACTGCATTTGTCACACACATTTGGCACAAAAGGCCCAAAACACCCTCTGAGCTTTGCCTCAAGTGCTCCACCAGAACAGCCCCAAGATAAACTTCCTCTTCTCCATCACCAGTTGTTTCCAGGAGTCAACACTGTAAAAGTTTGGAGGTTCTGGGAAATTCTCTGCAATTCTAAAGGGAAACCCCAAAAGCTGCTCAGCAAATTAAAGCCCATCCCCTACACTACCACTGAGTAACTCTGTGCACAAAGTGCAAACTTCAATCTCAGCAGTTTCCGCCTGACGTTTGGGACATGAAAAACCATCTGGATAACAATGGGAAAAGAGCTGCTCAGCACAATGACGAATGAAAGACAAACACTTACTGCTAAATAATTTCACATTTTTATTTGGAATATTACAAATCATCGCTAATCTTTACATCCAGAAAGAAGAGTAAAAATACGGCCCCTTTTTACAGCGATTTCACTTCCCAGGTAAGCACAATCCAGTGTATTCCAGCACGTTGCAGGTGGCACACAGAGCAAGCTGAGCTCCTGCCCACCACCACACTCAGCCCCAGTCACACTCCCCAGTGTTTACAAACAACTCCCAAACTGAGCTATCAGCCAGGCCACAAACAGCAAATCCTTCTGCAGAGCCAAAGCCCCTTTCTAATATCCACAGCCTATTATGAACTCCAACAATACGACTGCTGGGATTGTCCCAAAAAGCCCCATAAAGCCCTAAACAGTTCTGTGCCACTCCAACAATCTGTTGATGACAGGGAGAGCAGTGCCAAGCAGCCAGACACGCCAGAGCAGTTTCAGTGCTGCCTCAGGCATCTGAGGAGAGGCTATTTGGGTTTCCTGGGAACAGGAGGAGCTGCCTGTGTGCAGAGAGTGAGATTCATGAAGCTAAAACCAGTTCTGGTTAAGATTTGGGGTCTGCTGAGGAATCAGAAGTAGCAGTGATCTCAGCTAATGGCAAAGACCCTGGTGGGAGCTCCTGGAGTCAGAATCTGAAACACTTGAGGAACAAGCAGCAAACAAGAGACCACCACATCTACCAGCGCTCACACAACTGAACTGGTTTGCCTTGCCTTTAACTCGAAAAGCGAGTGTTGGAAAAGCTTCTAAATCTGATGCTAAATCCAGCTTTTCAGAGCTTGATTTAACATCCCAGTCTGCAGCCAGAGGTCAGAAATGTGGAATATGGGACTTCAAGTAAAAAAGCAAGGAAGGTGGATCACGCTGCACCCATTTCTATCCTTGAAAGCAACAGAAGATCTCCAGAACTGACATCAAGGCTCACTAAAATCAAGCACCCTGAGGAACTTCCACTGTGCTCACGACAGGACACGGCCACCACAGAGCTCTCAGCAGCTCCTTTAACCAGAGACCTCCTGTCAACAGGCAGAGGGTGCCTTTGCCACAGAATCCTTCAGTTCTCAGTTCCAACAAATCCACTGCAGTCTTTGGGAGATTATAGCAAAGAATCAGAAATATATATGGCTTTTTTCCTTCTTAAAAGCAAAGGAAAAGCTATAAAACTCTGATTTCAAGGCACACTTTAATTCATTATATATACAGCAACCAACTTTGGCAGACAAAGAGGTAGAGTATATAAGACCTTAACTGTGGTGGTTTCCAAAAGACATCGCCTTCAACAACACCAGACTCTTCAGGGAACGAGCAACAAACATTTCAGAGTGCAAGGAAAACAAGAGAACCCCTCACACCACCTCAGCTGCCAAAAGGGACGGGGAGGACAAGCAGGTTTGAGTGAGCAGAGCTCGACAGGAGAGAGGAGAGTGCTGGACATCCGTGAGCAAGGAGGTGGCACTGCAGGGAGCAGCAGCTGGCACTGGGACAGTGACATTCCAGCACTCCCACAGACCCTGCATGCCACGGGTATTGCCTTTCCCCAGCTCAGGGGGCAGAGCAGGGTCTGCCTGTGGTATCTGTGTGCACACACACCTTCCACCCTGTCAAGCATCTCCTCCTCCAGCCCATCAGCAGAGCAAGACACAGCACAGGGAGCTCACGGCCAGCAGCTCACTGAGAGGGCAACCAGTGACTTCCCAGCTCTGACAGGGACATTCCTGCACAGCCCTCCCACCCCCCAAAAGGTCAGTCATGCTTTATACATCTTATATTCGGCAGAACTGGGGGTGCTGTCACGTTTCCTACAAACAAAAAAACAAGTCAGATCAGAGGTTTTACATTGCAAGAGGTTTCACATTTACACTGAAAGCACATCCTTAATTTTGCCATTAGAGCCACAGGCAAAGGCACAATCCGGGTCATTCTTTGGCCTTTCTTTACCAAGTAACTGCTGGACTGAGGAGATTTTAGCTTCATTCAGCTCCTGAACTGTCAGGAATGACCCAAGGAGCAGCAGAGCCTTTGATCCAAAGGGATCATTTCAAGTGATGACTGATATTACCAAAAACTAACAGCAGAACAGTTACTGGATTCCCATAACTCCACCAAGTGCACCCCAAAATTTATTTTAATTACTTTGCATTGCTTAGTATGTATTTTCTAACCCGACATTAGATATTAGTGTGAGTGGATTTTGATTCTGCAGTCCACTAACAGCAACTTTACAATACTTAAACCTAAAATTCACAGTGACATTCTTATCTATGCCCCAAGTTCTTGAATAACTCCTGTTTGGCTCTAACAAAAACCCCACCCCATACCAAACCTCAGTGCTATTACTCCAAGTCTCTAAGGAGTTCCACTTTCCCCAAGAAAACCTCCAGAATTACCAATGTTTTGACACACCAGGCCAATAATTTCTCTGATCATGTGTAAAGGTAAGACTGGAATGAAGAATTCTATTCTATCTCCTGATTCCCTTTTTCTCTCCAAATTAACCCAGAAAACAGATCCTGTCTTAATTAGAAACATCTTTCTTCAGAGTGAAGATGATATTCCTTAATCTAGACATTACTTTGGAATAAACTCCAACCTTAATCTTCATATAAAAACTCATACTGTAAATTCACTTGTCCTTTACAAGTCAATAAAATCAAGACTATGCACATGAAAAGACCTTTGCATTAAGCTGGAATAGGAGAACCCATCACCTCCTCAGAATCTGTGCGATGGAGGAAAGCAATGAGAAAAAGAAGATGCCAGTTCAAAAAACGTTTGTAGTTCAGTTCTGTTGAGATAGCAAAGACAAAATACTGGCAAGGACCAGTCAGACAGAGCTGCCCTGTCTGCAGAGTGCTCTGCTCAAACAAGGCTTGAAGAGGCAGATTTTGGGAGAGCTGGTGTGACCCCACACAAGGGCAGGAGGAGCCCCAGCTCTCGTCCTGTGCATCTCACTGGGCTGAGCCTTGGGTTAAACAAAGGAGAGGACTCAGCTGCAAACAAGCAACTGTATCTGGATCCCTTTCAGGGCTACAGAACTCTGAATTTGAAACAGAAATCACCTTTTCATAAGAAGGTTTCAAAAGACCTTGTTAAACCCTTCATTCATTCTCTTCTAGAAAACAAAAATCAGATGAATCAATATTTGTGACAGGTGTGATCTGGTTTTACTCTGAAGGGATGCACAACTACTTTTAGAGTTCCTGTGCCCAAAGGTGGTTTCCAGCTTCTAATTACAGGGAATTAAACTTTTAGCTAAGAAAAGTAACTCACCATGGGATGGGTGCAGACATTCTGCTGAGTACTGTAGGTTACTACACACAAGTAGTAAACATGGAGTAATATGCTACTCGTTGTTCAAACACAACGCCAAGAAATGTGATTTCCCATCATGGAAGCTCTTACTGACACTGCTAAATGAGAATTCTTTATATATTATATCCTGTTCTCCCAAAATGAATACAGGTTAGGATATTCTTTCCTATAGAAGCCAAGGTTCCCAGCTAGATGGATTCCACTCTCCTGAAATTCCAAACAATCCACAATAAAAAAGACACTTAATGCTGCATTGCAAAAAGTCCAAATGAAGTGAAAGTTATACCTTTTCATTAATTCATTTGTGCAGTTTCTTCCATCTCAACTGGGACATTAGTTTTTAAAATACAAGTTTCCTTGCAACTCTCATCAACTGTGTACGAGCTGAACAGCAGAAGGGGAGAAAGGTCTGATTGAGTGTCCCATCCAAGTGCATTTTAAACACACAAGAAAGAGAGGCCAAGGAAAGATTTGCTGTCATTTGGAGGCTACAAACCAGCAAGGATCAGGGGCTGGAAGCACAACAGCTCACAAAGGCTCAGCTGCATCAGGAACTCAGGGCACTGAACAGGGAGATAGATGGAGGCCTTAATTAAAAGGAGATTAGATCAGGGTTTTCAGACAAGAAAGAGCTTTAACAGTCAGATGTTCACAGAGAGGAAGTTGAAGGGAAGCACTGGGCACAATGAGGCTTTTCATGCTGTCAGATATTCAGGAATGTCACATTCTTTAATTTCTGGTGATGCTGCTTTAGATCCCTCCTTCTTTCTGCACCCTGAGGAGTCTCTCCAGAGATGAAGGCAGCAAGTGCTGCCCTGAACTGCCAGGAGCTTTTCTCTGGCCCACCCAGGCTGCAGAGTGTCCCAGCACTGAATAAAAACAGTGGCCCAAAAGCACCAAATTGCTCAGCAGCACACTCTGGCCCTTGGGCTGACACTGCCCTGCCTATTTCAAAGACACTAAGGCTAAAACCTCACTGGATGTAAACCACCTTCAGGGCTCTCCCAAGTCCCCTGTGTGTGCTTCTTTACAAATATGAACCACAGGAATATTCCCTGGTTTGCTTCACTTAAAGCATCCCTTCCTTTGTTCTGTGTACTCCAGATAAATCCCAACAGATTCTGGGAAAAGACAACAGGGTTTTGATGAGGTGCTTATCCTGCCATTCCGTGTGTGCCACCCAACCTCATCTGGACTGTCAGTGTTTTGTCAGTTTTACAAAATATTTCTCTGACAAAAAGGTTTTTTTCCAGAAGATAAAATCAGACATGACAGCAAAAAGCAATGCACAAAGAGGGATTTAAGTCTCCTGCCCCTCCATGAAAAACCACACACAAACCCCAGTTGTTTTGAAGACAAATTTTAAAACACCATACATGTCTCATTAAAAACAGAACACTAATTGCTTATGCACAGATCAAATATTTTACGGTTGATTTGGCAAGTCTTTAGCATAGGGACACCAACACTGGGGCTGCAGGAGGAGAAGAAAAACCCAAAAACCTTCTGGCAGCACAAGCCCACACAACCAAGGCTCCCCCTGGCTTTAGGAGACAGACTGACGTGCCTGAAGCAGATGGACAAAATACTTTCCTTGGCAAGTGGACACTGCCAAACCAGCTTAAGAACAGGGCTTTTCCTTCCTTGAAATTAGTGCAAGCGTTAATTAGCAGCTTAGCTGAACAGCAGCCCCAAAACCAAAGTCAAATTCATGGTTAGGCTTCAGCTTCCATCGAGGAGCTCACACAAGATCAGACACGTGGAAAAGAAAGGGCACACAAAGCTCGAGAAATGGAAACATCAGCACAGCTTTGGCTCAGGCATTTGGAAATGTGCAGTGTTAATAAAAAGGAAGCTTACTCACCCATTCTGTGAGAAGAATTTCTTGTAGATCCAGAAGGCTGCCAGGAGCACCACGACTACCACAATCACTTCAGGAAGAATTAAAATGAAAAAAAAAACAAAAACAAAAAAACAAAATCAACAAAAAAACCCTTCGATTGATAAATATCATCTCCAGCTCACAAAAAAGCATTTAAAAAATTGCAGAAATAGCCTTGTTTTCATCTACAGGTTTATCCCACCTCTACCCTCCAAAGAACCCCACAACCCAACTTATTTATGGAATGAGCCATGTAAATCAAATATTTGATTCTTTACTCAAAACCCTGCAAGGTAGCTCAGCTCAGAACCAGTGACCACCAAGACAGGAAAACCCCACCAGCTCAGAAACACCACAGCAGGAATGACAGGGCCCTAACGTGACTTTTCCCAAGTTTATACAAACGTGGATAACAAAAGCAAGGACAGAGGATGGGCTGAACCCTTCTGCTCACTGGCAGAGTTATTCACTGACACCCCCAGCAAACCCCAGCTCTGAAATTTATCAGAGGCCAAGTGTCGCAAACTGACCTCACCACATGGGAAAATACACATTTCACACAAAATTAAACTCTAATAGCTAAGCAATCTCTCTCTCTCTCTCTCTCTTTTTTTTTTTAATAATGCAGCTTTAACCAAAACGCCAAAATCACCCTGCTGCAGTCCCAGGTGACTGGAATCAAAATGGGATTTTCACATAAAAAATGTAATTTGTATTGTATTTTTTTAAGGTTTTAGAGAATACTTACCACAGATGATGGCTATGATATATCCACCTAAAAACAGAAGGAACCAGGATCACAACAGGAACACAGGTGCTTCTTATTCATACATCACTATAAGAATATTCACAGAGCTATTTCAAGTCAACTACTTCTATCAACACAATCTTTGAAGCAGAACAATTTAAATAATAATATTTATTTAACTTAGAATACGAACATTTTAATTCATTTTATCAAACCCTATTTTCCACACCAAAACAAAGAAGGAAGCTGCATTAAGCTATTTCCCCTGAGTAGAAAAGGGCTGTTCCCTGGGATGCCCTTTCCTGCCCGTGGAGTTTTTGCAGCCCACACTTACTGAGCTGGCAGGTTGGCACTGCAGGCACCCACTGGTTGTTTCCAGAGTACTGGATCTGAGCCTGCCCGTGCAGGGTGTACCCCGTGTAACACTCAATGGTGATGAAATCCCCCACGGAGTAGGAAGGTTTCTGCCCAGCTGTCACTCTCCCATAACTTATGACTGGCGTGGAACCAGAACCTTCAGGCTGGCCTGGAAAGAAAAGGGAGGAAGGAAAAACAAACAATAAAAAAAGGTATTGCTGCACGAGGTATTTAAAACTTGCCGGGGTGCTCCTGATTTCAGGTTTTACTCACAGGCACAGGGCTGTAAAGCACCCCAGGAACCCCGTTCTTGGCAGGTCACTGTCACCTCTGCAGAGCCGTCGGGGAAGGAGCAGCCAGCACTGCACCTGACCTGGACAGACTCCCCCTTTCCATAGGCAGCTTTCCCTGGAATCAGGACCCCGTTGGGGATCTTGGGGGCAGGACACACATCTGCAATAACTAACACAGGAATTTAAAGCAAGTTTAGTGACAATAAAGTGTTTGATAACTCAGTAACTCATTCCACAAGTACAAGTTGCCTTCATGTAAGAAAAATAGCTCAGCCCATGTCAGAGGTTTAACTTTACCCCAATTTAATTAAAAATATTCCCTTTAGAAAACTGAAACACCACTGTAGGTATTCACTGAGGTAATACAATCCTATGATGTGGCAGCTCAGAAATCCATTCTGGTTCATTATTTCTCTGAGCTCTAGAATCATTTCTAGAAAGCAGGGGCTGAAGAGCTGCATAAAAAACACACAAAGACTTCAACTACTCCAGAAGGATTCTACAGCTTTCCTCACTGTGCATCCTCCTAATTCTCTATATCAATTTTTTTTCTCCTGTATTCCACATCTTTTCTCCTGCCTTCACCCATGAAATCACTGGAACACCACTCTATGTTCTATTTTAGCTAAAGCACTTTCAAAACACAAGAGAAATCATAATCTTATAGGAAATCTTACTTTTCTCACAAGCTGGTTTTGGAGGCACCCAGGTGTTATTCTCTTCACAGGTAATTACCTCTGCTCCAACCATGACATAGCCTGGGTCACACTCAAACACAACTGAGTCCTTGTAGCTGTAGGAAAGTCCGAATCCAGATTTTTTTCTCCCGTTTGCAACTCTGGGATCTTCGCATTTGACCACTGAAAGAGACGAAGCACTTGCCGGTAGAAACATTTGTTAACAGAATCATTTGTAAAGAGAAACATTTGTTAAAAAATGCAAACAAAGCCTGGAAACATTTGTTAATATAAACATTGTCGCAAATGCAACATCCTTTCCCTACTTGCCAATTTCCCCAGGTTGTTTAGGAGAAACCTTGTAAAAACATTGATTCCCGCGCTGCCCTGGGGCTGTTTGCCGGAAAAGGATTCTTCCTCAGCTTTTTACAATTCCTACTCCAGCCCTTGGCACATTTTTTTCTGCAGGATTTATGGTCTCCCTGTTCCTTCGCTTTGGTCCTGTCACTTCTACCAACAAGACACTCACACGGATATTTTTCAAGCTTTAACTTCAATTTTAGTCACATTTTGTGCCACAGCCCATCAGTATCTGCTGATAAGACCTCCACTGGAGCTGCACCAGACTGTACCAGAGCCCTCGCTGCTGCTGTGCTGGGGGCAAAGCCCCCCGTCCCCACCCCGGTTNCGGCCGTGCAGTGGATGGTGGCGGGGCCGATGAGGGAGAAGGGGTCGCTGCCCCCGGGCACGGCCCGGCACCGGTAGGTCACCGAGCTCTGGTACACGTAGCTCTCCCTCTCCTCGTAGTCCCCGTTGGCTATTTTGGGAGGTGGCTCACAAGGAATTTCTGTAAAGAGAGCACAAAAATTGGTTGTGCTGTGTTAGCTGGTTCACCTCAAAGAGCAAGCCTTGGTTTTGAAGTCATTTCGTTGGAAATCTGACACAGCCGCATGAAGTCACGCTGCAGAACCTCAATTTCAACAAGAGGTTGATTTTATTATGAGATATTTACCACAAAAACTGACATTTTTCAGTGGTCATTCCTCAGGCACAGCCCAAGCAGTTAAGAAAAAAATCATCCCGCTTTTCCCACCATTTTTACACTGGAAAGTTGGCGGCACAGCTGTTTGTAAATGAACTACCCCCTGTGAACAGAGAATCAAACACAGCAGTAATTTACTTACTCTCACAGTAAGGCAGAGTTCCACTCCAGTCAACATCTTCACCCTTGATATTACAGGAAATCTCTTCATTGCCCCATAATCTGTATCTGGACAGGTAAAAATTTTGAAGAAGTGAAACTTAAATTTCTCATTTCTCCAACAAGCACCAAAAAATTGGTTCTTATAATTAATTCTGTTCTGTCACTATGGGGATGTAACACACCAAGGTTTTGTTGTAAAGAGAACAGAACCTTGTTTATTTTGCTGACAGTCTCACTTTGAAAGCAAAACACCAAAAAAAAGAGAGACATCACTAAGGAACTGTCTCACCATTTTTCAGAAATACCCTCTAATATTAAAGTTCCAAAATTACTAATACTCAAGGAAAAGGAGAAAAAACCTCCTTGGTGTTTTTGACTTAATTATTCAATAATGAGGCATGATGAATATATATTTACTCCCTCTGCCACAGGAGCATTAAAAGAAGTCACTGGAGGAAACACTCCAGTTCTGCAGAATCTCACTAAAAGGCTTGGGGTTGATGCAAAGAGTAATTAAACCAAGGAATCAAATTAAATTTAGTTGTAATTTCATTTGTTACAGGTAGAATTCAGATTTCAGGTCAGAACCAGAATAAAAATAATTGTGTTTGGTTCAAATCTGGTGTAAACATAAAAAAAGATTCATGAAATTTACCAAAACACTTACCCTTCATTACAAGAAAATGTCAATTTTGAACCAAATGTGAGATCTGTTGGATCAAAATAACCATTTTCCAAGTCTCCTGGGTACACACATTTTCTCACTGGGGGAAGGGGGGGAAATGAAAAGACAAAAAACAACATTTTTGTAGTTACATACAAAGATAAAATCTTTAGCAGTTATTGCTCTTACCCACACCAGCATTTTCCAAGCCCCATTCCATTTAAAATAAGGCAAAACCCTAATTCCCACTTGCAAACCAACCCAACCTGTTAAATATCAGCGGGGAAAAGGGGAACAAGGCATTACCTGTACAGAACGCGGCCGTGGGTGACCACCGCAGGTCAGCGCCGCACGTCCGGGTCGGCGGCACCCCGGGGGCCCTGACGTACCCCGGGCGGCAGCTGAAGGACACCTGGGTCCCCACCGCGAACTCCTGCATGTCCCTGAAGGGCTGGTCCAGCTCGGCCGACTGCAGCCGCTCCGGCGGGGCACACGCGCCTGCCCCAGGGAAAGAGCAGCACAGCGCCTCAGCAACAGGAGGAGAAACTGCGAGGCAGAGACGCTGAGCTGCAACTGCACCGGGCACGGAATAACTCAGGTGGGTTTAAGGGTATATTTAAGCTGTTTCCAGTTTTTTTTAAATTTAGGTTTTAACTGCATCCAGCTCTGCCCGTGTACAGGGCACGTTACCCATTGTTTTCTCGAGTTCTTTAGTCATTCTACCCAGACAATGCACTTCCTTCCAGATCCTAGTTCTTGTCTGTCTTTTTTTAAACACACGAGGTAATTCACCGTACGCCCGTTTGGTTTGCTGCATGAAAAACAAACAAGGCAGCCCCACTCACAGAGCTCATTGTCCTTTCTTAAGGAAAAAGAAAAGCGGGTCTAAGGGGCGGAAAGCTGAGTTTAAAATCAGCTCCAAGGCCAGACTGGACAGGGGTTCCAGCAGCCTGGTCCAGCGGCAGGTGTCCCTGACAATGGCAGGGGTGGAACGGGACGAGCTTTGGGGTCCCTCCCAACCCGAACAGTCCCACGGTTCGGTGACTCAAACCCGCCCGCAGCCGCCCAAACCCTCGTGGTTCCACCACCGCCCTAAAGCCCTTTCCTTCCTTCCTGCCTCCCCCTNCCCTCAGCGCCGCGCCGCCATGGCCGGGCCCGCCCGCCGCGCCCCTCGGCAGCGCCGGGACACCTCGGGGACACCTCGGGGACGCTTTTGGGACACCTCGGGGACACCCTGGGCACAGCTCGGGCAGCTGTTACCCCGGGATCGCTGATGCGGCGCGGATACTGCTCCCCCAGCCGCCGTTCCACGCGGCACCGCGGCGCGTCCCGGCACGGCCGCTCTGTTGTCATGAGTTAATTTCCACACTAATGACGCAATCCCGGCTCAGCTCGACGCATGCCCAGGGAAGGCTCTGTTGGACCGAAAGTGCGAATTTTAGCAGGATAATAATCATTGTTCAGCTGAAGAATACACGGACCTTGGGTCTTATGCCAAACAATACATCGGCACCTTGATTTACTCCATCCTTAGAGCTGTTCATGCGGAGATGCCCTTCACTGAGGGCTGCCTGCTGCACTCATCAGGTCTCCAACCAAGCAAAACAGGATTGAAAATATACAAAGATCTTCCACCAAAGAACGCCCTGACTTAGAGCAATCTTGACATACTCCAAATTTTGTGTCAGCCTCAGCGCATTACAGCCCTGGGTGCGAGGAGAACAAACCCTTTCCTGGGCAGCTCAAGGAAAGAGGAAAAAAATCAAAGTGTATTTAGTTGTGCAGCAGCACTTTGAATCCCACCAGTGATTAATTAAAAATAACAGCCAGCTCAGGATGGACGCCCCTGTGCAGGGCTGCTCACCTTTGGAAGTTAAATCCTGTGTGTGGCAGAGCAGCATTAAAATAGAACAGCCAGAAAAACAACCAACCAACCAACCAACCAAGCAAAACCCCAGAAAATACTTAAAATTCTAGGTAAACCTGAAACAATACACAGAATTGTCATAATCAGATTTTATTAGGTTAAGCATTGATAGCAGAAAACTGCACATAAGCGTTGCTGGAAGGAAATAAAGACGTAAATACAGCTGTAATTGAGACATTAATTAACACATGGTTGCTCCCACCCTTGCGCAGGTATGTTTTGGTGGGTGCAGGGAGACAGGGAATGGGAGTTATGGCCAGTTCATTATTCATTGTTTCTCCCTACTGAAGCTTGGGATTATCCACTTGGTTATCCATTTTTGGGGGGAGAAAGGAAATATTCTCCATCAGGAGCAGCGCACAGAATTCCCCCCGAGGCAGCACCGCACTGTGTGCAGTCTGAGCCTCATTAGATCCTTACAGCAACTACTGAGAGCAGAAGAGCATTACGGATTTACAGTAAAATGTTCCTTTTCTGCCACAGAATTCCAGTCTCCGACGGCGCTTCCTGGCTGCGGAGCGAGCCCGGTGCCTGGTTAGCAGCAGCACGGATGCCCAGCCTAGGAAAGAGATGCGATCCTGCGGCTGAAACCGGAGCTTTCCTGTTTTCCTACTCATGTGCAGAGATTCCATCGCCACCCGGAGAGGGAGGAGGGAATTTCTGGGAAGTGCTTTGTTTCAGAGAAATCACCCCAAACAACCCCACACTGACATTGTTCACATGTCCCGCTTTGTAGGTGAAGTGCTGCTGACAGTGAAAATTCACTGTGGGCTGCAATCGATCCACCATAGAAAGCAGGTTCACTGGTAAGTAAAAACACTATTGTAGCAAGTGTGAAAGCAATTAAAAAAAACCCAGAAACCAAGTTCGGTGTCCTTTTCTGACTCTACTACAGCTGAGGCAGTTTTTCAGTTTTTCATAACCTGTACAAATTAAAAGCAGCTTTAAGTCAGAAGCAAGGGCTGGCCTGGAAGTCTGACCTGTGCACACCAACCATCCTGATTGTGGAAAGGAAAGACAAACTTTGAGGGTGGTGCCAGAAAGAACAGAATGTTTTAAAACCCCGAATATGTTTAAAACATCATCTATTCAGCAAAAGAAAATATTCTATCAGAGGATGAAAAGGAAAGAGGTTTCTGCTCGAATGACTGGATTAGGAGAATAAGAGTTAAAGGAGACAATGCAGTCAGCAGTATAAACTAAAGCCAGTATGGTTATTGCAGCTCTAGCTGATATTTTGTGCTGGGGAATATAAATCCATACCTCCTGTGGCAGACACAGGCCTTTGTGTTCAGTTGCTGGGCTCAGGGGGGTTCTGTAATTATAGTTTTCATACGTACGGTAATAGCTACATGAAAAAGAAGAAAACAATGAATTGCCTTGTAAAAGAACAGTTGGTTTGGCTTCCTTTGAGAAAGAGAGGCTTGAAATAAAATGACATAACCACACCATGGATTCCAGGTTGTATCATTTGCAAGCCTGAGCTGCAGGTACAAAATTACAAGGCCCAGACACACTGAGGCAAATATTTCAAGTGTATCCAGCGTATAAAGCTTGGGGCTCGGCACCAAGGGGTAGAAACAAACAGCCAGAGCTGCCTTACCCTTCCTTCTGCTTGGAAATTATTTTCCAGACAACGCCTGCCCCCAGGAGCAGCAGAACTGCCGCAGCTGCCACTCCTGAGGGAGAAGAACCCGGGTTATCCTCACTGTGAGTGCACAGAACACGAAATGCACAACGGGGTGTATCTGCCAAGCGAGCAGAGGGAGGCCGTGCCGCCCTGGCCACTGAGCTGGGGACAAAAATATTTGTAAGCTGCTTACCTAGGCCTACCGACCCGGACTTGGGGGATGCTGGAGGGAAGGAAAAAAAGGAAAATCATAAAAGTGTTCTACCAAAATACAGCATTTCTCAACTGTCCTTAAGCAACACCAATAAACCTTTTAGAATCACAGGGTGGTCTGGGTTGAAGGGATCTTATCCAGTCCCACCCCCCTGCCATGGGCAGGACAACTTCCACCATCCGGGGTTGCTCCAAGCCCCGTCCAGCCTGGCCTTGGACACTCCCAGGGATGCAGGGGCAGCCACAGCTTCCCCATGCCAATGTCTCATTGCTCAGACCTACAACACCAGATTCCTTGAAACCACACCCTTGTATGCTTCCTTTTTAACAAAATACAGACAGACATTTGCATGTCTAAAATGCATTTACGTGTTTCTGTTCGATCTTTGCTTCGTTTACGTTCCACTCACTCAGTTTACAGGCTGGCACGGGAGGGTCCCAGCTGAAATCCTCTCGGCACTGGGTGTGACTGATGCCTTCCAGCACGTAACCATCGTCACATTCAAGAGTGATGATAGTCCCAGAGCGATAAGTATTTCCTTTAATGGCTTTTTTAACACCTTGGACATCCGGGAATTCACATCTGATCTCTGAAATTGGAAGCAGTAAAAAGAGGACCTTTAGAGAGAACACAAAGTATGAGAAACGCGGCCGTGGGTTATTTAGGACATTGCTCTTGAATTCCTTCTGAGGCAGCCAGGAATTGCTTCTCAATCTGCAGGGCAATTCCTTTCTTTGTGGCTGCAGGACTGGGAAGGAGCCTCGGTGCCAGAGGGGATTGCGGAGAAGGGAGGAAGCACAGACGCACCTTGGCAGCGCGGGAGGGGCCGGCTCCAGGAGCCCGAGCCCGTGCACCTGATGGAAGCGTTCCCGACCAGGGAGTACCCGGGCTCGCAGCCGTAGGACACCGCGGCTCCGGGGGGAAAGGCGGCGGAGGCGCTGCCCTGGAGCCTCCCGTTGGTGATGTTTGGAGGCTGCAGACACCTCACAGCTGGAGAGACAAACAATAGGATGCTGAAGGGCGGCCCGGGAGCGACCGAGGCACGGGCCCTCTGCAGCCTCGACTGTTGCCTTTGAATTTCTCCCCCCTGACTCAACAGCCCCGACCCCTGTAACGCCAGCAGGCTTTGGAAATGCTAAAAACTTGAGCTTGTTCTTATCACACATTCTGTAATCAGATTTAGACCTTCTACAAGCCTTCCCCTGAGGCAAGGCTTGTTAAATGTCCTTTGTTCTTCGCTTTCTGCAGCCAAAACACACCTTGGCAGAGGGGAGGGGGATGGCTCCAGGCTCCAGATGCTGTGCAATAAATGGATGCTGTTCCCAGGAGAGAGAAGCCAGGCTCACAGACGTAGTTTACAGATGTTCCCGGAGTGAAAACTGCTTTTTCTGGGCCACGGAAAGACCCGTGGGTGATATCTGCAGGCTTGGAGCAGCGCAGCACTGAAAACAGAGACGTGCAGATCAAAACAGAGCTCAGAGAGGCAAGAGGGAAAACTTCCGAGCAGCTGGGGGAGGCTGAACACTCCCTCCCACAGCACTGACTCCAACAGCCCTGCCCAACCCTCTGCAAAGTTCCCTCAAAAAAAGCAGGAGAGGTTGGGAGGAGAAGTTAGTGATTAGTAAATCGAATCTTGCCTCTTCAGGTAAGAGACGTACCTGGCTTTGCTGTGGTATCAGGGTGCTGATAACGTTCTGCCACTCCGTCTAAATGCAGCACTAAGGGTTTAAAAACGTGGTTGAGCAAATAAAATGCACAAATTTATCTTCATTTCCCATCATCCTGGTGTTACATTTCCAGGAAAAAATTCCCTGATAGTCCTGCAGCTATCAAATTCCTCACTTCCAGGGAATGGAGAGAATGTGCATTATGGATTGCAACAAGCAGTGTGAGAAAGTGCAAATCGTGCCAATACTTACAAACCCTGGCCCATCTCCTGTGTGTAAAGAGAGGCATAAATCAAAGGAATAATTTCTGGGTTCTCCTTAGAGTAGTTGGAGCAAACAGGAAAAAATAAAACCAAGTTTGGCTTCTGTGAGCGGGCGGGAGAAGTGAGGAGGGATGTGCAAAGCCCGAGAGCTGGTTCTTACCCTGCTCACAGACAGGCACGGGTGGGTGCCACCTCCCGTCCCCCTGGCACTGGGACGTGGGGTGGCCTCGCAGGGTGAAGCCTCTGTGGCACTTGAAGGTGACAGAGTCCCTGTAGCTGTAGTGGGGCTTGGGGACAGCCACCCTCCCATTCTGGATCTGTGGGGCCGGGCACGCCACCCCTGGAAGAGAATTCCTGCTTAGGGATCCAGAGCCCTGCGTGTGCTGTGGTGAACACAGCCTAAAGTCCACTCCCAGTGTGCTCACAGGAGTTTCACACGTCGGACTCGGAGACTCAGATAAGAATAATTTCAAGAACTGAGGGGTTTCAGTTCTTTCAGGTACCTTAAGGGTACCACAGTATTATATATAAAAACATTGTTTCGTGTCCATAAACAGAACAGTGTGAATATATTCTAATAAATATGCCAAATGGGGTAGAAATCTGTCAGTACTGCCATTCTCATGAATGCTTTACTATCCCAACCTTGTGCCTTCCACAGCAATTCCATCTGAAGAAAAGACTAATTGCAATGATCAGCTCCTGCAACACATCCTTGTGCTTTGCATAACAGTGCAGGATTTGGAAAATTCCATTTCAATTGTACTCAAAATACCACTCTTCTACTACAAAACACATTTTTTACTTGATTTCTTATTTATGGTTGTGAAACAAAAGGGACAAGTCCCTGCAGGCATCTCACAGCTCTTCAGTCTGCAGTGCTGTGACAGATCAAAAGCTTACATCTGGAAGATTTTTAGAAGAAACCAAACATGCAAAAAAAAACCCTATCCCAGAGGAATATTATCCTTTAATAGTCTCATTTCTTTTAATTCTATTTATTTAAAGGAAATGCTTTTTAATTTTAAGGACTTAATATGGCAATTGTGGCCCTGATCTAGTGGTGACCTACTTACTCTGACAGGTGGGAGGCAGACCACTCCAGGCAACATCTCGGCCCAAAATCTCACATCTCCTGTGGGACTGTCCAACCAGTCTGTACCTGGAGGTACAGAGGGAGAAATACCTGCTCATACCAAGCCCTTCAGCTTGCATTTTGCCTCCCTGGAGGTTTCCTTCTGCAGCCTCCTGATTGCAGCTGATCCCCAAGGTCTCTCTGCTGCTTTGACCCGTGGGAATGAAGGACGCCAAGTTCCTTCTTCCCAGATCCAAGAGGAGCAACACTGACCCCAAAAACTCTGGGTTAGATTGGTCAGGAGCTAAATCAGGACCCAGCTGATTTCCAGAGGGCTGGAGCCTCCTTGCA
The DNA here is from genome assembly GCA_013397195.1 of Hylia prasina. Classification (NCBI taxonomy): domain Eukaryota; kingdom Metazoa; phylum Chordata; class Aves; order Passeriformes; family Sylviidae; genus Hylia; species Hylia prasina. Next base: position 34,622 of record VYXD01010362.1, read on the forward strand.
GCACAGGCTTGCTCCCACTCTCTGCTCCTGCTCGAGGCCATCTGGGAAGGAAAACTGAAACTGGTTTGCAAATTAATCTACTGAGCACAGGAGGGAAAAATGAGACAACTCTCCTTTTCCAGAGCAGGCAACTACAGCGAAATTGGAACCAAAATTCAGGTCTGCTGTGGATGAACAGCTGTGCAGAGGAGTGGGCTCTGATCCTTTACCCAACACCAAACCCAGACACAGAGTCAGCCGTGGGACTCACCCTTCCTCACACGTGTGGCTCACGGTTGACCCAAACTGGAGATCTGTCAGAACAACAACTCTGCCATTCCTGGGGGGTTCTGGGTGTCTACATTGCTTCCCTGGGAAAGAACAAGGCTGAGTTTAAACTCCTCTCTCCAAGCTGTTACACACTGTGAGAAGGTATCTTAAGGCTCTGTCCAAGTTCTGACACCAATAAAGATTTTGAAAAGGCCCAAAGCGGCCCAGACCGTGTGACTAGTAAAGCCATGTATGATTCTCTCCTTCAAAAATTGCTCTAAGAAACCCACAGAATAGACAATTTCCAACAACCAACAGCAAACGGATGGAGCTATTCACTTTTGCAGAACTCTAGGGCTTCAGCCCACGTGTTGTTTTGGAGGCAAGTCAGAGTTGGGGGCACCCCGGGGCGTCTCGAGTGTCCCGGCCGGCAGCTGTAGCGCACAGTGTCCCCAACAGCAAATTCCAGCTGATTTTTGTATTCCCTGCTTAGCTCAGCAAAGGTCAGGTTTGGAGGTGCACCACAGCCACCTGTCAGGGGAGGAAACATAGGGAGAAATTGGGGTGTTTTTTAAAAATGTATTTTGAGTATGTACAGCTTAACATCGTTATGCAAAATGGGTAAGAAAAGGGGAGGGTAAAGGATTCAGACTTTTGGGAAGGGAGGAGTCCTACAGGCAGAAACTCCCGGGCTATCCAAGCTCAGACCCACGGTGTACCTGCACACTGAGGGAGAGGGAGGCTCCAGTTGCCAGCGTCGGTGCAGTAGATGGATGCCTCTCCCTGGAGGTGGTAGCCAGGGTCACAGCTGTAGTTCACAACCATCCCCCTGGGAAAAACCTCCAGGCCCTGGCTGGTGTGCTTTCCTTTGTCAATATTCGGGGGTGAAGGGCATTGCAGCACTAAAGAGAGAGGACAAAACAGAACTGAGAAAAGGGCAGGCCATGATGCTGGGACAGGCTGGGGAAGCTGGGGTGGTTCAGCCTGAAGAAAAGGATCCAGGGAGACCTTAGAGCCTCTTCTGGTGCCTAAAGGGGCTCCAAGAGAGCTGGAGAGGGACTGGGGACAAGGGATGGAGTGACAGGAATGGGTTCCCACTGCCAGAGGGCAGGGATGGATGGGATTTGGGAAGGAATTCCTCCCTGGGAGGGTGGGCAGGCCCTGGCACAGGTGCCCAGAGAAGCTGTGGCTGCCCCTGGATCCCTGGCAGTGCCCAAGGCCAGGCAGGACAGGGCTGGGAGCACCTGGGGCAGTGGAAGGTGTTCCTGCCCAAGGCAGGGGTTGAGATGAGGTGATTTTAAGCTTCTTTAACTCAGTGCCATAGGAAAAGGATCACCATTTTCAGGAGTCTGTCCAAACCCTCCAAAGGAGGGAGCAGTAAAGAGAAATTACAGGGCTTCAGTGCAACACAATTTAAACAAGTCAGAAGCAGCTGTAAAACTTACTTTTGCAAAACTCCTGGGCTTCAGACCATGTTAGATTTTCAAGACATGTGATGGTTGGTGATGTCTGTGGCTGTTCCACATACCCAGGCCGACACGTGTAGTTCACAGTCATCCCAACAGGAAACTCAGTCTGATTTTCATATTCCTCGCTTAGCTCAGCAAATAGCAACGGTGTTGGTGTGCCACAGCCAGCTGCCAAGAAATAAAATGGGCATGAGAAGTATGTCCTTGGCTGTGAAATGCAGCTGAAGAGAAACAGGTGCATTGATAGGCACCTGTTAAACCCCAAGTTATTAATGCATCTTCTATGTAGTCTGACATTTCTCTGCATCAAATAACATTCAGCATGTAAGGACACAGGCACCTGATTTATATTCTCTTTTTAAAAACAGGATAAAAGAACAGCCAAAAATAGTTTGGGCAGTGTGGTGCCTCCACATGACTGTAGAGTGGTCTGTAGAGTGCTAAAAATCTTTAATCTCAATATTTAGAACACTCAAGCCTGTCTCCTTTTGGGAAATGAGCAACGCCACCAGCTTGCTCCCAGTGCCACCAAAGTGAGCACAGCGCCTGTGGGTGCTTCTCCCTATGCCATGTAATCCTGCAGCTTGGCAGGGTGGCCTGATCCAGGGTGAGCCTGGCACAGGATGGATGCTGAGCCTGGCACGGGATGGATACCAGGCCTGGCACGGGATGGATGTTGAGCCTGGCATGGGATGGATGCTGAGCCTGGCACGGGGTGGATGCTGAGCCTGGCACGGNGGCACGGGATGGATGCTGAGCCTGGCACGTGGTGGATACCAGGCCTGGCACAGGGTGGATACCAGGCCTGGCACGGGACGGACGCTGAGCCAGCCCCACCTGCACAGCGTGGGTAGGGAAGGCTCCAGTTGCCCCAGGCCGTGCACAGCAGCGAGGGCTCCCCGAGCAGGGAGAAGCCGGGCTGGCAGCTGTAGCTCACGGAGGCGCCGCTGGTGAAGTTCAGCCCCGGCTCGGCGCTGAGCGTGGCGTGGGCGATGACGGGGGGCGGAGGGCAGAGCAGCGCTGCGGGGCAGGAGCAGAGGGCAGAGGTTCAGGGCTTTCACCCGGAGGTGGAGCACGGGTACCGCAGCAGAGCCCGTCACAGCTGGCTCACCTGGCTGGCAGGTGGGGACGGCAGGTGCCCAGCGGCTGTCGGGCTGGCACTGCGCCCCAGGGCCGCCCCTCAGCACGAAGCCCGGGTGGCACTGGAAGGTGACGTTGTCCCCAGGGTGGTACACAGCCCTCCGGCCCTCAGCCACCTCTCCATCCGTGATGCTGGGGCTGCTGCAGGTGATCACTGCGAGGGAAAAGCAGCAGAGCTGGGCTGGAGGAGCGGCTGCCAGAGCTGAGGGCTCCTCCTCCGGGTTTGGGAGGCTGTGTGAGTGCAGCACTCTCCCTTTCCTCCCTTTCCTCTGTGGGTAACAGCATTTCCAGCTCACCTTCACAGCGGGGGTAAGGGATGCTCCAGACTCCGGATGGCAAACAGGAGACGGTGGTTTTCCCGGTGAGGACGTACCCTGGCTCGCAGTAGTACTTCACTGACATGCCCGGGATGAACTCGGTCACGCCCTCGCTGTCGTGCTGGCCGTTTCTGATAAGTGGAGGGGAAGGACACGCCGGCACTGCAAGGAGGGGAGAAGTCCCAGATGGCCAAGGGCTGGTAGCACAAACCCCCTTCCACACAGGGGTTCAGAACTCGGCTACCACGCTGCCCTCATGGCACTTACACTTGTCACAGGTGGGGACAGGAGGGTGCCACTTGCCCCCAAACTGGCACTGAGACTCTTGAGGGCCCTTCAAGGCGTAACCGAAGTTGCACTCGAAGACAACGATGTCCTCCAGCCTGTAGGTGGTCTCTGAGCCAGTCACTTTTCCATTCTCGATCTCTGGCCTGGTGCAGCCAATTGCTGGAAGGGAAGAGCAGGAGGATGTGAAGGGCTGGGGATGTGAAACCCCTCGTGGCTGTGGAGGGGCACTGGGCAGGGACAGCTGCTGCTGCTGGGCCTTGCCACCACTGTCACTGGCATTTCAACATTACTGACTCTTGTTCTTACACAAAATATCGTTATTCAGCTGTTCCTGAGCGTTTGTACTCAGCGGGAACAGAAAGGGAACCAGAGGCGCACGGTGCCTGTGGCACCTCCGGCCTCTGCCCCTCCCTGGGGGTTTGGCTGCGGCGATTAAACCAAAGCCAAGGAGGAGGAAAGAGCGCAGGGACGGGCAGGGGAAGCCCCGGGAACACACCTTGGCAGCGGGGCAGGGGCCGGCTCCAGGTTCCCTTGGCAGTGCAGCGGATGGAGGCGTTCCCCCGCAGGGCGTAGCCCTCGGCGCAGGAGTAGCGCACGGCCGAGCCCGGGCCGTGCCGGGCCCCGGGGCCCGCGCTGTGCCGCCCGTTGGCGATGCTCGGCGGGGCCGGGCACCTCACCTCTGCCGGGGACAAGGAAAGGCACGTGAGAAACACGGCAAGGCGAGAGAACCACCCGAAATCCAACCTGCTGAAAGCAAAGGAGGGGGACGAACAAGTGCAGTCAGTCAGGACAAGGTGATACGGAATTTTCCAGGAGCTTTCCTTAGCCCTTTCCTCCATAGAGACCAACATCCTGGTTTTGTGAGCTTTTTCAGAAGTAATACATCAAATTAAGTTGTAATGAAAACTGAAGCAATAATAGTAGTTCCCCATCAGCAACAAAAAGAACAAGCTGCTATACTAAAGCACTACTCAAATATGCATTTTATGCGTAGAAAAATGATAAAAATCTGTAAATTCTCTGAGCTGTTTTGAACACTGGCATTAACTGCAGTGAATAAATCAGTTCAGAGGTGCGAGCTGTGCCCCATGGGCGGGTGCAGGTCCCCTGGGGCAGGGACAGAGGCACACCCCGGGCTGTACCTTGGCACCGCGGCGCGGCCCCGCTCCACGTGCCGGCAGAGGTGCAGGACAGGGACGCGTCCCCGGCCAGGGCCAGCCCCGGGGCACAGGTGTAGGTGACCGCGTCCCCGAAGGAGAAGGTGTCCCTGGAGCCCCCGCTGTGTGTCCCGCGGGGCACGGCCGGAGGGGCGGCGCAGGTGATGCCTGTGGGCAGGACAAGGGCAGGTCAGCGCTGCCGAGGGCACGCCCTGCCCAGGAGGGGCACCGAGGGACAGGAATCCACCTCAGCAGCCACACAATGGCACGAATTATCCAGGAAGAACCATTGCATGGAAAAAAAAATCATTCATGGGAAGGAAAATCTGTCCCCTCCTGTGAGTCACTTCCTTGCTGCCCTTGCCTGGAGGTGCTGGGACAATTCTTACCTCCCCTTCCATAACCATTGGTGACACAGAGACTGCCAAACCCTTCCTACACGTGCCCGGTGAGAAATACTTACCCATTAACCGGGAGTTTAAAATATTAATGTTTCTTCCCAGTTTGGACCAGAATACAAACCTTTGAAACCTTTTCAGAAGCATATCCAAAACAAAATGAAAAGGAAATATTTTACACATTCAGTGACTTGAGAAATTTCTTGCAACAAAACCTTTGGCTTGAGAGAAGTTCCACTTTATCTTGTAAAGCATCTCCAAGGGCCTGCTGTGGTGGCCTACTTACGCTGGCAGGCAGGAGGATCCCCACTCCACGAGACACTTGTGCCAGAGACCTCACAAACCCTCTGGGAGCCTCCAACCAACTTGTACCTGCACCACACAGAGGGATTAATTAATATAGCTGTGAGATTTCTTGCCTTGAGATTTCTTTACAACCCGTGCAAGTGGTGGCCAAGAGTTCTGACTTGGGAACGGGGCTGTGTAAAGCTGAAAATCCACTTTGCTCTCACCAGGGCAAGACTCACCCTCTGTCACAAGTGTAATTAATTTTGGACCCGAAGAGGAGATCTGTCAGCACAACAGCTCTGCCATTCGCTGGGTCCCCTGGGCTGGGACACTGCTTCCCTGGAAGGGAATGCCAGCTGCATCAGCTGAGCTCACAGCCAGGGCAGCGGGCAGAGAAGCCGGGGGAACATAAAAACCAGCCGAGCCTCCCACGCGAGGCTTTCAGCACCCGCAGGACGTACTTGCACAGAACTCCAGTGCTGCAGACCACGTCTGGTTGCCCAGGCAGGTGATGGCAGGTGACAGCCCCCGGAGCTGGGTGTAGCCAGGCCGGCACACGTACTGCACCCTGCTCCCCTCGGGAAACACCGTCTGGTTCCTGTGGGGCTCCCTGAGCTCGGCAAAGGCCAGCCTGGCCGGGGCTCTGCAGCCGGCTGCCGGACACAGAACCAGCCCGGATGTTAAAGGGACACAGGAGGCGGATTTGGGGGAGCAGGGGAAGGTTAATGCCCTGTGGGGACACTTGCCCTGCTCGCAGACCGGCACAGGCGGCTCCCAGGTGTTGTTTGCTTGGCACTGGACCTGTCTGTGGCCACGAATGACGTAGCCTGGGTCACATTCAAAGGTCACCGTGTCCCTGTGTGTGTAGGCAGACCTGAGAGCCACGATTCTCCCATTCTGGATCTGTGGGACAGGACAACTCGCCACTGGAAAAAAAAAGAGGTGCAGGTGCTCAAAACAGGCCCTGAGGCAGAGCTGTGCAGCTGTGAAGCCACCAGGGGTTGCAATTTTAAGACGCGAGCCTGGAAATCATTTTCCTCGAGATGATGTTGTGCCTGCATCCTGCAACATCAAACACCTGCCAGGGAAAGGGGATCCTGGGGCAGAGGGGTGGCCCTGCAGCCTCCCCTGCTCTGCCTGGCCTCAGCTGCACCTCGGCCCCTGGAAATGCCAAGGCAGGAGTTGCAGCTGGCTGGAGTTTGCCAACTCTGAGCAGCAGCGCCGGGAGGGTTTCGGGGGGGTCCCTGCAGCCTCACCCAGCCCAGCCCCACCTCCACAGGCCGGCAGGGGCTCGCTCCACACGCCGGTGCTGCCGTCGCGGGTGGTGCAGTGGATGGAGGGCTCCCCGTGCAGAGGGAAGCCGGGGTTGCAGCTGTAGGTGACGGCGGTGCCGTAGAGGAACTCGCTCAGCAGCCTGCCCGTGTGCCTCCCGTGGGGGATGTCCGGAGGGGGCTCGCAGGGGATGCCTGCAGAGGTGCAGAACAAGGCTTCTGAATCCACGGCAGCACCAAAGCCCCTGAAATCCCTCCCTCTGTGGGGCACAAACACTTGTTCCAAAGGTGGAATGAAGTGACCTCCCACATGGGAGCTTGTTGGCAACAGGATCCCACCTCCCCAGCAGGTAGAAAGCAGGGCAGGAGTCAGAGCTCTGGGGGGGAAACACCTGCATGCCTTGCCTTTTCTACTTTTTAAGAAATAAAATATCAAATAGTTATTTTGCATCACTTGTGTAAAATCCTGGAGCCAAGGTGTGCAGGCACAGTCTGTGTGTCACCTGTGCCTCACACCTCCCTGGAGAATCTGGGAAATGCTTTAAAACCCCAGAATGTACCAGCAAATCCTTCTTTCTTCATATGAAACTGTGCCCTGATCAGCCACGCTGCTTGATCAGCAGAGAAACCCCAGGAGGAAGCGCCGAGGAGCAGCACAGCAGCTCCTGGGCACGCACCAGTGCTGGGGAGAGGGAGCAAGCCCACGGTCTGGGACCTGGGGATTCAGTGCTGGCCCTGGCTCAGTGCTCTGTCTGACCCTTGGTCTCTCTGGGTCTGACAGAACAACCCCAAAGGTGAACACGTTTTCCCTTCCTCCCTGGCACTGGGCTCGTGCTGTCAGTCAGCAGCAGGATGTTCAAGCACTGCTGGAAAAGCTCCAGCTCAGGTGCTGCTTTCCATAATCCCTTAAGCTCTGGGATCTTGTACCTTTTCCCAGACTGCTTTCTTATGGCTTCCAAACCTTCTGATAATTTTCCTGCCCACAGAGCAGAGAAATTGCCTGTGAAAGCTTTGACTGGAAAGATGTGGCAGTCTCTGCTGGAGAATATTTCCCAGATCCATGCAAACCCCCAGAGCCGTGAGCCACTTACGCTGACAGAGGGGAACGTCCCCACTCCATGCAACACGTCCCCCAGAGATCTCACAGCGTCTGCTGGGTTGTCCAATTAACCTGTGCCTGGTGTTAAAAGGATTGGTCATTGATCCCAAGCCATCTGGCTCATTTCCCAGTATTTATAGGGGATATATAAATATATATATACACACTACAGTGTATAGGCACAACAGTGAGCCCCTCACATGCTCTGTGGGTACAGAACCTGGTACAGAGGTTATTCTGTACAGAATCCATTTACTGGGAGTGAATGAACAGGGGTTAAAAAGGGGGGCACTTACCTAATCCACCTCCCAGCCAGGACTTACCCTTCCTCACAGCTGTAGACCACTGTAGACCCAAGCTGCAGATCTGTCAGGGAAATAATCTTGCCATTCACAGGCTCACCAGGGTGACTGCACTGTTTCCCTGGGGAAGGAAAACACCCTTATTTTAGGCTCCTGTCTCTCTACACCATAGCAGAACATACACAATTATTCCTCCAGTCCCCTGCCCACATCCCCAGCTCCCCCCAGCACGGGGTTCCAGTTCCAAAGAGTTACATGGCTTTACTAGTCACACATTCAGGATAATGTCAAGGTTTTGGCAGCATGGACAGAACCTGGGACCTGTTTCTCCTGCAACAACGGACACCAAAGCAAGGAGCTATTCACTTTTACAGAACTCTAGTGCTTCTGACCACACTCCGCTCTCAAGGCATGTAATAGTAGGTGACACTCCTGGGACTTTAGCATATCCAGGGCGGCAAGAGTATTGCACAGTCTTCCCAACAGAAAAATCAAAGGCATTTCTATGCTCCTCATTGAGCTCAGCAAACTGTAACCTTGTGGGAGCAGCACAAGCACCTATTGAGAGAGAAAAGAGGCGTGAGAAGAGGCAGGACTGGCACAGCGGGGGCAAGCACACAAAGAGCACTGCTAGGAGGAAAGGGGTGTGGTTCGCCTTGCAAAAATGTTTATTTTGATTTATATAGCCATTAATAAACATATTTTCCTAAAGGATTGCAGAGGATTAGGTTCTTTTCCCAGGGTAGGCTTAAATTTTCCCCTCAAAGGGTTTAACCACATTTTTTAAACAGGATTAGGGGACAGAAAACAGCAGTGCAGCCCGAGGCAGTTATGTCACGTACCTGAAGAGATGTTGGAGGAGCTCTGGTGAGGCAGTGCTGTGTCACACACGGGAGCAGGCGGCTGCCAGCTGCCATCCTCCTGGCAGGACACGCTGGCACTGCCCCGCAGGCTGTACCCATCGTGGCACCGAAATGTCACCGTTTGCCCGGGGGCAGAGAGGAGGCCGTGGCCACCAAATTGCCTTGCATTGGCTACGATGGGATTGATGCAGACAGTCCCTGGAAATGAGGGTGTGCAGGAGGAGTGGGAGCAAAAGCAAACACAAAATCAAAGGCTGTTAGTGCTGCGATGACAAAATCAGTGTGATGACCACACAAACCTCCCCAGCCGTAGGAGGGCTGAAATGGCTCCATGATACACTTTACATGGAATTAACCCTCCTGGAGGATCTGTTTGCACTGGTGAGGGTGTCCCCTGTGCTCAGGGGACAGAGCCCAGACTCACCTTCACAGCGAGGACGGGGCTGGCTCCAGTTCCCCGATGCTCTGCAGGACACGGCGGCCTTTCCAACCAGGTAATAGCCGGGATTGCAGCTGTACCTTACAGACATTCCAGCGGTAAAAAACGCTTTGTCCTGGCCGTTGTGATTTCCATTGGCCACCTCCGGAGGCATCGGGCAGGGCCGGACTGCGAGAGGGGGACGGGGAATTTAATTTAACTCAGCGAGAGCAAGTGGCGCTGCCCGGACGGGTCAAATCCCTGCCCACACCCCGAGGTGCTCCTGGGCAGCAGCTGCACTCACCCCTCTGGCACACGAGCTCCGGAGGGTCCCAGGAGCCCCCGGGCTGGCACCGAGCCTCATCAGAGCCCTCTGCTGCATAACCAGGGTGACAGTCGAAGTGCAGAGTCTCTCCAGCTCTGTAGGCGCTCTGCACGTTGTGCACCTTCCCATTCTGCACCTCGGGCACCTGACAGCCGATCGCTGCGGGAACAGTGACAGCGGCCTCTCAGCTTCACTGCCCGAGCCGGGCCCCGAGCACGCAGAGCCCTCCCGTGCCCTCTCCTCGCTGCCACGGCCCCGCCGGCTCCCACCCCAGGGACACCCAGCACCCTGAGTGCCCCACGGCAGGAGCGAGGCACCCACACACCTTCACAGCGGGGCAGGGGCCGGCTCCACAGCCCGGCCTCCGTGCAGGTGATGGACACGTTCCCGAGCAGCTGGAAGCCCTCCCTGCAGCTGTAGGACACGGTCACTCCGCGGGGAAAGCTGCCCGAGGGCTGGCCACTGTGCAGCCCGTTGGCGATGCTCGGTGGCCGAGGACATGTCACCTCTGCAGAGGGAGGGGAAAACTTCGTAAGAGTCTGGGAGAGGTGATTTTGGGAGCTCAGCCCCACCCTCCAGCACGTTAGACTTTGGGAGGACAGAGGGCTGGAACCCCTGTCAGGTACTGCCGGCTGTGTCCTGACAGCAGCCTTTGGGTGTCCTGCCTCTCCTCTGGTTTTTCTGGACAGAGAGTATTGAAATGATTCATTTAAACTCAGCTGGTCTCCCCCCAGAGCTGTGTCCCCCGGTGCCTGGTCTCAGCACTGTCACCACCCATGGATATGCTGGAGCCGGGCTGTGACCGGAGCACAGCGAGGAGGACACTGGCTCTGGGTTCATGGCTGTACATGTTATAAACCCACACATTTCATTAAAATGGAGTTTAGTCTGTCACTGAAGGTCTCAGTGGACTTGGTGAGGGTGTCCCCTGTGCTCAGAGCCACCGGAGAGTTTGTCCCCCGAGGGGACAGAGCCCAGACTCACCTGCACAGCGAGGGCGGGGCTGGCTCCAGCTCCCCGATGCTCTGCAGGACACGGCGGCCTTTCCAACCAGGTAATAGCCGGGATTGCAGCTGTACCTTACAGACATTCCAGCGGTAAAAAACGCTTTGTCCTGGCCGTTGTGATTTCCATTGGCCACCTCCGGAGGCATCGGGCAGGGCCGGACTGCGAGAGGGGGACGGGGAATTTAATTTAACTCAGCGAGAGCAAGTGGCGCTGCCCGGACGGGTCAAATCCCTGCCCACACCCCGAGGTGCTCCTGGGCAGCAGCTGCACTCACCCCTCTGGCACACGAGCTCCGGAGGGTCCCAGGAGCCCCCGGGCTGGCACCGAGCCTCATCAGAGCCCTCTGCTGCATAACCAGGGTGACAGTCGAAGTGCAGAGTCTCTCCAGCTCTGTAGGCGCTCTGCACGTTGTGCACCTTCCCATTCTGCACCTCGGGCACCTGACAGCCGATCGCTGCGGGAACAGTGACAGCGGCCTCTCAGCTTCACTGCCCGAGCCGGGCCCCGAGCACGCAGAGCCCTCCCGTGCCCTCTCCTCGCTGCCACGGCCCCGCCGGCTCCCACCCCAGGGACACCCAGCACCCTGAGTGCCCCACGGCAGCAGCGAGGCACCCACACACCTTCACAGCGGGGCAGGGGCCGGCTCCACAGCCCGGCCTCCGTGCAGGTGATGGACACGTTCCCGAGCAGCTGGAAGCCCTCCCTGCAGCTGTAGGACACGGTCACTCCGCGGGGAAAGCTGCCCGAGGGCTGGCCGCTGTGCAGCCCGTTGGCGATGCTCGGTGGCCGAGGACATGTCACCTCTGCAGAGGGAGGAAAGAGTCCTGTGGGTCTGCTCTGTGCTGCTGGGACAGCTCGGGGAATGCCAGGGAGATATCCCGAATTCTGCTCTGAGTTCCATTTGCTGGATCAAGGCTTTAGTTTAATAAAGGTGCAGCTGCACCTGGAAGAAATTACTGGCAGCAATGGCAGTCCCGGCAGGACTACAGGCACATCACAGCATTTGACAGGGATCCGCACTGACAGGGAAGCAGCAAGAGCAGTCAGAAGGTGACAATGCCCCACGTCAGCCCAGAAGCAGTGTCAGAAATCCCCCCGGGATTCAGAGCCCGCCGTCCCTCGGGGTTCCCTTCTCCCCATCCCCAGCCCCAGACAGGGCACAGCCATCCCCACGTCCCACCCCAGCGTGTTCCACCCCAGCAGTTTCTGTCCCTCTGCCGGCCAGGCCGGCAGCTCCGCTTGGGAAGGGAAGCCAGGACAGATCCATCGCGGCTTTGCCTTCCCGCTGAACTGGAGAGGGCACAAGAGGGAGCTTTCCCCGCGCCCGGCGCTGCTCGCACGGCTGGGACCCTCACCCTTTTTGCACTCTGGCAGGGGGGAGTTCCACCTGGAGCCAGGCCCGCAGGTGCTGCTGCGGGGGCCCCGCAGGGTGTACCCCGGGTTGCAGGTGAAGGTCACCGTGTCCCATATCCTGTAGTAGTAGCGACCAGGGGACGCCCTCCCATTCTGGACACGTGGGAACAGGCACAGGGCGGCTGGGAAGGGAGGGAAAGGAAACGTTTACCTGCACAACTGGCAGGGGTCCTGCCCTGCTGGAGGCTGGCTGAGCAGCCTGCTGTCCGTGAGCAGTGGGATGCACTGCAGGCTGCAGCCGGGGTGGGGGACCCTGGGGCTGCAGGACCCTCCCTGTGCTCCTGGGGGACCCCACTGCTACCCCAGCTGAAAACCTGGGTGGCCAGAACCTCATGTCAACCACCCAGTGAGGTCCAGAGCCTTTCCTGACCTTTCTGTGGGCTCTGAAGCCCCTCCTGAGAGCCCAGGAAAACCCTGACAGGGCAGTCCAGGGCTGGACCAACAGCCCCCCGGGGATCTGTGCTGTGGGGCTGGGCCGGGGTGCCCACCCTGGGCTGGGGGTGCTCACCCTGGGCTGGGGGTGCTCACCCTGGGCTGGGGGTGCCCACCCTGGGCTGGGGGTGCTCACCCTGGGCTGGGGGTGCCCACCCTGGGCTGGGGGTGCTCACCCTAGGCTGGGGGTGCCAGCTGTGGCTCTGATGGCCCCAGAGGGTCTCTGCCATCAGCACAGGAGCTCGGAGGCTCTGGATGCCGAGACCCACCTGGGACCAGTGCAGGGCTCCCATTTCCCTCTGCAGGGACCAGCGAGGAGGGGAGCAGCGACGGGGAGGAGGAGGGCAGGGGGGCCATGGCAGGAGGGCCCCAGAGGGGCAGAGCTGCTGGTGTGCCTCACCTTGAGCCGCGGGCACGGTGCTGAGGAGCAGAGCCGAGCTGCCCAGCAGGCAGAGGGTGAGGGTGGGCCCCATCCCCGGCGCGGACTGCGGCTCCCGGGGGCACGGGGCAGATATGGGCGCCCCAGTTCCCCCCAGTGCCCCCGTGGGAGGAAGGAGACGCTGCTCGGGGACTTCCCGGCACTGTGGGACAGGAACCTCTGGGCTCCCCAGCACGGGCAGGCACAGCCAGCACCCCCGGGGAGGCTGCAGGTGCCTCACGCTGCTGCTGCTTCCAGTTTTGGCAGGATGAGGGAAGAGGGGGAAAAGGGCTGGGTGCAGGCAGAGCTGCTGTGCCCTCAGTGCAGAGCGCCTGTCCCAGAGCCCCAGGGGATGGTGGTGGCACCTAAGGGACGTGGCACAACTCACCTGCATTCCCTCCTACCATAAAAACGGGACCAGTTGTGGACACAAACCCTTGTGAAAAATCATTTGAAAAAAACCATCACTTTGGGCTATTTAGTAGGAATAAATGTGCTGGGATTAAAACAGCAAAAACACGACCCAGAGCTGAGAGGCTTTAGGTTGTATTTTGTGCCTTTAGTCACTCACGTAGTTTACAGTGAGAGAAATAAAAATAACCAGCAATGTGCAAGTGCTGTTCTGCAAGGCTGAGAGAACAGGATCTGCAGTGACAGCTGAGCAGGACAGTGCTCTGCTGGGAAGGGAGAACTTGGGGGTCTGCGTGGAACAAAGCTGATGTGTGCATGGAAATGGTAAATTTGTGGGTTTCCTCCTTACCAGAGACGTGTTCCTGCTAGCAGGAAGGCACCGGGGAGAATGGAGAAACCAAAGGTCTGTAGTAGACACATTCTGGGTGGTTCCTGTTCCCAAGTGCTCACCACGAGAAGCTCCCAGATGGGTCATTTACCTCTGCAGCAGACAAAACCCCAAAGCTCAACATTTTGCTTTACCAGCAGCTAAAATCTGCGTGTCTCAGGCGTAGCCAGTCCAAACTCCAGCAGTTTCCTGGCCGGGCCCTGCCGGGGCTGCGGCTGCTGCTTCAGGGCCACTTTCTCAGGAGGGAAAAGCAGAGCACTGCCCCACCTCCCTCACCCCAGGAAAGGTCAGGGACAGGACACCAGTGCAACTACAGCAATTAATTCAGCAGAAGCAATTAATGAACTTGATTACATCCAGCAAGGAGTGAGACTGCAAAATAATTTAAACCACCTTATGGGAAGGCTTGATTAGTAAATATGAAATAAACCCCAGAGCCTGGATACCAATGTTCCTTATTTTACACTCCTTTTATTTACAAAACTGTTTTGCTATAAATACTGTAATTTTTGCACTTTTATCTGCACACCGGGAAAAGAACCTCAGTTAAAAAAGAAATGGTTTAAGAAATACAAATATATCTTGTAAGATTGTGCAAGGAGGAAATTATTTTCCTAGTGCAAAGAAACGTTTACTGACTTTTTAAAGTCTCACTTTAAGAGCCGCAAAAATACTTTGTTCATAGAAAAATAAACAAAAAGGCGGGCATTAAACCAGCACAGAGGTGGTTTGAAGCGTGTTTGGTTTTTCTGCTTCTTTGTCAGGTCAGGTGAAGTCAGGGCCTGGACTTGAGTCACTTTACTGCGCTGAGGGTTGAGTCCCTGCCAGGGGATCGCTGGGACTCCCCTGCTCGGCCCCCGGATTTATCCTGCAGCGGGAAACACGCGGGAATGAGGGGGAGCCCCCGGGCCCGGGGGGTTTGTGCAGCCCCGTCCCCTCCCCGGGGACCCCGGGGTGCAGCTGCTGCAGTCGGGTGCCAGGTGTGCGGCTGGCACAGGTGAGCGTGCGTGGGCACCGAGCACACGGGGCACACGTGGCAGCCGGGGCTGTGCGGGGGGACCAGGTGGGCCGGGGTCCCCTCCCCGGCCAGGGGACACACGGCGCTGCTGGCGGTGTCCCCGTGGACGAGCGACAGGAGCTGCCGGTCCGCGCAGGGGGAGCAGACGGGGCCGGGCGGGCTGCGGGGACGGAGGGGAGGGTGAGACCGGCGGGATCGGGACAGCACTTGCCCCTCTCCAAAGCACCCGGCACAGGCTCCGGCACCCGCAAAAGCTGCTTTCCTTCACAATTTCCCTTTTGAAACTCAAATAAGCAGCGATTCAAGAATGCAGAACTGGACCAGCTCCCCCAGGGTTGGGGCTCACAGTCAGCGGAACGGGTACTCACAGGAATAAATGGAAAAACCCTGAAATAAACGCAGCAACAAGGAGCTCACACTCCCTAAAGCCAAAGCAAGAAGATTCCCAAGAATCTGTCAATGGTGATGGTTAAGGAAGCTTTGTTGGCCTGGGAGAGCCCCAGGCTGGCATGGGCAAGTGTCAGAAGAGAAATAAACAAACGGAGCAAACAGCTTTACCTGATCGCTGCTCTGGCCCAAAACCTTACCTGGGCACAAGCAAATGAGCCACACCCAGGGGTGGGAAAAGCCCAGGGCAGTGGGTGAGAAGAGGCTCCCACTGCAGGGTCTCACCCGGGCTCTTTGCTGCTCAACCAAAGCCAGAGCCCCAAAGGACACAAGGCCGAGCCAGGTGGGCAGAGCTGGGGAGCACAGGCTGCTTCAGAGACACCCACGAAACCCCACAAGCACCCTCTGGCCAAAGCTCAGTGTCACACCTCCCTGCTGGGGCAGGCACCTCACTGTCCCCGGGCACAGGCCAGGAGCAGCCAACGTTCACACACTGCCACCACCTGCTTTTATTTGAGATTAAGCAGCGAACTCTCCCTTTGGAGGGCGCTGGGCACGCTGCAGTGCTGACAGGAGCTGCCGGCACTGGCCACACTCACCCCGTGTCCCGCCACTCCCCCGGTGTCACAGCACTGCTGCCGCCCTGGCCGGTGTGGGCACGGAGCCAGCTCTCACAGGTGGGACAGATGTGATCACTGCGGGGAAGAACCTCTGAGGAGTGCCCGGAGAGCACGGATGTGCCTTCCAGGCTGTGGGGCTTGGAACAGCCTGGGGTAGTGGCAGGGGCTGGGAATGAGATGAGCTTTAAGGTCCCTTCCAGCCCAAACCATTCTGGGGTTCTCTGACAAACACAGTTCTACTCCATTCTGAAATTTGCTCATTTTTGCCCGGGCCCACTGTGGCATCTGGGTATTTTTAGGTGGAAGACTGACCTTTGATGGTCCCTGGCCTGCTCTGCCTCACTCCACCATGCAGCAGCTTCTCCTGTGCCGTTTTCCCTCAGCACATCCACAGCTTTGGCAGGAGAGCTGAACTCAGAGAGAGAGGACAACGTGAGCGTGTGGCTTCCCAAAACACCTACTGCCCGACAGAGCCACCATTTCCTAAATACCAAATCCTCGCTAAAACAGGAACCACACCAATTCCAGCTGCAAAACTCACTTTGTCCACGTGAAGATGCTTCCTCCCCCTTTTCCCTCGTTTATTCCCGTGGGCTGTGCCAGCAGCTGCTGGATGCTGTACCTGGTGCCTGCTGGGCTCTGGCTCTCCCCGTCCCCAGGGCTGGGCACCGAGTAGGTGCGGGGTTTTTGGGGCTGGGAGCTCAGCCAGTCCTGGCAGGGGGTGCAGCCGTGGTGTGCAGGCTCTGAGAGAGGGGCCAGGTCACCGTGGAGCTGCTCCTCACAGCTGGGACACACGTGGCAGTTCCCTGTGTGGCTGTGGATGAGAGAGACGGGAAAATCCATCTGGAGAGCGCCCAGCAAACCCCGAACTCTCCTGAGACGTGCCCTCCCAGGGCATTCATCGTGGCATTTGAGTCAAAATCTGCTCAAAGATCTTCTGCACAGGTGAGCTCAGCACCAGTGAGACCCCTGGCTATGGTCAGAAGTCTGGCACATAAATTTTTTGGGCAGGTAAACAAGCAAACCTACCAAAAATAGGAATTCCAGGGCTTGGGCTGCTGCTTCTGCACTGTAACCCTCGGGTGCAGCTCTGCATCCCTTCCCTTCACCTCGTGCTTTGGCAAATTCACATTATAAGAGCTGAAGAGACAGAAAGGAGAAAAATTATAAAATAAAAAGAAACTTAGCAACATGGAAAAATGGTGCTAACCATGCAAATATACTGAAGGTATAGGGCTTGAAAGGAAATATCCACTTCTCCCCAGGGAAAGTTATGATTTATGAGGGGCAGCTCAGCATCACTTACTGCTTTTCACTCTCCTTCCGTCTCACGATGATCCCCGCCAGAATTCCAAGAACTACTGGGGGAACTGATAAAGAAGGGAAAGAGAAAGTGAAATCAACCATTGGCTCCAGGTATTTGACAGCAAACAGCTTCGGGGTAGGAAAATGTATTTCAGTTTTAAGCTACTTACCAATGCAGCTGGGAATGAGGATGCTTGCTGGGGAGGAAAATAATGAAATGGATGTTAAAAATGTGAACCCCAAAATGTGGTGCAATTACAGCAATTAACAGGACTTGTAAGAAATGGAGCTCTTACCCAGCCAGTAAGGATTCTCCTCTGAGGGTTTGGTTTGGTTTGTCTCCGCTGTGGTTTTAACTGGGGAGAGACAAAGGAAAAGCACTTGAATTGTTATTTTATACGGTGCTCAACTTGTACATAACATATAAAATAGCTCAGAGAGGAGTAAATATCACATGGGCAGGTGACTTGTGCATCTCAGGCTGTGGCAGGGGCCTCTTGTGCCACTCCAGGCTTTAAGGACAGAGGGGATTCTGCTGTTCCACTTGGCTTTATTGCCTGGGCATTGCTGGACACGAGACATAAATCCCTCTGAGCTCCCTCCACCAGCTTTGCAGTCACTGATAATTGCACACATTTCTGTTCATTACCTTTCTGCCTGTTCCTCTTGAAGGGAAAATGTAAAAGCGTGTCTGGTTCTGCTCCTGGTGTCCCTCAGCAGGGCCTGGCACCTCGCAAAGCAGGTGCTGCTCCCCTGGAAACAAACCTCCAGCCTGCCTGTGCAGACAGGATGCCGTGAGGAGCAGAGACCAGCCCAGCAAGAGAAAACTGCTGGGGATGATTGTCGGAGGCCGTGGGAATGCACCCCACACCCCAGCAGGGGTTTCCATATAGGGAAAGGTTTAAGACTCACCCCTTGCTGTTCTAATAAGGTAAAGGACTCACAAACGTCTTTGCTCTCCTGGCCATAATTGGCTCAGTGCCAAGACAAAACCACTGACAGGTCCCTTTGCCTGCTCCTCAGAAATGGAGCTGTTCTCTATTGGGCTGATTGCCAAAACCCCACCCAAATGGTTCAATACTTAATCCATAGCAGGAGGCTTCTCAGCGCATTTTCGGGGTGTTACAGCAGGTGTGTGGGGCCTGTCCCTACACCGTGGACAGCTTTGTTCTGTTGGTTTTGAACTGTTTTCTTTTATTAAAACCTTCTTGCTTTTTCAAGACACACTCGGCCATGCAGCCTCGCTAGTTATTGAAGGCATTTTCTGCGAGGTGCTGGACGCGCTCGGAGGCGCTGAGCCCCGCGGAGCTGACTCCGCCAGGCTCCCGGAGGAGTTCCCTGCCGGGGAGGGGCGCTCACCGCGGCAGGCGGGGGGGGCCCCGCTCCAGGTGCCGCTGTCGCCGCCGCTGCCCGCGGTGCAGCGCAGGGTGTCCCGTCCCACCAGCTCCAGCCCCGGCTCGCACGTGTAGGCTGCCACAGAACCCAGCACGAACTCCCCCGAGCTGCTCCCGCTGTGCTGCCCGTGCGGAATGGCCGGAGGAGGGGGACAGGAGATCGCTGCGGGACAAAGAGGAAAGAACTCAGGAGCAGCCCTGGGATGCTGTCGCAGCAGCCTGAGGGGACAGAAGGAGCCGGTGCTGCTCCTGGGGAGTGGCTGCTTGTGACAGCAGCTCCCCCCTTGCAGAGATGCTGACCTGACCTCACCCAGGGAAGTAACCCCAAAATTCAGTATTCCCGAGTTGGAATATTTGGTTTTTCCAGCCAGCACTGGACAATTTCACTCACCCTGACAAGCTGGAAGAGGGCTCCAGACAGCTTTGTCATCCTGTAGGAGACACCTGATGGATGGTGAGGCTCCCTTTAATCTGTACCTGCGGGGGCAAAAGGCACACCCCAAAATCAGCTTCTTGTCACCAGCCAAGGACGTGTCCCCACAGAGGGGCTGAGGACTCTGTATGGGCAGAGCCCCATGTCCCAGTTACCCCAGTGACTCTGGCCAGGCAACTGGGATGCAGTGGGCAGTGACTTCACACTCACCCACGGTCACAAACCACACTGGCTGTTGCACCCAGCAGATGATCTTTTACAGTAACTTGGCCATGTTCTGGATTGGCTGGAATACCACAAGATTTTTCTAAAATAGAGTAAGAATATCCTTAGGACACACTGAGACTGGGAAAAACCCCACAGGCTTCGTTTTCATGGCAGTATGGCAATGTCAAATCGGGCAGTTAATGGGATTTCATGTTAAATGTCATTAGAAAAGGGCAATTTTAAAGTACAGACATGGCACTTGGAATACAGCGTTGGAGAAAATGAAATGACATGGAGACACTCACTCTGACACAGCTTAGGCACTCCTGTCCACGTTAAGTTGTCCAAACAGGTGCTGGTGGGGGGCTGGTCTGTGGTGTTTTCAAACCCTTGGCGACAAATGTACCTCACCGTGGTGTTAACGGCGTAAAAATTCTGCCTCTGATCTTCCGGTGATATGGCAGCAAATGGCACAGATGGGGGTCTGGGACAGCTGCCTGCCCACCACAGAGACAACCAAAAGTCCGGTTACAGAGCAAAAATAACATTTTGCTTTCCACTGTGAGCACAAATCCGGGTGATAACGCCCGAGGCTCTCAGAGCATGGATACCCTGAGCAGTGCCCTCCTCCCTGGCCACTTCCACCAGGGAATTGTCTGAGGTGGGAAACTGCAGCCAGTTTTCACTGGAGACGTTTCCAAATCCCCAGAACCAAACTTCCTTTGGTCACTCAGTGCCCTGCCCCTTTTCCATGCAGTGCCCTTTCCCCTTTTCCTTTCCTAAGCTGTTCCTCCGTTTTTATCAACACACAAGTGCCAGCACGTGGTAACGGCCTCGGTGGAGTGTAGGGAAAAGGGGCAGCAAGAGAAGTGGCCAAACCACTCATCCTGTGTGAGGAGAAACCCCTGAGGCAGCGACTGCCAAAGCTGTGAGTGTCTCCACAAGCCCTCCTGGTGCAGAGAAAGGGAAACACTCACGGCCACAGAAGTCTGGCAGGCTGGACCAGCGGGAGTTGGGCAGGCACTGGATGGTGTCGGAGAGAAAGGGGCGCCTGGTGTACCCCGGGACACAGCCGAAGGTCACTGTGGAGCCCACGCTGAAGCTCTGCTGATGTTTGGTGTCCCCCCGGGGCTCGGCGTGGCTGATATTGGGCAGCGGCCCGCAGTCACCTGAGGGAAATAAACGGGGATTTAGCAGGGCTCCTTCTGCTGCTTTTGTACCCGGGCAGGGCACACAATGCCCAAGGGAAAGGCTGGCACAGGGAGCAGGGCACATGGAGCCCATGGGAAGGGGTGGCACAGGGAGCAGGGCACACACAGAGCCCGAGGGAAAGGCTGGCACAGGGAGCAGGGCACACACAGAGCCCGTGGGAAAGGCTGGCACAGGGAGCAGGGCACATAGAGCCCATGAGAAAGGGTGGCACAGGGAGCAGGGCACACACAGAGCCCGAGGGAAAGGGTGGCACAGGGAGCAGGGCACACACAGAGCCCGAGGGAAAGGCTGGCACAGGGAGCAGGGCACACACAGAGCCCGGGGGAAAGGCTGGCACAGGGAGCAGGGCACACAGAGCAACACAGGGACAGGGATATGGGGCACACAGACATGGAGCACACGCAGGGACAGGGGTATGGGGCACACACACACACACGGAACACACACAGGGAATACACGGTTCACATTCACATGGATAACACACAGAGCACACACACACATCACACACATTCCCATGGATAACACATGGAGCACACACTCCCATGGATAACTCACACTCCCGTCGGTAACACACGGAGCACACAGACACTCACACAGACGCTCACACACTCCAGTGGATAACACACAGACACTCACACAGACACTCACACACTCCTGTGGATAACACACAGACACTCACACACTCCTGTGGATAACACACAGACACTCACACACTCCTAGGGATAACACACAGACACTCACACAGACACTCACACACTCCTGTGGATAACACACAGACACACAGACACTCACTCATCCCCGTGGATAACACACGGAACACACACTCTCACCCCTGAGCGCCCTCCCGCCCCCACGGGACCCCACCCCGGGGTGCCAGGCTCCCCGCACACCGCGCCCCTCCCCAGGGGCTCACCCCACGCCGCGGGCAGCTCCAGCAGCACCAGCAGCAGCAGCAGGAGCCAGCGGCGGCGGCCGGAGCCCATCGCGGGTCCCCCGGCACTGCCCGGGCAGCGGAGTCGCTCCTGCGGGGCTGGTCCGGGCTGCACGGAGCCCCCGCCCGCCCCTCCCGGCCAGCTGAGCTCAGCTGAGCTCCGGGAAGGCTCTGACGAAAGCCGTGAGCGCGGTGGGAGCGGGGCTGGGTGTGGAACGTGCCTGGCACCCCGAGGAACCCGCTGCCCCGGCCCGGCTTCTCAGCGTCACTCTGCGCCCTCCAGGAGAACACCCCTCCCTCCAAAGCTGCCCAGTCCCAAAGGAAAAGACCAAACCAAAAAGGACAGGGAGGAGAAAGGGCAGCCGGCAGCGGCTGACCTGCACCTTCCTGCTTCCCTTTGTCATCCAGGAAACAGCGATGTTTCCACTGAGAAACCCACACTTACCTCTGGTACTTTATTTTCTTTTTAATTTCCACTCTATTTTCCTTTCCAATACAATTTAAGCCCCGAGCAGATGTAGCAAAGGCATTTTCAGTGGGACGCAGAGGCGTTTCCCTCAGGGAGGAATCCAGCACCTTGGATAAGGTATCCCTGTAAACACTTGTAAACACCGTGACAAATCCCATGGAGGTGCCTTGGCTGCGTTTTTACGGCTCCCTGGCCTGAACGGGGATGGTGGCTGCATAAACCAAAAGGAATCTGTTAACAGGAAAATAAAAAACACCTTGAAATTCTGGGGAATTCTGCTGTGTTATCCTGGGGCAGTGACCTTGTGTGATGCAGGGAGGTGCTGAAAAGCCTTTGGCAAAGGCTCCGTGTGATGCGGAGCGGCTCCGCTCACGGAACCGAGAGCTGCAGCTTCAGCTCGGTGGGACGCCCCTGCTCGCAGGCTGAGCCCTGAGCAGGGCTGTTTTCTGCTTGAGGAGGGAACGGGAGACGTCGGCACCCCCAGCCCGGGCAGAAGGCTCAGCCCGGCCCCTCTGCACCCACCTTCGGTGCCCCGGGGAGCCGCGGCTGAGCCCCGCGATAGCGGCTCCGGGCCGCCCGGTGCCGCTTTATCTGGCCCTGCCATCCCTCCCCGCAGCGCAGGAATGGCCCGGCGGCTCCCGAGGCACAAGGGCGCGCACAGGGAGCAGCCCCAGCCCGGCGGGACTCGCTGGGGATTCCCGCAGCGGGACCTGCCCGGGCCCAGCCGCAGCTCGGGGCCGCAGGGCAGGATAAGGGAGGTGGAACTGCAGCTGCCTTTTCCCGAGCACTTCCCTGAAACACATTCCCACACGTTCCTGCATGGATTTGCCTTCCTCCTTTACCACTTTTATATACATATATTAACCGAGTTTAACTTGCCATGGCTGACATTCAGAAAATAAACGTTCTGAGCGATAAAGAACTGACTGAACATGGAACCTGAACTGCCAGGATATACCTTAAAGCTGATTCCTTCTTGAAAAAGAGAATAAAATATGACAAGAAAACAGCAGGGAGTTGAATTCACAGACTGCCCTTTATAAACAAGCACCATTTATTACTCAATAGAAATAAAAACCCAGAAAGGCTTTGGGAGGTTTAGGCCTTTGCAGGACAGAATCGGGGTAGGCAGCCAAGAGAACGTGCAGGGCTTTTCCAGTGCCTCTGTTGCAGGTGCCAGCCCTGAGGAGGGTGTTTGGGAGCTCTGTTTCTGTGTCTGTGTTGGCTGATGTGCTCACAGCGGGACTGAGCCTCCTCCCTCCCTCTGCAAAGCAGAAGTGGCTCCTTTACGTTACGAGGTCAGGGATGCACGGCCCACACGTGGCTTTGTCTTCCTGTGGTGGAAATAAAAACTGCAAGGAACCTTGGGCTGATACACGAGAAGCTTTTGCTAAAGGAAAGCCTTAAACCACTAGAGATAGGAAGATTAAAGAATGGAATATCCGAAGTACCAGGGTTTCCTGAAAGAAATGAGCTAAAACTCTGCAGGACAGGGAATTCCGTGCTTGGCTTTTCAGCCCCGCTGGCAGCTGGATCCACAGCTGGATCAGCTGCAGCCAGGATCCCGGGGGAGCTCCCCAGGGAGGCTGGGCTGTGTTTAGGGTTTGTTGTGGCGTTGCCAGCGAGCAGAAACCCCTCGGCAGCGTCAGGCTGGGTGTGACCGAGCCTCAGGGACAAAGCCCCGGGATCAGCAGCGGCCACAGCTGCCCTCGGGGTGCGGGGTCCCTGAAAGGAGAACTCGCATGGGAGGAGCAGATATGGAAATCTGCCAGTGCCTGTAGGAATCATTTCCCTTCGATTTCTTGGAATGCTAGAGCATCATCATTAAAAAATTACATCTTCTAGGGACAGACCTGATTAGGTCATCCCTTGTCTTCAAGCAAGGTGTAAGAGTCCTAGTAAGTGTGACCATTGCATGGGGCACTTTTGGAACAGATCAGGAGCAGGAAAAGATTTTCTGGGTTTGACCAAAAAAACAAAACTCAGGGATGGGCAAACTCAGCTTGACCCTGACCCCAGAGAAACACTTTTCACCATCCCCCAGCTGGGCACGGAGACCCTGCAGGGTTGTTGTGCCTGGCCCACTTCCCACAGAGCCAACACTCACCCTTTCCATGGATAAAATTATCCTTTGCAGCGGGTGGGGAATTTGGGGGACCAGAACTTCCACCGTGTCCAGCTCCTCCTGGCTGTGCACGACCTCCCTGTGTGGAACAAGGTTGGCATCAGCACCTCAGAGCTCTCAGGAGTGGTACAGAGTTCCCTCCTGCTTTTCAAAATGCCCCAAAAAAAAGTTTTTAAAAAAATATCTGTAATAACGTGGGGGCAAGGAAATAATCGATAAATCAGAATGTATTTCAGACAAAGCAAAGCTTTTTATGAGAATAGGAGATTGGTGCAGTCAAAGCTGAGCTGTGAACCAGAGGCCCAACCAGCACAAAATATAAATTATACAGAGAAAACTTGCAGAAGAAAAGAACATGACAAAAACCCCACTCACTTCCACAGAATGAGGCAAATTTGAACTGTTTTAACTTCTGCAAGCAGCCAGGTGAGGGAAGGATCCCCCTGTACTTCGGAGAACACATGGATCCTTTGCTGGTCCCAGAATAAGGTTTTGGGGGTTTGTACAAAGGTAGAACAAATCTGAACCCTGAGGCCGCCCAGCTCCTGCTCACTGAAGAGAAATACGGGGGAAAAGTGAAAACTGCAGGTTTTAGGGGTGGGAGTAACCTCAGTGATGCCGTCAGCCCCCGGGCTGACCTGGGTTCCCGGGCTGGGAGGAGGGGAGGGGGCTCTGCAGCGCCTGTTGGTGGAGGCTGAGACCCTTCCCTGGGGCTCGGGTCGCGCTTCCCCGGCGGCCTGAGGAACGGAACTCGGGGGGTCACACCCAGGGGGGCCTTTCGCAGGCAGGCAGT
>VYXD01010362.1:80668-96533 GCA_013397195.1 Hylia prasina
CCCCCGGCAGGAGCTCCAGGGACCCCCCGTGCCCCCGAGTCTCCTCAAAGCCAGAAGCAGAGAGAAGAGCAGCCCGCGGCTGGCAGGGACCTGCTCCTCACAGGCTGGACACAAAGCCCAGGTGAAACCGTTCTCCTCCCTGTTTAGTATAAATTACTGCACTTCTTCAGCTAAAACAGTTCTGTATCTGGGAAACAAAGGCAAAGGAAGATGGATTCTGACCACAAGGATTTATAGAGCCCTTGAAAGGTGATGAGGAAAAGAGAAGGATCCAAGTCCTGTAAAACCCGGGGGAAGGCTTTCCTGCAGGGGAGCTCAGTTTATCCTGATGGACTCGTTCACTCACTGTGGACAGTCACGATGAGAGCAGCAGTGAGGAGTGACCCGAGGACAGCAGCACAATTCCTCGGTGCCCCCAGCTCCAGGGCTGACATGTTCATTCCTGCCTGGAGGTCCCACAGATGTTACCACATTCCCTTGCAGGGCAGGATCTGTGAAGAGAGCAGAGGGGTCTTTAGGGGTATTTCTACTCAGCTGTCTGCACAGGTCTGATTCCTCCACCCCTGGGCAGTTCCTACAGTCACAGGAGAGGAGCAGAAAGAGCAGGAGATGAATTTCTTTTCTGGAAACTTAGGGGTAAAACACTTTATTTGTAGTAATAAATCTCTTGGAAGTTAATTCCCAGTCAGATGGAATCCTGCTGGAGTCAGCAGTACAGTCCCCTGACAACGAATTCCCCTCAGGGACAGAGAGAAGTTTCAAAGCAAAAAGTTCCATCAGTTCTGTGCGAATATTACCTGAGTCCAGCTGTAAAGCCCACAGGTCAAACCAAACTGCTCCACAAAATGGAATTTAAGGGCAGTTTGCACTCACCTGGCACCCCTAGGGGTCTGTAAGAGCCCTCTGTGCTGTCCAGGGTCATTCATGAGCCTGAACCCTCCCAGAGCTCCATAACCTCCCGTGCCTGCTTTCCTCCTGGACACGAGGGTCCCCCTCACTGTCCCCTGCCCCAAACCCAACACTTCCCGTGCCTGGTTCACTCCTCTGCCTTTCTTCCAACCCTTGCCACACCTCCTGGTTTAATCTGACTCCATTTCCTCACCTCAGAGCCTGCTGGAGCTGCACAGAAGCTCCAATCAGGTCCCAGGAGCAGCACTTGGAGCTGGGAATTGTCTTACCTGGAGGTGTGGAGGCAGGAGATGGAGAGCCCCGGGTGTTCAGCACTTGCAGGATGAAACAGGGACTGTTCTCCTCCAGCCCCCCGGGCTCCAGCCCCAGAAAGGAGGAGTTTTATAACACCCAGATCGGATCTGGCCCTACGGAGAGAAGCTTCAATTCTGCAGAAACCAGAGCTGGCCTGTTACCCATAAATCATCAAGGAGTTTATCCCACCCCCAGAGCAAAACACTGCAAAACTGAATGCAACCCAGATGTTGAAATTGTTTGGTTTTTATGTGTGGAGGTGCCAAGACTTTGCAATAATCCCTGCTGAGCTGCCCCACTGGGACCCCGGGCACACTGTGGGGTGTCCCCAGGGCTGCTTCACCCGGGCAGGGGCACGTGTCCATCCCCTCTGGCCCCAGAAAGACACAGCCAGCACCCCAGGACGGGGGTCCTCAGGCAGCCCCAGGCCATGGCAGCAGCACCAGCTGGAGCTCAGCAGAGAGTTCCAGAAGGGTTGGGTTGGAAGGACCCGAGAGCTCAGCTCCATGGAATCCCTGAGGCTCCCAACTCCAGCAAAAACACCCTTAGAGCTGAGGAGAGAAAGGGAACAGCAGTAGGGTTTAAGAGTCCCCATTTTCAGCTCCAATTCCCAAACCAGAGGACGCCTGCCCACACCTGCAGCCCCTCTTCCTCCAAGCACATCCCACAGAGTTCCTCACCTCTGCAGGGAAAAACACAATGGAGAGTTAGAGCAAACAGTGGAAAAGAACAGAGGAAATGACCTGTGTTTTTTTAAAGTCTCTTTATTGTAAATAAACACTGACAGATATTTATGCTCAAGTGCACAGAGCACACAACACACAGCACGAGCTGACAGACACTGCAGCATTTTAAACCTAAAAAAAGCCCCACTGAGAAGGCAGCAGGGCAGGGAAGTTCACAAGCAGCTGGGTAAGATCCCTCTCAGCAAACACTCCAGGCAGAGCTGGAGCTGCAAACAGCGCCAGGAGCAGGGGACAGAGGGGGGACAGCAGGGGACAGAGGGGTGGCACTGGCACTGCTCACCCCCAGCCCCTCAGAGGGACACGGGCAGAGGTTTGGGGACACCCCCAGGGCAGGTGGCTCTGGCCCTGCTGCTGCTGCTCCCTCAGCTGCTCCCTGGCCAGGCTCTGCTGCCGGGAAGGGTCACCTGGCAGAGGTGACAGCTCTGAGGTCACAGCCAGTGCACACAGAGCAGCCAGCTGGGCTGGCTTTAACTCTTTTCCCCCATTTTTCAGTGTTTTCCCAGAGATGGAGCAGATTTAGACCAAGTGCCCCTTTTTCTCTGTGAACACAGGGACAGGCAGGTCCCACTGAAGGTGACAGCAGCCACCACCACCTCTGCTGCTTGAACCAGAGGCAGAGAAAGCCAGGGGGTCACAGAAACCCCCCACTGCTGGGGGAAGGCTCAGGGAGGTGCCAGGCTCACACCCACACCTCCAAGTCCCCCTCCAAATCCAGCCCCCCTGCCCAGCCCAGCACGCTGATCCCGCTGACAGCACCAGCTGCTGCTGAGCTGCTCCACCAAAAACATCTCAAAAACCCCCATTGTGCAATGTTTGTTTATTCCGGGGAGTTTGCACGCCCAGTGCCAAGGAAATCAGGTGATTTCAAGGAAATCCCTGGCACAGGGCAGGGAAATCCCTGGCATCGCCCCAGCCCTGCACCCCCGGGGCTCAGCAGGACCCTCAGGGGTCTGCTCCCAAATCGTGTTTGCTTTAAACCTTTTCAAGGCTAAAATGCAGAAGGAAAAAGCTTTAGGTAAAGCACTGAGGCACAAAAGCTGCAGAGGATGAAATCCCACAGCCCCCAAAGGGACCCCCAGCCACCGACCCAAACTGCAAAACACCTGATTTTCAACAAGGATTAAAAAAAAGTCACGACCACCAACACATCAACAGCGACATTCACAAATCCCAGCAGGTAAAAATATAGATTTTTGTCTCCTTACAATCATTTACTGCTCAGTGATATGAAGGTAATGAGCTCTCCAGCAAGTTACCCCAGCATTTTTGTGCGTAAACATCCTACAGTACATTTTCCACTCCTTTTTCCACAGAGCAGGAGGGGTTTGGTCAGGGCAGCCAGCCTGACAAGGACGGGTTTGTGCCTTTTGGAGTGTGAGGACTGCCATGGACAGACTCTAAATCGCTCCCTTCAACATTTAATCTTTTTTTTTTCTTGGTTTACTTCTAAGCATAAAAGCATTTAAAACCCAAGAGCAGACCTAGGGGGAAACCCTGAGGAGAAAAACTAATAAAAACTCAATTTCTCACCGCAGAATTTCACCCCTCTGTGGCACAATTGCTTTAGATCAACACATTTTTCTGCTCCTCAGAAATCCTGAGGGGTCCAGGTTAGTGCCTTGGTCCTCTCTAGCTCAGTTTTATCAAATCACAGTTCTGGGAGTGTTTAAAACAACAAATTTGAGCTCCAAATGCCCAGGTGAGCCTCAAGCTCTGGGGCTGCTGAGCTCCACAGCCAGGGCACAGCTTCCCTGCCGTGGGTATACCCAACATTTATTTACATTTAAAATAAGCAAGGGCTCAGAACTGCTCAGGTAAATCCTGGAGTCACCTGGGAACAGCAGGCCCAGAACAGGCTCCTGCTCTGCACCCAAATGTTCCTTTCTTCACCCAGCTGAGGCTCCTGCCCTTGCTGCAAGAACAGCTGGGGGAGAACTGAAAATGTGGGGTTTGGTGGGGATTTAAGGAAAGGGTTTCAGTTCAGACACAGAGCTGCACCACCTGTGCTCCAAACTCTGCAACAGCTTCAGACTGTGAGAGGCAGCACTGGGAACATTCACAGCTTATTCACAGGCAAGTTAAAAGCTTGTTGTGGGCCTAAAATTTGGTGTATTATAAAGAAAACTGGTAAAAACCTTGTGCTTCCTGCAGACCCTGCCCAGGAGCCCTGCTGGTCCCAGCCATGCTCCCATTTGCGGGGTAAATGGATAAAACATCCCCAAAATGCAGGGAAAGGGAGTGAGGGGATGAAGTTTAGGTTGGAATGAGCTAAAATAGGGCTGGAGTGGGATGCAAAGCACTGGGAGCTGTTCCAGGGAGGGCAGGAGGGTTTGCTGCCATCCCCTGGGACGGATGTGCTGACCTGCCTGTCACACCCAAGCAAAAGCATTCCCAGGGCAAAGGAACTGGCTCAGACTGCGGGATTCCCACCAGCACTCAGGGAGGGAAAGTCAAACCCACCTGGAGCTCCCTGGGTGGCTGAACGACAGAAAAAAAATTGAGTTTGAACTTGGATATAACTTGGAAATAACTTGGAAATGGATCATTTTAAATAAAAGCTCAGGGATTTGGCCTGGAAATGCCTCTTCCAAAGAAAAGCTGCCTCACTGAGTGAAAACATGATCATTTTGTCCCCGCTGTGGTTAATGTTGGCACCTGGCCAGGAGGAAGGACGTGGGACACTGTTTCAACACCCGGGGATGAGCTGGCTTACGAGCACTAAAAGCAGCTTGGGAAGATGTCCACAGTCAATCCTGCCCAGCCCCGTGGACAGAAATCCCAGCAGCTGGAAAGGAAAGACACAGACAGGCTCTGCAGTCCCAGCTGGCCAGGGTGGCTCCAGGGGGGCTCCAGTCCCGGCTCCTCCTGGCCCGGAATTCCAGCTGGATCCAAGGGGAAAGCAGCAGCCCCTAGACTGCCAAAGTGGCCATTCTCTGCAGGGAAAGAGAAACAGGAGAGGTCACAGCAAGCGGGGCAGGAGAGGCCACGGCAGGGACAGCTCAGCACACGGAGAGGTGAATCCAGCTCCAGGGAATCGCTGCCCATGGCAGGAACCCCAGCATTCACTTCATCCCTTCCATGCAAGCACACAAAGACCTCTTTCACTCCTTACATCTCCCTTCGAGCTCCTGCCAAGCCCCCTGAAGGGTTTTCCCGTGGCAGCCGGAGCCCACACCAGCTCAGAGTGCTGGAGAGGCTCAGGAGGAACGGGGCAGGCCGGCTGCTCAGGGCTGCTCATTCTATTTACCTTCTCCACGGGGAATCAACTTCCAGAACCACCCAAGAACCACCACAGCGACCATCTGGCACATTAACCACAAGAAATACTCGGAGCTTTGACAAAACTCCTTCCTCTGCCCCACTCAGGGCCCAAGAGACGCCAGGAACACTCTCAGGCAGTGACAGTCAAAGATAAATCCGTGATCCAGTGACTCCTGCAAAACCCCTGAGAGCAGCAAGGCCACCACGCCTCGTCCTGGGCTCGGGGGGACACAGCTGGGACCCTGCCCTGCTCTGCACCACGTGGAGCCTCCCACGTGCTGATCCGGGGCTGGAGCTCGCCGGGCTTCACACGCAATTGGCAGCAGCCAGCACAAGCACAGGCACCAGCAAGGCCAGCTGGAGCCCCTGGATCAGCAGGCTCAGCCCCCACCGAGGTCCCCACAGTCTCAGGGTTCATCCAGCACAAGATTCCTCCTGCTCCAGGGGTTTGTCTCTGCCCAGGGCGGTTTCCATGCAACAAATCAAGAGAAATGCGACTTACTAAGCCCAAAGAGAGCACACCCAAGCTGCTTGCAGTGGCACTCAGAGGCAAGCATTTCCCTCTGGAGGCTGCAAAGGAAACAGAGAAGCACAGCAGGGCTCATAGTGCACCTTAAAGGAGACTGGAATAGGAAAAGCAGCAAAGCAAATGAGGGCAGGAGTGAAGCAGCCCCAAAATTTCGTGTCAGCCCAGGGCAGGTCTGTGTGGCAGCAGGAGGTGATAGAAGGCAGGGACATCACTTGGCTGCAGTAAAAACTGGGACAAAGAGTATTTGTAACTTCTCCAGTCAGGTTTTAGCCCAGAAGCAAAATCCTGCCTGGAATTAACCCCCTGCCAAAAGCCCGTGGCACTGATGGAAAGCTGCCTGCGTGGAGCCTGATCCTGAGAGAATGGCACCAGAATTCCAGCTGGATGGGGGGATTTTTATGTTCTGGGGTTGGCCTTGAGAGTCTTTTTTGCTGTTTTTTTCTTCCTTAACCCAATCCAGGCTGGATGATTTCCACGCAGAAACAGAGACCCTGCCCAGGGCCCTTGGAAGGGTCCGGGTTTCAGAGAGGACCAGGGGTGCTGGTGGGGGCGGGGAGCAGGGGGAAGGTACCACCTGGACAGTGACTTCCAGCTGTGGCTGCTCAGCCCCTTCTGCAGCTTCCAGGGATGGGAAAGGCCCTCGAGCTTCCAGGGATGGGAGAGGCCCCAGCAGGTGCAGGGGTTTGCTGCCCAGGCTGTGGTGCCGCGGGCGCTTTGCGGTGTCGGCGCTGGCCCGCGGGGTGAAGCTGTTCCTCCTCATCCTCACAGGGCTCTGCCTGCTGGGGAGGTCGTGCTGATCCCACACCGAGGGAGTCAGCAGGGATGAAAAGGGGGAACCACAGTTTAAAGCCACGTCACGCCCCTCCAGCACCCCCCTGAAGGTCCCGGTGCCCCCTCCTCGGGCTGTGCCTGCCCCAGCCCTGCACCACCTTGGGAAACAACTGCATCCAGCTTGGACACAACTGCAAAGTGATTTCTCAGCAGTTTTACTTCCCTTTGGGATTTTTGTTTTGCTTAGGTGGCTCTGTTTGGGTTTGGTTTGGGTTCTTTTATTTTTTTTCCCTCTGCACGATCAATTCAGGGGGAAAAAGAAATAAGCAATAGAAAACTCTCCCTTCTTCCTGTTTCTTCTGCCCCAAATCAGCTGTGTTACCCCAGCAAAGCAGAGAACAGAAACAGCCTCCAAGAGGGCAGCAATGATTTCCATGCAGGGATCACAGAGAAGTTGGAAAAGTGACAAATCCCAGAGTGGTTTGGGTTGGAAGAACCTTTAAACATCCCCTAATCCAACCCCGTGCCATGAGCAGGGACATGCTGGAAACCACGAGGATCCACACAAACCATGCCCAGCATCCTCAGTTTGGCATTTGACAGCCCCACAAACCCTCCAGCCACAGCTGCAGGTTCCCAGTTTCCCCAGTCCCTCGGCACAAAGGAACAACCAGGTCCCAGCCCAAGAGCTCTTCATAAAATACAACAAAAAACCTAAATGTACCAAAACCACCTAAAATCAGATGAGTCCATCCAGACTCCCTGTGAGCCAGCAGAGCTGGTTTGTGCCCTCTTAACTGGGGGGATTAATTAGAGGCAACCACTGAGGCTTTCCCTGGGAGTCCCTTTGGAAAACAGGGTTTGCAAAAGGAGCTCAAAGATCAGCAGCTCCCCCAGATCCAGGACGTGGTTACGAGGTGGATGTCAACAGTCATTGAAATAATGGCAGAGAGAGGATTTCAGAAAGGGAAAACTCATCAAGACAAGGAGCAAAATCCACTTTAACCCTTTTGCCAAGTCTTTCTGAAATCACCAATAGCCACAAGCATTGAAAACTGAGAATGAGACCTGGAGTTTAAAATCTGTGCCCTAAACTTGTCCATTCAGCTCCCTGCAACAGCTCTGAAAAATATCCCCCCTGGCCTGGGGACATCCATTCTGCTTCTGAACAGAATCCTTCTGCTCACTGAAAGCCACCAGCAGCTCCAGCAAGGGTTCGGGAGGGTTTGTGAC
Organism: Hylia prasina; assembly: GCA_013397195.1. NCBI lineage: Eukaryota > Metazoa > Chordata > Aves > Passeriformes > Sylviidae > Hylia > Hylia prasina. The sequence continues at coordinate 88,412 of VYXD01010362.1, forward strand.
TTATTTTGGGAAAGGTGGAGCCAGAGGGATGCAGCAAAACTTACTGAGTTCAGGGAGGGTTTGTCCCGGTGGGTGTTCACTGCTTCCACATTCAGGGCAATGGTCTCCACTTTGCAGCCTTCACCCAAGAGAAAGAGAAGTGTATGTGAGAAATTTATTAAAAAAGCAGCAGGGAAAGTGAACAGGAATAAATTCCTTATTTGTAAGAAACAGCACAGCTGGTAAATCCACAGTTCACCCCACGAACAGAATTTTACACTCCACTTGGTGGTTTCAAGTGTGAGAGCACAGCCCTGTGCTGTTATCTGGGCTGCACAGAAAAGCCACTTTTAACTGACTGCAGCCCACGTTTGGAGGCACAGCCTTCCTCACCCACAGGGAAAATCCAACTGTTTAAAAGAGAGGCCAGGGGAGAAGACCCTGCACCTCCACATCTGCTCCCCCAACACCCCCAACCCCCCAGGACCCTTTTCTAGGTTCACTTTGTGTGATGTTAACCAGGAAATAACCTGTTCATGTACTACCAGAAGCTTCTAGAGCACATCCAGGTGCTGCCACAGACAGACACAAACCTGCCCATAACATCCCCACACACAAGCCAGCAGAGGAATTCAGATTAAAAACTGAAATAAAGCAGTTATTTACCATAGGCAACGGGTGTGAGCTTGAGAATGGTGTGGAGGGGGCAGCGCAGGTAGGGCAGCTCATCTGGGACAGAGAAGGGTGTTAGGGGGTCCCTGGGGTGGCCCAGCCCCTGTGCCCCCCCTGCCCATCACTCAGGGCTTGCACTAAACCCTTCCCAGGGCTGAATAGAAATTGTCCTAACCCCTAACCCAGACATTCCCTCCTGGCTGAGACACAGAAAACCAAAGGAGAGGAGCCCAGCCTGGCTCAGGGCTCTCCAACTCCCAGCACTGCTGGGTTCAGGGTTGGCCTCAGCCCTCCCAAAGGGCTTTTCCAACCCAAACAATTCCATCCTCCCCTTCCAGCGCACAGGGCCAGCCAGGGGAACCCTCTCCAGCAGCACAGGCTGGGACAGCACCTCAGCCACAGCTGCCCTGGGCCCACAGCACATTTAGAGCTGGATTTAAAGGTTTATGAAGTTGGTTACAAGCTTATTAACTTCACTAGAAGTTTTATGAAGCTCTAGTGCCACTCGCCGGAGCTTGCAGCAGACTGGAACCTCCCAGGGGTGTGTGCTGTGCAAGAAATCAGCATTTCCCTGGGATGGAGCACTCCTGCAACCCCTCCAGGCCACTGAGGCTCTTTAACTCTTCAGAAAAGTTTTTCTTTACATTAAAAACCAGCCCCCAACACATTCTGTAAGAGCAACTGCTGAAAAAAGCCCCAGGAACAACATCTGGGCAGGAAAACAGCAGCACATCCCCGGGGAGCTCCTTGCACTGCTGCAGTGCAAGGGTTAAACTCTGCTGAAACACCTCCTTTCCTCCTTTCTTAAACAGCTCTTCCCTCAAAAAAAACCACCCAAAAAAACCCCACCAAACCATCCAGCCATTACAAACCACCCTCCCAAAAACCCTGTGAGGGGAAGCAGGGAGAGGAGCCAGCCCCAGCATCATCCCTTTATTTTTGTACCTGCACTCTTGTCAAGAAAATAAGCCAGGAGGCACCTCATAACTGCCTGGTGGGAGATAACCAGGACGTTGCCCTGCCTCTCCAGCTCCATAATTACCGGCTCCAGGCGCTGCACCAAGTCCTGGTAGGACTGGGAAACCAAACAGGAACTGGTCAAGGGGTTGTGTAAACACAGGCTTAAAGCAGAGGTGGCAATTAACAGCGTCACAGTCGGGGAAATATCAGTTAAAGCAGCAAAATGAGGAGGTTATGGGTGATGTGGTAAAAATAGTCAATGAAACCCCCCAAAAAAAGCCAAGAGCAGAAAGTGAAATTCAGGTCAGAGCCCTCAGACCGTGGGAGGGCTCAGATTACTGGTAATGAGTGCAGCCAGGAAAAACCCAAATAAAATAGTAAATGATTCATTTAAACAGGTTGTGAAGTAAGCCCAGAAATGACTGCAGGCCACACACTGGGTAATTTTGTTTCCCAGACGGTTTCTCAGTGACAATCCAGTGACAGCCCAGGACCCCCTCGGTGTCTGAGGGCAGCAAGTGGCCACATCAATGGACTGAAAAGCATCATCTGCACACCCCCAGGGAGGGAAATAAAGACACATTCCCCCAGAAGAGACCTGGGGGTCCTAACGGTTCCAGTCTGCATGCAAATATGGTAGAATAACTTAAAGTTGAGTCAGTTTTAACCCAAACCCCACACAGTTTGTTTCACTGCACTGTGTATTGCTGCTGTTTCTTTAGGGCCCTCACCTCCCCTCCAGGATAACGATACAGATACTTCTCCTGATCCCTCATGGCAAACTCATCTGGATACTTGGCTTCGATTTCTGCATAGGTCATTTCTTCACAGACCCCCTGAGGGCAGGAAAAGCTGGTTACCACAAGCCTTATTTCATCAGAGGGCCAAGACAGGACAGGGAGGGAGGGGCGAGCACAGCCTGAGATCAGGGCTCCCTGTTTGGCACGGAAATTTTAGGTGCTGCATCTGACCCAGCCTTGCCCCCGTGCGGGTTCCAGGGTGGTTTGGAGAGGCTGGGCTTTGGTTTTATCTCAAAACCAAGGATGACATCCCTGGTGTTTGCCAGGGATGAGAAATGAGCCCTCGCTTGCCCAGCAACCACCCTGCAATTTCCTGAGAGAATCAGAGTGGGAGCAGCAACCTTTGCCCAGCCAGGAGGGTGTGACAGATGTCTGGGAGGCTCAGTGTTATTTTCCTCCTCCACACCAGCTGCAATGTCCCCAGCAGGACCTGCCAGCTCTGAACACTCTCCGTACCAAACCACCCCAAACCTCACCCTGCACGGCTGAAGCCCACGATACAAAACCATGGCTATGGATCAACAGAAAACAGCTGGGTTTATGGTGATTAATTCTGCTTTGAACACCATTTCCCACCTGGAAAAGATGAGGTTTTTAAGCAGCCTCTCACTCACAGCATCGATCTCGTTGAGGATCTTCCACTGCTCGTACAGCACGCCCAGGGACTCGGCTGTCTGGATTGTCCTCTTCAGCTGGCTCGTCCACACCTTCAGCTCCACCAGCTCCTGCTCCTCAATGAACTTCTTCAGCGCCTGGGAGAACTGGGGAGAAAAGCCGGGGAGGTTAGGGGGTGATGCCCTTCTGGGCTCCCTAAAAACAGAGGCCACACAATGGAAGGGAACAAAAAGCAGTTCTGTTCATTGAAGGTACCTGTAGGGCAGACAGAGACCCCCAGGGGTTGCACCCAAAAATGGATGATGGGTCACAGGTTTCACACGTTTATCAGTTTGGTCCATTTGCATATTGGGGGTTAATCTCCCAATTACAGCTCCAGGTAATGAAGAAATTTATCCCAAGTTTGCTGCCCCCAACTCACTTTTGTTTAAATTTCTCAGGGCCTGGGGCAGTGAGGTGTCCTTGATTCCCAGAGAGGAATTGTTGTGTCAGAATGGGAGAAGAGCAGCCAACACTGTACATGGAGTTTGGAGTTACACACTAAAGAACTGCAGGATTGCAAATAGATGGAAAACATAAAAGCTGAAATCTTAAAGCATCAAGGGGCCAGAGGAGGCTGCAGCTGCTCAGAGCTGGGGTGCAGCAGGGCAGAGGTTGTGGGGATGCAGAGCCCAGCACTGCCCTGATGCCTTCAGATTTTAACCTTTCTAATTCCCAAATCCTGCACTGCATTAGTGCCTAACCCCAAACTCCATAAAAGGGTTAACTGCTTTATACCGTCCAACTGCTTTATACTGTCTTCACACTTTGGGCACACAGAACAATCCCTCTGGGCCCAGAACTCAAGGACACCCTACAGCCTCAGAAAAGCATAAATGCAAGTGAATTATGGGGGAGAAAACTGGGGGAAAGTGACTTCATTGCCTGAAGCTGGAATTGGAGCATTAACTCCTGAAATGCAAATGGACCAAACCTATTTCTGCCTGAAGAGCTCATTGTCCATTTTGGGAGCAGCCTCTGGGAGGCTCTGACAGCCCAAGGTGTGCCACTTCCAGTAACAGCCCCCCGGGGCCCCAGTAACAGCCCCCCGGGGCCCCAGTAACAGCCCCCCTGGGGCCCCAGGCACAGCCCCCCGGGGCCCCAGGCACAGCCCCCCCGGGGCCCCAGGCACAGCCCCCCCGGGGCCCCAGGCACAGCCCCCCCGGGCTCCAGGCACAGCCCCCCCGGGGCCCCAGTAACAGCCCCCCNCGGGGCCCCAGGCACAGCCCCCCCGGGGCCCCAGGCACAGCCCCCCCGGGCACAGGCAGTACCTGCTTCCCCCGCGGTGACAGCCCCGAGTCCCCGCCGATCCTGCCCACCAGGTTGTACTCGCTCTCGCCGTGCCGGCACAGGTAGATGGTGCGGGGCTGCACGTGGATGTTCATCAGGTAATAGACAATTTTGCTCTGGATGTAATCCTGGACTCGGTTGACCAGGAAGCGCTGGCCCACGTTGATCACTTTAATGAAGGAAAGATCTCTGGAGAGGACACAAAATAAGAACACCCACGGGGCTGTTTTAAAACGAGGCACCAGCACCCGCGGGGGGCACCGGCTGCTCCTCCTCTAGGAAAGGCAGGACAGGCTCTCCACTGCTGTGCTTAAAAATCCTTCCCTGGGACGGGAGGGTGGGAAGGCCCTGGCACAGGGTGGCTGCCCTGGGTCCCTGGAAGTGTCCAAGGCCAGGCTGGACAAGGCTTGGAGCAGCCTGGGACAGTGCCAGGTGTCCCTGGTAACGGATTTTAGAGATGGGCTCTGGGACCCCTTCCAGCCCAAACCATCCTGTGGCTCTGCAGCACACAGAGACAAATCCCTTCAGATCTCACTTGGGACCTGTGATTCACCTGCACAGTCACACCTGGGGAGAGCAGAGGTGCTGGGGCATCCCGAGCCCCGGGCAGCAAAGCAGCTCACACAGAGTGCTCCTCGGGGATTATCTCACTTGTCATTAGCATCCGGGTCCAGAGGCTGGTAGGTGACCTTGTAGCACTCGATCCTCTTCAGGAAATCGTCCATCACGTTCTCCCGGTGCCTCTCTGGGTAGTCGGGGCTGGAAACCTTCACCTCCTGCCCAGCAGACAGCGGGAGTTAAGCACACTCAGCAGGGAACAAAAGCACCGATGAATAACATTATTCCCCCCTTTTGAAACAAATCCACATTGTTTAACGCCGCCCTGAGGAAAAACCTGCTCCTGGCAGGAAACAAAGGGCGACTCTTGAGGCACTGAAGTGCCCGGCCCTGGCAGACGCCGCTGGCTCCCAGCTCTGCCCTCCCTCCCTGCCAGGACAGCGCTCCAAGGTCACCCACGGCCCGCCGGATTTCCACATTCTCACATAACGGCAGCCCTGGCTTTTAATAAACCTGCAAAGCCCAGCTGCTCATCCCGCAGGTGAAACGCGAGGGAAGCGTTTGCAGAGGTCCCCACGAGCTCCCCGAGCCCGTGACCTTGCACAGAGCCCGAGTTCCCACGGCAGCCGGGCCGGGGAGGGCAGCACGCACCAGGATGTTGGCAGCGATCACCTCGGGATCATCACACACCGACTCCACGAAAAACACCTCGGGAGAAGGCAAGGAAGCACACTTCAGAGTCAAAACTCAAGAGCTCCTGTGCCAGGAGCTCCTGGAGCCACAGTGTCCCTTGGCACAGCAAATTGAACACACAATTAAAGCACTACCTTGAAAGCATTTTCCTTAGCAAAATTTAAGATCAGGTCCCGTCGCTCCCGAGTCGTGTTGGTCGCATCAAACACCTGGCAGAAAATGAGGGAGGAGCACTGAGCAGGTTTATTTTAAGACTTTTAAACCCCAGCCCCAAATCAGGTCCCCCAACACTCCAGGCAGCTTCGAACTGCCCTGATGTAAAACGATTTTTAGGGCAGAGGATCTTACAGCTATTTGCCCACACTCCTCCAAGAGATAAGACTTCACATCTTCCAGAGCCACCAGGGCACAGCGTCTGCAGGACAGAAATAGGGATGGTCACAGCTGATTGAAAGCATTCCCAGAGCAAAGCTGAGCCGGCAGGGAGGGACTCAAACACCTCCCTCCCACTGTTCTAGGAGCCCCAGAGATCTTGGGGCACCTCCAGCTGTGACCCGACCCCCGCAGCCCCCGCGCTTGGTGCCAGCCCCAGACTCCCACGCCCATCCCTGCAGGATCCTTGCACGGGCTCTGCTGCTCCTCCTTCCTTCCTCGGGCACTCGGGGTTGTTTTCTGCTCCTCAGGCACACAGCCTGCCGAGGCCCCAGCGCCCCAGCCCGTGACAGGGACTCACTTGCGGATTTCCATGGCCTCTTTGTTGTCGTGCCTGAAGAAGTCGTAGGACTTGTAGGACTTCACCGCCTCGCGCCGATACACCCCTAAATTAAACACTTCACACACGGGAGAGGGGAGCGTGAGGGCATTTCCCTGGCAGGGGTCACAGCACGGGGCAGGGACGTCCCCACACACCTTTGGTGGGCACCCCGATCCAGTTGAGGTAGCGGGTGAGCTTTTTGGACATGTAGGTCTTGCCCCGCGCGGGCAGCCCGATCATCACGATCAGCGTCGGGGAGTTGGTCATGTAGGAAGCCCATGCTGCAAAAAAAACACCAAAACCACCCCAAAACAGCATCAGCGGCGCTGCAGAGCATAAAGAGAGACCCAGCCCAGCGCCATCCCGTCTCCCGGCGGATAAAGCACCTCCGCGCATCCCGGGACGGGCTCGCGTCGTGTCCTTGCCGTTAATGAGCTGCTGTGACCGCTCGGCGGTCTCCCCGGTGTTTGCTAATGAGGCGGAGCGGCAGCACCGCTGCCTAATGGGGCTTTTAGTGTTAAAAGCATTTACTGCCCGGGCCGGAGCCGTCAAGGGCGAACGAAAGATGTTTTTAACAAAACGGTCACGTTCTCTCAGCAAACAGCCCGAGCGAGCTCCGAAAACGCCCGTGGAGAGGCGGATTTGGGGGGAAAAGCACGGGATGGGGATGGATGGAGCAGCCAGGAGGCTGGGGACGAGCGGGACAGGGTGACCGCGGGAGGGACGGGAGCGGGACGGACGCGAGGTTCGGGCCAAACGCGCGCTTCTCCCCGCAGCCTTGTCCCCCCGGGGCCGCGGTTACTCACAGCACTGCTTCTCGCCTGCCCGGCCCCGCGGGGCCCCGGCGCAGCCCCGCGGCGCCGCCGACATGGCTCCGCGCCGCCGCTCCGCCGCATGCAAATGAAATGCAAATGAGCGGCGGAGCGCGCGCCCGGCGGAGCGGGGACGGAAACCGGGTCCGGGGAGCGCACCCGGGGAAAAGGGGAGCGGCGGGGCGGGAACGGGCCCGCGTCACGCCGCGGGGGCGCGCTGTATGCAAATGAACCGGGAGGGGGGGGCGGCCTCGCGCTGTATGCAAATGAGACCGGGAGGGCGGGGGGCGGGGCGAGAGGGGAAGCACGCGCGCGATGCAAATGAGCTGGGCGGTGGTGAAAGGGGCGGGGAGCTCTCGCCCCCATGCAAATTCAGGCGGGCCGTGCAAATCAAATGGGAGGTAATCACAGGGCAAGGGAGGGGACGGGAACTCACCGCAACACCTCGCGTTACGCAAATGAGATGGCAGGCGGTGCCCGGCTGCATGCATATGAAATGGGCGGGGTCACTTCATTTATGCAAATCAGCCGCCCGGTGTACATTGGTACTCCGGTGACACGGGCACCCTGCCCGGCTTTATGCAAATGACCNAGGCCGCGCTGGCCGCGCTCACCGGAGTGCCCGCGCCCGCCCAGCGCCTCCTGCACGGCTTCCCGCCGCGCAGCCTCGACCTCAGCGACGGCGAGCGGCGGCTCGGCGAGCTCGGCATCCACTCGGGTGAGGAGGGCGGGGGGCGGCGCTTTGCGGGCTCCGCCGGCTGCAATTGCGTTAATTAAAGAGGCCGCGGCGGACACGCCCCCTCGTCACCCGGCGGTCGGGCCGGTTCCTGCTGCCGGGGGAGGTGTCAGCGCCCGGTTCGGCGGCGCTTCCTGCTCGCTGGCGGTGCCCGTGGTGCTTGGGCTGCGTCCCGGGGCTCCGGAGGGAGAAGCGCGCGGGGCTGGAGGGGACG
>VYXD01010362.1:96646-108079 GCA_013397195.1 Hylia prasina
GCGCGGGGCTGGAGGGGACGGGGACCGGGCCACGCCAGGTGAGTCCCGCGGGGACCGTTGTGGTGCCACCGGCTGTTGGCTGAGGCTGTTTCCCAGGAGGATGCCGAGCTGGGGCAAACGGGCGGAGGTGGCCGAGGGCGGGCTGGACGGGGCTCGGAGCAGCCTGGGCTCGTGGAAGGTGGCCCTGCCCTCGGCAGGGCTGGCGCTGGGTGATGTTTAAAACCCCAAACCGATCCACGATTCCGCGATTCTCTTCTGCGATCCTCGGCAACGACAGCGCAGCCGCGCTGTTGTGTTTGAGGAGCGGCAGCAGCTTTAAGTCCCCCCTTTATGTCCCTCTCACCCGTCCCTCCTCCCGTCTGGCAGGTGACACTCTGATAGTGGAGGAGGACACGTCCAAACCCGAGCCCGACTCTCCCGCGGTCGCCAAAAAAGCGATGTCCCACCCTGTCAGGGAGGCCGTGCCCGTGCTGGCCAGGAGGGTGGTGCCAGCAGACAATTCCTGCCTGTTCACCAGCGTGTCCTACGTGGTGGAGGGCGGCGTGTACGACCCCGGCTGCGCCCCCGAGATGCGCAACCTCATCGCCCAGATCGTGGCCAGCGACCCCGAGTCCTACTGCGAGGCCGTGCTGGGCAAAAGCAACAGGGAGTACTGCGAGTGGATCCGCAGGGAGGAGACGTGGGGAGGAGCCATCGAGGTGTCCATCCTGTCCAAGTTCTACCAGTGCGAGATCTGCGTGGTGGACACGCAGACCGTGCGCATCGACCGCTTCGGGGAGGACGCGGGCTACAGCAGGCGCGTGCTGCTGATCTACGACGGGATCCACTACGACCCTCTGGAGCGCCGCCTGCCCGGCTCCGACCTGCCCCCGCAGACCATCTTCCCCAGCAGCGATGACGTGGTGCTGGCGCAGGCGCTGGAGCTGGCGGACGAGGCGCGCAGGAAGAGGCAGTTCACGGACGTGAACCGCTTCGCCCTGCGCTGCATGGTGTGCCAGAAGGGACTGACGGGGCAGCTGCAGGCCAGGGAGCACGCCAAGGAGACGGGACACACCAACTTTGGGGAGGTGTGAGCTCAGCACCAGGAGGCTGCCATCGACTACCTCACCGTTCCGGAATCAGATTCCGGAGTCCCAGATAAGCTGTTTGTAATCATAAAATTCCGTTCACAGAGCTTGAAAAGCGAATTAACTTCATGGTGGCCAGCGCACAGGTTTGGGAATAGGGGGTTGGGAACAGGGGATGGCTCTCGGGCAGGTGGTGGACAGCGGCAGCCACACCTCGATTTCGTCACCTTCCGTGTGTGTGTGTGTGTGACCTGAGCGGACAGACACCACCGGGCTCGTCCAACACTGCTGTAAGATCCACCTCTGAGGTGCTGAATGTTCATTTTCAGGGTAACTCAGCTAATGCGAGGCTTTGGGAAACACCCCTGTCAGCATTGCTTACGCTGAGAGTTGGGCTCTGCACATCTGAGCAGCTCTCAGGGCAAACTGCCCCTGTGGTGCATGGTCTGCAATGCAAGCATCAAGTACAGTATCAAAATACAATTTGTAGTGGAAAGAGGAGCTCTGAGCTGCCCTTTGCCATCAGGAATAGACTGCGTAGTTTGTGTGCAGAGACCTTTAGGGAAAGCAATGGCCTCTAAGCTTTAAGGTAGCCTTTAAATTAATGAGTAGATGGGTAAGTGTTGAATAAAACTTATTAATCCTCCATAGGTAGTTTTTAGTTGCTTGACAAATAACTCTCAACCCCCTGGTGTTTACACTGCATCAGAGCATAAGCATGTTTCCTGGAATACTTGGGATTCTTCTTCATAATAGCATTGGAAATTCCTGCAAGAGGGAAGTGACTAGTTAGGGAAGTGACTTAATTTGCATCTGTTAAATACATGGGATATTTTACTTGAGTAGGGCCAGTCATGGCCGCGGTGTTACTAAGCTGTTCCAGTTTCCAGACACTGTAAATGAGCACTTTAAGGCTGAGCTCTCGCTCCTTTTGCCCTCTGAAGGCCAGAGCCAGGAGGGAGGCTGGAAGTTCCATCTGCTTTCTGCCTTAATGTGTTTGGTTTGTCACCGCTGACTGCGGGGTAGCAGCGAGACTTTCATTGTGAGAGCAGAGGGTGCAGCTGAATACTCACAGCAAAATAAGCTGGGAAAACTGCCCCACTCCTGGGACTGTTCAGAATCAGGGAAGGTGAAGCTGATTTCCTTGGAGCATCTTACCTCAGTGGGGCTGTGAAGCTGAACAGTGAGTGCTTTCAAAGGCTTCTAAAAGGTGCTGTAAAGGTGCATATTACTGAAGGGGATTTATGTTTTTTTTTTTCTTTGAAATGCCTGCAGCACATCCTTGTTTCTTGAATTTTAAAATATCCTTTGCCTGCAGTTCTTCTGTTACTGTTTTGAGTGGCCTTCCTTGCACTTTCAGACTGGGGAACAAGAATGTGCCTCTTCAGACTGAAGCAGAAATAAACTCACTTTCCACGTGGAGCCTAAAACCCAGTTTGAAAGGCCTCTGTTCCCTCAGGCACCTGACAAACTGGTGCAGCAACGTCACCTTTTCTGCAAAAACCATATCCTGAGTTCTCAGCAGAGGCTCCCAGTGGCATCTTGAAATACAGGAGGGTTTTACTGAAGAAAGAATATAATTACATAAGTGCTTTGCTGAATAATTAAACAGCTCAGAACCACCCAGAGCACTATGGACCAGGTTTGTTTTTAATTCAGTATTAAAACACACATTAGCACTGTTGGGAGTTCCCCATAGAAAGCCACTTCCAGTGTTAAACCCCGCTCTGCTTTTAGCCTGTCATTAGGAAAAGAAGATAAACCCCCCCCAAAACCCAACATTAAACCCAGCCCTGTAGAAGCTGATGCTTGAAAACCTCCAGAAATACCTGACAGTTCAAAGGCACTTGAAGATTACACTGTGTTATAACTACTTGAGCTGAAATAGTGGCTAGGAAGGAGACCAAGAGACTGGCAAGCCCCAGGTGAGCTCCCAGCTTTCCCAGGGGAGCAGGGACAGCCTGGGACAAGGAGCTGATCCTCCCCTTTGCCATCCGTCACGTGGACACAATACCTACCTCAGAGAGGTGTGCCAGGTGTCTGTGAAACACAAGTGAAGATCCATATTTATTGTCTGCCTTGACTTTGGGGAGCAACCCTTAGATTTTAGCTTTGTGTCCTGAATGGATTTCTCCAAGGGTGTAAAACATTTTTTCTTTTCTTTCTGGTATTTCTCAGTTGCAGTATTTGAAAAATGAGCTTTATTTAATCCAGAGTGCTGAGCTCTGCTAGATCATGTTTGCATTGGGAATCTGCTAACAGAGAATCAGTTCCTTTGGAGGGAGACCTGTCACTATCACTGCTTGGATGTTTTCTTTTGTTGCCTAGAAAATAAAATCTCTTTGGTAAAAAAAAATACCTGTAATTCGTGGTTGTAAAGTTAATACTGTTACAGGCTGACAAAGAACAAGTCCTTGGTACTGACTGCAAGAAAAATTTCTCCTTACTCTCCTAAACTTTCCCAAACAAAAAAGTATCTCCAATATTTAAAATGTGAAGTCTGGACAGATTTAAAGTACGACTCCTTTCCTTTTTAAAAATTATTATCAGGTTGTTTTTTAGTACTTTTTGACTAAGATTTTCCTGCCCATAATGACACAGTCAAGGAGTTATCCCAAAAATGGCATCCTTCTAGTGGTGGGATGAACTCAGTATCAGAATGGGATGAGATGAGTCTGAGGCCCTTTCCAAGCCAGACCACTCTGGGATTCCATGAAATGTGACACCTGAGAGATCAGGACTCGGCTGTAAAGAGAGTTTTACATCCCTCCAGAATCTTTTATGCATTGAAATATATAAATTATGCAGTAGACTTCACAAATACTTGTGTCCAGTGTTACACAGATCTGCTCCATGGATGCAGGAGACTGCAGGAGCAGTCTGGGGAGAAAATCAGTAACACCTGGAATTCCTGAAGGACAAACCGAATTCCGAAGTTCTGAATAAACTCCTATCAAAAGAGCAGTTTCTGGGGAGGGCACTGGGAAAAGGAACATCGTGTTCCATGGCACTTCCCAGATCAGCAGCTTTCCCTGAGCACAGACACAGCGGGGCCTGTGCCCATCCTGCTCCCCTGGAGAATATCCCAGCTCGGGACTGGGATCAGCCCCCAGTGAGGCTGGGACCCCCTGACCCCGAGGCTGTGTTTGCCTTTTTCCTCCTGGGAGGGGCCGGGGCTGCAGGAGGAGAGAGAGAAGTTCTGTGCTGCCTGCCTGGGGCAATCAGACTGACACGGCTGCTGAATCATCTGTGTTCGGCTGATTTCACTGCAGAACCCACCCCTGGGCCAGCCCTAGGAACCTCTCCCTGCCCAGGAAACTCTCCAGAGGAGGAACTAAAAGTTGTCAGCTTGCTGTTTGGAAAATTGCAGCTGCCATGCAATTAAATGTCTGCCTGCATTTTAAATCAGACTTTGCATCCAGCTCTAAAACTGCCACCAGGTTTGCTCCAAATGAAATTCCTTCAAATGGGGTGAAATCCCTCCTGCTGTTTCAGCTGTCTGAGCACCAAATTCTCCCTGAAACAGGAACACAACAGAGCAGTTAACAAAATCAGATTGTCCGAGATCGAAGTGCCCTTGTCTATTATTTTTAATTAAAGTCTTGAGGGAAATGTGGGGGAGCTATTAAAGCTCGAGAGGTGCCTTCTCACTTGTGGTGTTAACAGTAAGGGATCTATGGGAGCACCTCCCTTCTCCAGCTCTCTCCTGTAAAACAGAGATAATAAACAGAGCTCCTTGGCCATGTGGAGGTTTAATGAGTGCTGTGCAACACCAGGCATTAACTAGGTGCTATTTTCCATAACTGATTTGTCAGCACACAGGCTGTGCCTGCAATTTGGGCAAAGGAAAGTGCCCAAGAGTCCCACAGAATCGAATAAACGTCCTTACCTTGACAGGAATCTTATCAGTGACGCCGTGTGGATGCTTCTCCTTCGGGGCCAGGCCTGAGTCACTCGTGCCCTCGTGTTTAGGAACAGGGTGAGGCTCAGCAGGGCTGTGAAGCTGCCAAAGTCCTTCCAGGGCACTAGGAAGTTTTCTCTGCATCACTTGACTCCTCGCATATCCTTCATGCCATCTGTGTGAAATCACACCTTATTTCAGGTCGGAGCTATTTATATTTGTTGGAGGGAGAGGAATGTGGAAAAGGACAGGTTTTTTCTGGGCTCCTGATTCAAGAGGAGCTCGAGATTTCTCCTGATGGATGGTGGCACTTGCCTGACCCTGGCAGGGCTGCACGCAGCCAGCTCTGCCTGTTTGCCCACACTGGAGCCCTGCCAGGCCTCCCCTGCCCCGTGCTGTGCTCACTCACACCCTGCTGGCAGTGCAACAACAAAAGAACCCCGGCTGTGGGCTCCTGCCTCTCTCAGAGCAGCCTCAGCACCAGGCACAACTGGATACAACCCGCGAGCTCTAAAGCTTCCACTTAAAATTAATTACTTAATTTAAAATCAAACTCGCTTCATTAATCAGGATCACGTTTAAACTCTGTCGGTGCACATGCAGCACAACTCCTGAAGCACTGGCACCAATCCTGCCCTCAGTGCCCGGCTGTCACAGCTCTGGCTGCTCCCGACGTGCTGCATCCCCGTGCCCCGCGTGGGAGAGCAGGAGGGGCCGGGGCTGGCTGGGGCTTTCAGCAGCCTCTGGTGTGTCCATTTGCTCTCCAGCACGTTCCCTTCGGGAGCAGCACTCAGCTGGGCTCAGCGTTGCCGGTGGGAGCCTCTGGCTCCTCTGCTCTCCCTCCACCTTCCCCTGGCTTTAATTAGCTGATGTTTCCACTTCCAGGTTCTGCGGGGCAGGGAACATGTGTGGAGACACAGCCTTCTGCTGCAAATACAAATCAAAGAAAAAAATGAATCATTGGAGTGTGGAAATGTGAATGAATCCAGCAGCTGTGCCAGCGCTGGAAGTTTCCTGCGGGGTGTTTGTAGATCTGCAGTGAGCAGCACCTTGTCAAGCAGGTACCAGTCTGTGCTGTGTGTGGGGAATGACCAAAGCATTGCTTAGCAGCAGGAAAAGCTCTAATTTTAATAGCAGAGCCCAAAGTCAGAGTGAGAAGGGCTCTGCTGTTCTGTGCCTGCCCCTGCAGCACCCGGGCTGGGGTCGGTGTCACCCTGCACAGGGTGGGGACATCTGGGCCCCTCTGTGGGGGAGGCAGCAGGGGCAGTGCCCAGGGGCTCAGAGCGGGAGATCTCAGCCTGGAAATGCCCCAGCAGAGTTTCTGACAAGGTGTCAGTGTGAGGATGAGTCTGGGGGGCGTCTCGGGGGGCTTTAGCTTTCACCAGAGCTCCAGGAGCCGACCTCAGGCTGCCCGGGGAAGGAGCCCCGGCGCGGGGAAGGAGCTGCAGAGGGTTTTGGTGCCCACAGGGAACGGTGCCAACTGGGGCAAAAGCAGCTGCAGGTCGGGACAGGCAGAAGGAGGCTCGGAGCTGCGCAGACCTGGGCATATAAATAAATCCGAGGCTTCTCTTCCAAAGCCCTTTCTGCCTATCATTCCAACCTCCTTCCTTTGCAGGCAGCAAACTTTTGGCCTCTGGGAAGCTGCGGTGAAATGCAAGCACCGACCTGTCCCAGCCCAGGCTGTTTTCAGAGGCGAGCAGGAAGCAGCTCCTGCCCCGAGCCGCGGCATCCCTGCACAAACCACCCGAGAGAAGAAACCTGCTGCGGGTGACGCGTCCCTGGGCGCGAACGCCCAGCCTGGGACGTAATTACCGTGTGCAGGCTCGGGTCGGGCTCAGCCCGGCGCTCCGCCGTCAGCGAGCAGCTATGCGGCAGAACAGGATGTCGGATTAAGGAGTCTCCGGCCAGAGCCGTGCCCGGGACAGCGGGGGACAGCAGGGGACAGCAGGGGACAGCAGGGAAGTGAGGGAGCTGGGTGGTACCGGGAGCTGCTCACACCCAGCGCTGCCGGACGGGCTGCGGCTCGGCCCGAAGCTGCGGGAAAGGTGCCTCGCAGGGCTGCGGGATGAATTTCGCTCGCCCTGCCTGCAGGTGAGGGGCCAGGGATCACCTGTCAGCACGTACCTGCCGAGCACCCACCCGGCCAGCGCAGCCCTCTCTGCAGCGGGGAGCAGGGTTAATGTGTAACCCGGCTGTGTTTGGTTAGCCCAGAAAAGCAAAGAGGTCCCGGGATAGGCACGGCCGGGACAAGGAATTGGGCAGCGCAGAACGACGGGCGGCCTGGTAAAACAGCAAAAGAGATTAATAATAATTCCTGTTCCTGCTTGTCCTTTGCTCTCGGTGCTTTTCCTGCCAAATGGGCTGCGGGGCTCTGGGTACCTGCAGGGCTCTGCTTCGGGAGGGTGAAATGCGGTGGGGGATTCAGCAGCGAAGCTGGACGAGGTGGTTTGAAGGTGGTGCTGGTGGGAGGAAAGCTGGGGAAACCCATGCCCAGCACAGCAAAGAGCTCAGGCAGCTGCTGGGGTGCTTCATTTACCTGTTGAGCACAGGAGGAAATCCAGATCTGCCCCGATCCCTCTCCCCTGAGCTGGGATCTGTCCCCCAGGGCTGCTCAGAGCTGGGTCGGGGCCTGCAAAGGGGGATTTGCTTTGGGTTGTGTTTGGGGCTGGCCAGGACAAAGCCCTTTCCCAGGCAGGAGGGGTCTGGCTGCTCTGCCCCAGACAGCAAAACCGAGGTCTCCTAACCCGGGATGAAGAGCTTGGAGTGGTGCTGGCTGAAAGAAAGTAGCCTCTTCTCTAAAGCAATTAGCATTAATTGCTACCCGGCACCTCTTTGATGGCTCCGTGGGCTTTTAAAGGACAGTTATGGCAACGGCCACAAGAGCTGAGGGACCTGGCCTTTGGAATTCGGTAAAAAATGGCTTCTTCCAAGTATGTTATCAGCTGGGGAGGAGAGCTACACGGCTGAAACCCAGCCATAGAACAGCCTTTCAAGGGCCGTGTCTTTTAAATCCAACGCTCAGTCGCGTTTTCAGATTGTGGCTCTAACTCGCCACAAAGAAGGAAGTAAAATCCTTCTGAATCATTAAAGCTGGGGGTTTCAGCACTGATTTTTCCCCTTTCCTGAGCTGGATGAGTGTGCTGGAGCCATAATCACATCAGAGAACTAATGGGCAGGAAAAGGAACTTCTTGTTTCGGTGCAGATCCTCTGCAGCGCCCGGCGGGCTCGGGCTGAACTTTGCCTCCCTGAGCTGGGGCTCACTGGGTGCCAAAGCCTTGGCAGCTGCTTTAGGTCCCTGCAAATGCTGTTTGAATGAGAGAAAATTATTTCTTTAATGGGCTGGTGGTGGGGGGGATCCTCATGGAGAAAATGCCTCCCTGCTGGCCCCAGCCAGCTGCACACCCCAGTTCCAGCAAGGCTTTCACTTCCCTAGGAGGGATTTGCTGTCAGAAATTTGGGAGGGAGGCAGCCAGGAGCAGCACAACAACCAAGGTCAAGCCTCCTGCCACTTAGGAGTCGATGTAAATCTATAAATGTATATCTCTAGTTTTGATAGAAATCTAAATTTCACGTTGTGGATGTTCCAGTGCACAGCAAAACCTTGCAAAGGCCCAAAGTCCCCCAGGCTCAGCTCTGCTTCCCTACAGCTCAAATCCCTGGCTCTGAAGAGATCTGAATTCAAAGAATCCAGGGAACTGCTGTTCCAAAACCACCACTTACTGCAACATCACTTAAGCAGTAAATAATGCAAAGCTGAGACTGAAATATTAAACTCCTCCTGCGTGGAAGGATTAGATCTGTCAGGGCGTGGGTGTTGAAATCTGATTTTTGCGGCGTATTCCAATTACAAAGGAATTCTTTCAGGGTCTAACGCTCTGAACAAGCAGCCAGTTCTGCTCACTTATCGCTGGATCTAATTCCCTGATCCTGCTACAGGAAAAAAAGCAGCAGTGTGTTCCTGCCTGCAGGTTACAGCACAAAGGGCTCCTCTGTCTCCCGAGGAGCAAATCCTCTCGCGTGGGTCTGTGTGTCTTGCAGGGGCTGTTGGTGTTTGTTCTGCTGCTCCCTCTCGCCCCCACGGCCCAGCTCCCTCCCCAGGAACGGGGTGGTGCCTGTGGAGGAGAATAATTGGTGGTGCCAGGGACTTTGGGAAGCTCTGTGCCCGGCATGCCCCAGTAATGAGCCCTCTGTGGGTGCTCAGCAGGGCTCTGTGCGGGGATAACTGTCCCCTCTGCCACCCTGCCCCTGTCCCAGCGCTGGAAACCCAAACCCAGGAGTTTGTCAGGCAGCTGCTGCCACACCAGGTGCCACTGCTGGTGGGAGCTCTGGCTGTGAGCAGAGGGGACACTGGGGCACTGCCCGACCCCCCCGGGCACAGCTCCCCACAGGCTGTGCCAGCCCTGTGCCCAAACACACCCAAAGCCCCGGGGCACCTCCCCGGGGTCCCCAGGGAAGGGTGGCAGAGGCAGCTCCTGGCCAGGAGGAAGCTCCTGACAGAGCGAGGATGTGAGTAACCAGCAGCATTTTGGGCCAGCACGCTCACGAGCTCAAGCTGCAGGGCTGGCACAGGGTGTGGCAGAGCAAAGAGGCCCCATGGGCTGGGGCTGGGATTTCTGAGCTGGGCCTGCAGCTCTTTCCTTATCCACCCCTCTGAGGTGATCAGAGAGCCACCAACACGAGCTGCTGTGCAGAGGTGACCCCATTTCCAATTATTTTGAGGAAAACTTCAAGGATGATTTTTAAAAGCCTGGCTATGCCTTCTCCTGGAGACAGCAGCCCACGATGGAGCAATTCCTCCATCCTGAGCCTCAGAGCCTGCCTGCCCCCCTCCCAGCGAGTCACCCCGCGGCAATCACAACTTAATGCTTCTCCTTTCTCCTGCTCCAGCTGGGACATTCCCCCCGTGCCAGCCTCCAGGGCAGCCCGTGCTATGCCTAGGAAGGAGCTGGGGATGGCTGGCTGCAACTCTGGCAGCTGTGACAGCGTGGGCAGCACGGCCTCCAACCACTCGCAGCGGGTGAGTAACCCCGGGGTGCCCAGCCCAGCCCAGCCCGCCCCTCCGAGCTGAGGAAGGGTTTGGGGCAGATCTCAGCTCAGATCCTCTCTCCCTGGGGCCTTTGGAGGCAGCGGGAAGCCCTGAGACAGCAGCAGGACCAGGTGAATTCCTGCCCCAGAGCACTCCCAGCTTCCCATCCTGCCGTGTGCAGCAGCCGGGAGCCCTGGCTGTGCAGGGGCTGCTCTGGGGCAGGACAGGATCCTGCCGAGGGATCCTCTCCCTGGAGAGGCCCCTGTGCTGCCAGGGCCGCAGAGATCAGAGCAGTTCTGGGCCACGCTGGCTGCAGGCAGCGGCTTCACCCGGGGGAGACACGGGCTGGGCTCCTCCTGCCTGGCACGGCATGAATTCCCCGGTTAAGGCAGGGATGAGTTGGGACCACGGGTGTAGATGTGTCATTTTTCACTTTTATCAGCCCATGACAGCTTGTTTGTGTCCCAGCACCGATCCCAAGGCTGATGGGCTAATTACATCCTGCCTGACATAATTGATAGAGCATAATTGATACGTGCGAGAGCCGCGCTCAGTCCTGGCAGCTTTTCCATTTGATGTGTTGCAAACCAGCACCAAACCCTCCGAGTTTAACAGGGACGGAAGAACTGGTTGAGATACTGCAAGCTAAAAGATTTGGATAAGGTGTCTCTGCAAAACAGCTCCACCTGGGATAATTCCTGCCCCGTGCTTGTTGATCTGGTGCACATTCTGTCCTGTCCTGCGGGACACTGCAGGAATCACCTTGATATCTGATATTGCAGTAACACATCTCCTGGTGCTCAAATGCAACAAAGAATTAAACAACTCTTGCTCAGCTCAGGTATGAATGGGAGAACAAGGAGAGTTCGTCACCTGCACAGAAACCTTCAGGATTTATGGTGTTTTCTAAGATTCAGCATTGCTGAGCAGCACAGGTGTCTGTACCTACAGATTTGTTACCCCTCTGCTCACTTTTCAATTTAAAGAAGCAAAAGTTAGAGGCCAAGTTCCCAAGTTCAGAATAATCCACCTTCTGACCCACTGAGGAGGGTATTAAAAAGGCTTTAAGTGTACATATATACATTTCTAAGTGTATATATATACACATTTCTTATTTTTAGAGGAGGTTGTCTGGAGTTTTCTGGAGCTGTAAATACTCATTATTGAACAGCCACTGGCCACGCAGCTGTCACAGGCTCTCTAAACTACCTGGACATTAAATATAAATGTATAAAATATTAAAATAATATATAATGTATTAATAGATATACTATTTTTATATATAGTTATATATGTAAAGTTATATAAATGTATATATTAGTATAAAGTAAATCTCTCTTTCTTATATATATGAAATACATAAAGTAAACCTCTCATGTATTTGTGAAATGTAGATATATAGCATTAAAAATATATAGCATAAAGTAAACCTTTCTTA
>VYXD01010362.1:108111-119468 GCA_013397195.1 Hylia prasina
ATATTTATGAAATACATATGAAATATATATATGAAATATATGGATAGTATAAAGTAAATATTTCTTATATATTTATGAAATATATTTATGAAATATATATATGAAATATATATATATATATAGTATAAAGTAAACCTCTCTTTCTTACCTGCTCTGCCCTATCTTCTCTTTTCCAGGGCGACAGCAGCTATGACTACCTGTCTGTGGAAGAGAAGGAGTGTTTGATGTTCCTGGAGGAAACCATCGGCTCGCTGGATGCCGAGGGGGACAGCGGGGTGTCCGCAGGTGACACGGGCGCGGCCCGGGGTGAGCCAGGGCCCTCCCGTTCCCCTCCCTGCAGGGAAGAGAGAGCAGAGCTGAGTTCTAAAATCCACTTACCAGGAGTCAATTGCTTGCCAATCACAAGTGACTTCCGAACCTGTTTTCCTGACTGACCCTCAGTTGATATAAGATTAAATCAATACAAAAATCTATTTATTCCTTTCCCAAAATAGTTTCTTACAGGCCTTATTCTCAGGCACAAATATGTACAATACGTGTCCTATCCGGACATGAATATTTTACAAAATCTTCTGATACCACAACGGCTCCAAAATTTTACAATTAACATTTACATTTAATTACAATTTAACATCAACATTTACAGTTTAATATGACGATAAATATTGCGATCTTTATTTACAATAACTATCTTGCAGGTGTCCTGCCTGGTGCCAGGAGTCTCCCGGGTTAAGGAGGTTTTGCCAGGCCCGGTTTCCCCGGCAGGGAGGGGAGCGCTGAGGGGGCCCGGCAGGGTGGGGGGTGTTCTGTGCCTGACCCCGGCTCCTTCTCTCCCCAGGCCCGGGGGGCAGCGCTGCCCCTGCCAGCGGGGCTGTGCCCGGGCAGAGGGGCACTGGCAGCGGTCCCCGGGGGAACATCCCCGCAGCCGGCGGGGCCTCTGGTGGCCCGGGAAGCGTCCGCACAGGAACACCTGCCCCGGAGGTGCCCGAGGGGCGCCGAGGCAGCCCCGGCAGGCCCGTGATCATCCCACCCTCAGAGCCCGTCCAGGGTGAGCTGGAGTGGTCGCGCAGCCGTCCCTCGGGGGCCGAGGCGGCCAAGGACACCAGGATTCGGACTTCGTGGGGCCACCCGGAGAAATCCACGCTGGAAGAGGCCCCTGCAGACCCCGATGCCAAGCGTGGGCCCCCGACCGCCCCCAAACCGCGGCGGTTGCCACCGAACATCATCCTGAAAACCAGCAGGAGCAGCCCCGTGGAGCACAGCCAGAAGGTGAAAGCAGCGCCTGCAGCCTCAGCCGCCCCTCACGCCAGCCCTGCCAGCGACAGCACCGCCGAAAAGGGTACCTCGGGCCACCTGGACCCCAAGGAGAAGGAGAAGGCCCGGCGGGAGGCCCTGGAGAAGCTGGGACTGTCCCAGGACAGAAAGGAGTCCAGCTCCCATCTCCATCCCCATCCCGTCCCGGGGCAGCCCAGGGAGGGCTCCGTGCTGGGGCTCCGGCCCGTGGCCTTCAAATCCAACACCCTGGAGCGCTCCGGGGTGGGGCTGGGCAGCTCCATGGGCAGCCCCAAGGAGCAGAACGCCCGGAGCAGCAGCAGCTCGCTGGGGAAGATGTCCTTCATCGAGCGCCTGGCCCCCAGCTTCCTGCGCAGCAGCCGCCCCCGGCCCGCCTCCCTCGGGGCAGGGAAGGACTTCGCGGGCCTCAAGGAGCCGGAGGAGCAGGACAAGAGCAGCAAGAGGAGATCGCAGCCCCTGCCCGGCCTGCCCCGGCCGCCGCGCCCCGCCGTCAGCGTGAAGATCTCCCCGAGGGGCGCCGCCGACCAGAACCGGCGCGAGGCGCTCAAGAAGTTGGGGCTGCTGAAGGAATAACTCCCGGGGCTGCTGGAAAAGGGGCTTTTCACCCCAAATCCAGCGGCCTGCACTGCCTGGGCCTCGGGCACGAGCTCCCGGTGCCGTGTCCTGCGCCAGCGCCTCGGGAGAGGCGCCGGGAGCTCCACGCCAAATAAAGGCAGGCGGCGTGAACAGGATATTTTGTATATGGCAGATGTACATGAGCTATTTATACAAAGCATCTCCATGAAGTGTGGACAGGGTGTATTCTCCTGCAAGGGCTTTAATGCATTTGGGGATTCATCAAAACAGGGAAGCCATGGAATTCAGGGTTTGACTTATTTTCAAAGGGGTTGCCTGTGGATAAAGTGTCTCTGGGAAGAACTGCTGGACTTCTGCTGCTCCTTTAGGACTTTTTTGGGGTTATTTTTTATTAATGTTATCACAGCCTCTGAGGCCTGAGCACTCACCTGCCACGTGGAAGTGCCTCCCAAACCTGCCGCTGCCTGCGGGGGGCTGGAGGGGTGCACAGACACCCCAGTGCCTCCCCTGCCATGCTCAGCCTGGATCCAGCACCTGGAAGAGGCATGGACTGCAGGAAAAGGCAGCTCGGGAGGCCAGAAGAGCTGCCGGAGATGGGTCAAGGCTGGACGGCTCCACCCCAATCCTTCCGAGCTGTGCTGGCACCTCCCAGGCCCAGCTGGTGCTGCCCACACCTTGCTGCTCCCCTTGGGGAACAGAGGTGTGTTAAATAAACCTGTGTGTGATCAGGAAGTGCCGTGTGGTGCGGATTTATGGCACAGTCAGGTAAAGCTCAATGGTGGGGTTTGAAACCAAGAGTCCTGAGACAAAGGATGAGCCAGGTCAGGTCTGTCCCACCTATAAAATGGAATTATTTCATCAGCACAGGCAAAGTCTTCCATGGAGCAGCCTGGGCTAGTGGAAGGTGGCCCTGGCTGTGACGAGGGGAGGAACCAGGAGAGCTTTAAGGTCCCTTCCCACCCAAGCTGTCCCGTGTTCTGTAATTCCCGGCTCTCCCTGCGAGCACAAAGAGGGGATGTGGAATTCCCGGTGCTCCCGTGTTTGCTGACGGGCTGGAACCAGCCCGATGTGCAGCCAGGCAGCTGCAGAGGTCCCTCCCAGCCCTGGGCTGCTCGGGCGGGGCTTGAAGTGCAAATGGTTGACTCCAAAGGCAGCGCCGTGTGCAGGGGAGGGGGAGATGCGGGTTAGGAGCTGAGTGAAAGGGTCAGCCAAGCTCCTGCCTGGCTTCAAGCTGCATTTTCATCCCTGTGCTCCCCTCCTCTGACCACTCTATCTCACCCAGGGCTGATTTCAGCTATCTGATGCTCGCTCTGACTGCTCAGTGCCTGAACTGCTCAGTGCCTGAAAGATGCAAGTCCCAAGGGAAATCTCACCTTGTTTATCTAATGAGAAAGAAGGAGAGGATTAAGGACTCTCTCAATGCATTTTTGCCCTGAAACAGAACCTAAACATTAAACCCAGACTGTTTTGGAAACAAAAAGTTTCTCTTCCAATCCTTGGCTTTAGTCAGAACCATTGTGTGCTGGTGAAAAAAAGCTGAGTTTTGTTCAGACTTCCAAGGAGAAATCTCACTCCCAAAGATCCCTTATCAATCCGTGACTTGGTGATGCTCGCAAATAGGGAAATGGAAACAAAAGAGAATAAGTGCAAACAACAGCAGGGTCACTCCTCTGGGAATGGACTCCACATTTCTGTGCCTTTCCTGGAGCTGCCAGATGCTTGGGGCTGGGTCACTCCCCACGGGCAAGCCCTGCTCTATGAGCAGTTGTCGCTGCTTAATCCTACCAGGGGAATATGGAATTTTCCCTGCTGGATCTGTCTGTAGCCCTTAGAAACGGAGCTGGTTATGGCCAAGGGCTGGGACCTTATGCAAGAGCAGGCCCACGACTGTGCCTGGTGCCAGCCAGAGCTGTGCCCTGCTGCTGGCAGAGGGATCCTGCTCCTGCTCCTGCTGCTGATCCTGATGCTGATCCTGATCCTGATCCTGATCCTACTCCTGCTCCTGCAGGGAGCAAACCTCAGCTCCGCCTGGAGCCCTGCAAGTGCCTTCCTGCAATCCAGCTGCTCCTTCTGCCTCCTGCTGCTGCAGTTTTCTCCTCCTGATGTCCAGGTCTGCACCCAGGATAAGTCAGTGAATTGCTCAGCTGCACACCAGCATTTCCCTGCTGTTTCCCTGCGGTGGTGCCTGGCATTCCCTGGATTCTCTGCCCAGCTCTGGCGTGGTGCAGTCCTTTTCCAGGCTGCCCTCCCGGTCTCTCCGTGCAGAGCTCGGCCGTGCTGGGGAGGGACTCAAAGCCAGGCTGTGTCAGCCTGAGCCTGTTGGGAATCACAGACTGCCTGGGAAGGTGCTGCTGCTGCAGGGATGGAAAGGCCTGAGCGCAGCTCAGCGCTGCCAGCACTTAATTAACATCACTAAATTGTTCGGTGTAATTGCCTCCACGGGGCAGCCCCTCTCTCTCTCTAAAGAAAGCCTGCATTAGTTTGGAAATGAAATTGCCTGTAAGGAACAGGCAATTGTTCTTGCTCTGTCACCATCATAAAATCATGGAATGGTTTGGGCTGGAAGGGACCTTAAACTCACCCAGTTTCACCCCCCTTCCACTACCCCAGCTTGCTCCAAGTCTGGGTGGGGGACAAAGCAACACAAACAGAATCTACCCCCAGGCTCAGCAGAACTCCTGGGTTCTTCTCTGGGGACCCCTGAAATCAAAATCAGACTTTGTACTCTGGCAGGGGTGGATGAGATGAGCTTTAAGGTCCCTTCCAACCCATGAGACCATGAGTCTGTGAGTCTAATTCTGGGCATATTTAACTTGATTTGTGCCTGGAAGGCAAAATCCCAGCAGAGCCCAGACACAAAACAGCCTCGAAGAGAGATCACAGCCTTGCAGAAGCAACAAGTCTCAGAAGAGCTGGTAAATGTACCCTCAGTGTCTTCATGCAGATCATCCAGACAGAGTTTGTGTTAACAATGTTGAAAACAACAAAGAAAACACCCAGCTTTGCATTTTGCACAGAATATTCATCCAATTCCTAACCATCAGTCCCAGCCTGGCTCAGACGTGTCATTTCCATGTCTACATGAGCCTGTCAAGACCTCCTGCCTCAATTAAAAACATCCTTGTGCACATCTCTCATTACAAAGTCAGGTTTGGGAGCAGGTGGGATCTGGCAGTGTCAGGGAACATCAGCTGCACCAGGCCACAGCAGAAACAATTTGTTTTAATAACAGCTCTGGTGCCCCCGGGGCGGCATCGGGGGAGCCCTGGGGCTGCGAGGTGGAGCAGGAGGTGCTGCTGAACCCAGCTGGGAAACACCAAACCCGGGCTGCAGGATGGACTGGGCTCGCTCCAGCTCTGTGGGAGATGCTGGAGATGTCTGAGGCTTTTATCCCTGTTCCAGCATGGTCTGGGCAGTGACCAGGGGCCGAGGCTCTGCCCTTCCCTCTCACAGGGAGACAGGGACCCTCTCCAACCCCACCACGCTTCTCTCCATGATATATATATATATATATTTCTTTTTCTGCCCCTGCTCTTTGTTTCTGATGGAATTGTAAACAGAAAAAGGCTCCACCTGGTCACTGAGCTCCCACCCGTGCCGTGCTGGCCCCGCAGAGCCGACAGCCTGCAAAGAGGAGCCCCAGAGCATCCCAGCCTTTGGCTGCTGTGTTAAAGCAGTCGGGGCTCTTTGGTTTGGGATTTGCTTTCCTCTGTTAGCCGGTGACGTAAATTTACCTGATAATACCTTAAAGCAGAGCCGATGTTTCTTGTTCCTGCTCTTAAATCCCGGTGGGTTTGGGGTGGCCCCGGCAGGGCAGGGTGAGGATCTCCACTTCCCCGAGGCCGCTTTTCTTCCGAACACCCTCGGGCGTGGAAGTGCAGGAGGAGACAGACAGGGGCGGTGTTGCTCCTTGCGGAGGGGTTTGTGTGCAGCAAAACCGTCCCCGGAGTTTGCTCATTAACCCGGCGCTGTGGAGCAGCCAGGGGTTGTTACCGTTTATTAATTACAGCCCTGAGCACAGACAGGCTGCGCCCTCCACATCTGCACAGGGACGGAGCCTCTGCCTGTCCTGGCGCTGCTGCCAGGGAGAAGATTCCTCCTGCAGCACACGTTTGTCAGAGGAAGGAAGAGGAATTTCTTTTACAAGCACAGCCCAGAAGAATAAATTCTAAAAAAATCCACTCTCCTTTAGCAGTGCAGGTGCCAGGTAGTGGAATTAGGGGGTGTTTCCTGTAATTCCATGATTTTGTGATTCTCTAAAATGACACTGAGTGTTCCTGGGGGGTTCCCACCATCACTTTTATCCCGTTTTATTGCTCACACAAAGCCAATGCTGGTGCTTTGCTGCTCTCATGGCAATTAATGCCCTCAGGCAGAGCAGTTCTGCTGGAGCCCAGCCAAGAGTGGGGAATTCATGGCACAGGTTTGGTACAAAACACAACAATCACTGCAATAGAAGAAATCATATCACAATTCATAGCTCAAAACTGCTCGATGGAGATTTATCTCCAGCCAGGGAGATTCCAAAGTGCTCCAAGGATTGTCTGACACGGAAAACAGTCTGCTCTGCACACCCTGTCTGACCCCAGAGGGGAAGACCAAGGCTCTGGACCCCACAGGACTGGAGAACAAAGTGGTTCCTCTGATGCCTTCAGTTTAAATTTCGTGTATTCCAGGCTCTGTGCTGCCCAGGGTGCAGCTCTGAGCTCACAGTCAGTGTCACTCAGAGCAGGGACACAAAACAAATCCTGTTCCTGCTGCACACCAAGGACAACTTTCAGCCCAACAGCACAAACAAGGGTGGCTGGAGGGAGGGACAGAAAGGATGGGACCTCACAGCCTGCAGCTGGAATTAAACCCCAAAATGCAAATAAACCAAAACTTACAGAAGTCTGAGACCTCCTGATTGTTTGTCCCTTTTGTGTCAATTTTGTGTCAATTTTGTGTCTATATTGTGTCTATTTTGTGTCAAATTTTTGTGTCAATTTTGTGTAAATTTTATGTCCTTTTTGTGTCCATTTTCCATTTTGTGTCCATTTTGTGTCTATTTTGTGACCATTTTGTGTCCATTTTGTGTCCACCTTGGGCGCAGCCCTGCCCAGGCTCTCGTCCTGCCCAAGGTGGATTCTAGAGACCTTTCAATAAAAATCTGCTTTATTCTCTGGNTGCCGAAGGTGGATTCTAGAGACCTTTCAATAAAAATCTGCTTTATTCTCTGGCTCTGTCCAGCCTCTGTTCCAGCCCAGCCCTCCCAAGGCAGCACCTCTAACCCTCCCTGTGAGCCCCTCCCGGCCCTGCCGTGTGCACGGTGTCCTGCAGATCCTGGGGGCACTGGGGACACTCCGGGGTGCCCCAGGGCTTTGTCTGCAGCCAACCTCTCCTGGTGCAGGGCAGAGCAGCCCAAAGCTCTGGCAGTGACCGAGGTGCCCCAGGGGTTTGTCTGCAGCCAACCTCTCCTGGTGCAGGGCAGAGCAGCCCAAAGCCCCCGCAGTGACCGAGGTGCCCCCACAGCTTTGGAGCCACCAGTGCACACAAACTGCTCCAGCTGTTTGGTTCAGGCAGAACAGGAATTGTGTTTGTGGTCAGGAGCAAACCAAAGTTCTGTCTTCAGAGCCTGGGTCCAAACCCACCCAGTCACATTTCAGGGACTGGTTTAGGACAAGAATTGAAGCAGGAGCCCTCTTTTTGACCCCAAAACAGGATCAAGACACAGACATGAGCCCCGTGAAGGCCCAGCCAAACCGCAGGTGTCTGAGGAACCTGGCACAAAGTTCTTGATGTGAAGTTCTGCCCGGAAGTGGCAAACACCATTTCATTACATACTGTGTGATTTAAATTAGAGCAGTTTGTCTGTAGAGCAGGGGAATTCCTCTTAAACTCTGCAATTTCTGCTCCTGGCCCCTTCACCCCTTTTTTCCCCCTTCCATGATGTCAGTGCATCCCTAGATGGCTAAAAATGACCATTTTGGGGTTTTTTTGATGAATCTCTGCTACTCCTCTGAGCATTTTGACCATCTCCACTTTGCTCAGCAACGCACATCAAGACCTCAGGAGATTTTTAGTGCATCCATTTTAAAAAACTACACATCAATATATGAAAAAAAAGAATTAAACATCAAGTGGAAAGCAAAGACTGCCTGTGCTGCAAGCTGCAAAAACAACTTTATTAAACAAAATCTGAGCTGGAGGTGGAGGAAGAGAAAATTTCCAGCACTAGAAGCATCACAATCTAAGGTAGGTGAGCCTCAATTGGCCCTTAAAATACTGTTTTTTGGAGAAGAGTGCTGTTGTGGAGTGATTATAGGAGAGAGATGTCACCTACAGTCTGTAACAGTTCTGAAATTCAACATAACTAATTCTATAAAAATAAAGGTAGTGACTTATGATGATTTTTTCCTCCCCACTGTGCCTTTATTTTTTAAAGGTATAAATTAAATTTTAAAGGTCCTTTTAAAGGTATAAATTAAATTACTGCCCCTTTTGGCCAAGAACACCCGAAAAATGATTTGCACGAGGTGAAATGCACCCCGGCCCTGGATGGTGGCAGGATCAGGTTTGATCAGGTGCCACAAATGGTCCCATCCCCGTTCCCGTCCCTCGGCAGCCCCGGGCGCGGCGGGAGCTGCCAGCAGAGCCCTCGGGGAGTTGTTTGGGGTTGTTTCCAGCAGACACAAAGCAGATGGAGGAAACCCTGGAGCCCTGCTGAAAGCAAGGCGGAGGGTTTGTGTGCAGAGGATTTGTGAGGGTGATGGAAACTCCTGGAGGGAGGGACCTGCGTGGGGTGAGCGCTGCTCCCCGGGCAGCTCTGGGACAGACCCAGCTCGTTCCCTCCAAGCTGACAAAGACAGCCCCAGAAATCCCTCCTAACGACTGATTTGCAAAGATACGTGTGTCTGTCTGACCCCAGACCATGTTATATCCACAGAAATAAATGTAGGGACAGAAAAACCCCCGGGGAGACAGCGGCGAGGGGAAACACGTTATTCACAAGGAGGGGACTGTGAAATAATGGCCCGGTTCGGTGTCCGGAACAGAGAGGTGCGAGCGGGGCTGTTCCCTGCCCTGCACCCGCCTGTTTTGTTCCAGAGGAGAGCCCTGGAAGGGAGGAGGGGAGCAGGGATCGGGGTGGGCTCCTGCAGACCTGGTGGGTGCCCCTGAAACCGGCACTGCCAGTGTCGCCTGCCCTGATGAAAGAGCATAAACCAGATTTTAATTAGGGAATTTGTGGCTTGGTAAGGAAAACACCTGCACAGGAGAGGCACCAGGTTTGCAGTCCAGGAATTAAAACTCGCAGTCCAAAAATCACATTTTGCTGCCAAACTCTCGCCTTTACTACTTACAAGAAACGTTAAGCCATGGATTTCATAAGACTTGGATTAAATCCTACATAAAGCTTATATATTTATTGTAGGGCCAATTATCGTTTTTGATTGCAAGCAGTAAAGCTGTTATCACTCTTCCTGCCTCTTTCAGTAAATTCTGATTCCTTATCACCTTTCTCTGCATTACACAAAAGTAATTATTGTTCACTGTGTTTCAACCTTGTCATTCTTTTTTGTTCTATTGTGGAACAATCTTGGAATCCTTGGAATAATCAGGATGACCAGCTTCTGTCTAAGAGTCTCAGATTGTTGATGCTTTTTAGAGAAAAGCTCCTGTAAAATCATCTGAGCAAATATTTTAAAGTGTGCCTAATCTGTAGGAATTTGTGTCCGTGAGGACTCCACTGAAAAAAATTAGTGGAATAGTGGCTCAGAAATTTGGTGATTCCATGTTCCCACTCCAATGCACTCAGAGCCAACAGGGGTCTTTTGGTCCTAAATATAAAGAATAGAGAGAAAAATTGCACCTCCCCAAAACCTTGAAAATAAACTACTAACATTATGTGAAAAACTCCTAAAAGGGAGAATGAAACCCAGAAATTATTTGTACCTTTTCTTCCCAGGTGTCTGGGTTGGGGTAAAGTCTGGGACAATTCTCTTATCTGAGCAGGAGGTTACTCCAGAAATCCCCTCTGACCCGGGTGTCTCCACCTGCCTGTTCTCAGAACTCCTTAAAACTCCTTTAAAATACCAAGTTTGGCGTAAACCCAGAAACACCTACAAAATGAGTTCTACAAAACCCGAGGAGAGGCAATGCCAGATCGCAGCTTCTCTTCTGTTTCATCATTTTACAGTCACCCTATGGGACAAAATTACAAGGTGCCCGATGCAGACTTGAGCCAGAACCTCCTGTGAAAGCCCCTGGGTACCTGAGCTGGGAATTTTCCCTGTGGAAAGCCAAGCCCCCAACTCCTCCCGCTGCTCCTCCCAGAACCCCCTTTACTGAGAGCTGAACCCCCACTCTGCCCAAAACTGTGTTTTGCAGGGAAGAGAATAAAATAACACACCTGAACCCAGTGGTGTGTGGTTGTTTCCCTGAGGGAAAGGTAAAGCTGGGGAGGGTGGGGAAGGAAGGACCTTTGTGGCTTCAGGGCTGCTCATATCAGAGAATCACAGAACGGTTTGAGTTGGAAAGGATCAGGCTGATCAAAAAATAAGGATTTTTTGGTGTTGTTTGTTTGTTTGTTTGTTTGTTTTAATCCTGATCCATGGAGTCATTTTCCACCACATAAACCACGTCTTGTTTCAGTTTCTCAGACACCCACATTCCCAAGGGCTGTTTTTCCTTCACCTCTCCTTCAGGGACATCCAGGGCTCCAGAAGCAGCTCGAATTCAGCCCAGGCCCAGCCCAGCCCCCAGCTCCAGCACTGGTTTCACGCTCAGATCGTGGTTCATGCTGCAATCTGCACTCCCCAAATAAAAGCAATCCGAAGGTTGTTTGTTTTCTGGAGATGCCAAAATGCTTTGGAACCTGTGACTTGGCAGGGAAACGCTTCCTTGTGTGCTAAAGCAAGGAAATACATTTCAAATGTATTTGCATGAGGCAAGAGATTGGTTTTACTGGAAACCCTGAGGGTGAAAAGGGGGGTTTGGTTAAAAAAAACCTGTTCATTCACCTTGGATTGATTTTCCTCCTTGAGATGCACCAGCAGTTACAGGTTCCCATATTTCTGCCAGGTTTTCCTCTGCCCAGGCCATCCCATCCTCTTCTGCAAGGTCTCAAAAGCACATTTCCATCCCTCTGCAGGATCCAGCAGGGAAGCTGATCCCCAGGGATCCGTGCCTGGGAGAGTGGGAGCTCCAGGAGAGCAAACACAGCTGTGCCTCTGTGCTCCAGCCAGCACAGCTCCGTGGCCATGAGGCAAAAAAGGCACTGCCAGCATTGCCTGGGGAGTGCTTGGGATGCCCAGGGAAGCAGCACTGGGGGGAAGCTTGCCTGGGATTGGGGTCTGTTCCCATCGAGGAGAGGTGGTGGCTGTTCTCAGCCCGAGACCCCACCAAGCACAGCACAGCCAAGAGCCCCTTCCTCACCCCAAGGGCCCCTTCCTCACCCCAAGGGCTCCTTCCTCACCCCAACGACTCCTGACTCACTCCACAGCTCCCGT
>VYXD01010362.1:119641-150303 GCA_013397195.1 Hylia prasina
GGTTTGGCACTGGCTGGGCAGTGGCTGGGCACCAGTTTGGCACCGGTTTGGCACAGGTTTGGCACAGGTTTGGCACAGGTTTGGCACATGTTTGGCACCGGTTTGGCGCATGTTTGGCACAGGTTTGGCACCAGTTTGGCACTGTTTTGGCACATGTTTGGCACCGGTTTGGCGCCGGTTTGGCTCTGGCTGGGCAGTGGCTGCCCAGCCCCCCTGGGCAGAGCTCACCTGGCAGCGCTGCTGGATGTTGTTCCTTTAAGGCACGAGGTGCAGATGCAGGGCCACAGGTGCAGGGAGTATTTAAAGCAGGCTGGCACTGCCCCTGCGGGGACAGGGACACAGCACAGCAGGACCCCTGGAGTGCCAGCAGCAGCCTGGAGTGTAAGTAATGCTGCTTTGGCATCCTTGGGGATGCACAGCCTTTTGTAGGGCCGTGGTGGGATGGGGAAGGAGAAGAACATGGGTTTTGAGAACCCCTCCTCACAGGGGAGGGAAGGTTTGGAACGATTTCATATCCAGAGCTCACATGTGGGAGGCTGATTTCTTCTGAAACAGCCATGGGAACAGGCTTATGGCAGTTATGGTTTCTTCTCTGCAGCAGATTTTTAATATTTAATTTCTGAAAAAAAAAGGGATTAATTATCATTACAATATTTGCATTAAGTTTTACCATAGGAAATAAAAGCCAGTAAATATTACTGCAGTAATCTAAATTTTGCCACTCAGCCTGGGGTCATTAGTGGCTTTTGAACCCCAACAGGCAGATTTTGAAATTTAAGGAGAGAATTGCTGCAGTTGTGTCCCAAAGGAGCTGCTTTAGAAGCCCCCTGAGAAGTTTGTTCAGGTGCAGGAGGATAAATGGAACCTGACATGAATGGGCTGGATGTGGTCTCCTAAAAGGGCACCCAGAGGAGCCTGGCAGAGCCCTGCCCCACTCAGACCAGGGCAGGGGTGGGTCCCACACACCCCAATTCCTGCCCTGCAAAGGGAACTTTTATGCAGATTTAATACATTTTAGTACATTGGAGTACAAAAGCCATCACCTAATTGCAATTGTTAATGAACCCACACTGGCACCATCCATCCCTCCAGCCTCTTGGGCCAGGGGATGCTCCTGCTCCTTGCAGGGAGAGGAGAATTAAACTAAAATAATTTAATAGTGCAGAAGCTGGTTTCACTTTCCAGCCCAAGAAACAAATGACCCATGGAGGTCTGACCTGAGAAGCAGCAAGTGGGTGCATGGAGGATGTGAAATGAACATCAAATCATGTCTCAGGTTAGTGCAGAGTGGATCCAAGGGCTGGAAGGAACTAAAAACTGGGCCAGCAGCACAATCCCAGCTGGGATTTCAGTCACCACCATGAGCTGCCTCTTTATTCCATTGAATTTCTTTTCTGAAATATGTTGCTCATGTGTTTAACTGACACAAACATTCTCAGTTCAGAGGGTCCCAAGCACTGCAGGCATTCCTAAAAACTGCTGATTTCTTGGTAAATCTTGATAATCTTCAGCAAGTTCTGCCTTAGTGTTTCTGCTCCCTGCATCACCAAATGAGCCCCTCCTGTTTATTCTCTCAATATTGTAAAGGAGGATCTGCTTGGAACTGGAAATGTTTATTTTCTGCTCCTGTTTGGGTCAGCTCAATCTTTTATCTGGAAGTTGGTTGCTCATTCTTAAGGCCATGAAAATGGGGTGGATTGGGGCTTTTCCCCATTCCACTGCAGCAAATCAAACCCATGGCAAGGCAAGATCAGCAGGATGGGCAGTTGAAGATGTGAATAATCCAGTCCTGTGAAATTTGTTGCTGTGCCCTTTTTCTGGGCACAGAAGCCTCCAGCACCTCCTCAGACCACAACTCTCTCTACAGCAATTTGCATCTGCACAGCTTCCCCATGGGTCAGGAGGATTTGAGGGGAAAAATATTACCTAGATATAAAATATATAAAATATATGCAATATATTACCTCTATATTATTATTTCTCAACTATTTGGATAGCAGCAAACATTCCACAAAAAGCCACAAGGGCTCCCAGGCTGGGATGACAAATGTCACAATTAAACCTCGGCAGGACCTTGACACTGGTCACTGTCAGGACCAAAAAGTTAATATCTAATGGGCTGGACTGGGCTGATCCCTGGCAATCCCTGCAGCAGGAATTCAGCAGAATTTGGGAATTGGGCTCTGGTGTTCTGTGCCCAGACAGAGCAGCTGCTGGCTCAGGTCCTGGTCTCTTCCAAATCATCAGAAATCTGAAGATGATTCTCCCTGGGACTGACAGAATCCCAAAAGCACAACAGAAACGTGAGGGATGAGATTTGGAAGAGGCAGCCTGGCCAGAGTGCACTGCTGCTGGAAAATATCAAAATTTAGGCATAAAATAGCTCTGCAGAGGGAAGTGATGGTCCCAGCCCAGGTCCAGAGAAGTGTCCTGGAAATGACCATCAGCCACTTTTAAGGCTGAAGCCACATCTATAAAAAGGGACTGGCTGAGGGGGGTCTAAAATGTCACCCTGTGTCACACAGAGTCTAAAATGTCCTCGTCACCCAGTGGAGCTGCAGTGGGGTTTAGAGCCCAGCACCAAATCAAAACAGAGTTTTCATTCTCGGGACCACATGAAGACAACAAGAACAACAAAAAATTATCTGTCCTGAGCTGGAAAGCAAGAGAAAAGGTCATTATGTTGCAATTTTTCCATGTACATTTGAGGAGCATCTGAGGAAACAGGGCTGGAGCCAGCTCAGGGCTGTGGGTGTTGGTGGTGCACTGGTTGGGGCAGGCAGAGACCTGGGTAACCCTTCCAGAGCTGACAGAACAACGGGGGCTGTAGCCAAAAAACAGCTGAGCTTTTTGAAGAAATCAGAAGAACAGATCATTTCGACTCTGCCAAAAAATGGGCAAGGCTGAACCAGGCCCTGCTTGCACCACAGGCCGGAGGGCAGCGAGGTGACCACCAGGCAGAGGAGCTGCTGTCAGCCCGGGGCAAACATCAAGGCCCTCTTTGTGCCTCCTTGTTTGCTTTATGCAGAATTTGCTATGTTTGCCCTGCTGGCTACTTCTGGGATGTGTTTGAAAGAGAATTTTTCATGCTTGGTGAGTTAATTATTAGCCACGGACAAGTGGCCATTGAGAAAGGAGAAATCACAATACAAGGAAGAGGCACAACAGAACACCTTTCATCTTAACAGGGAAATAAAAGCTTTTTTTCTTCTGCCGGGAATTGCCCTCAATAAAATTGTGTCACTTGATGCCCTGAAATCAAATTCCTCTGATTGTTTATAAGGGTTTTCCTTGGCACTCTCATCAGCTCCTGTGGGTGCCTTCTATGGACTTGGAACAGGTATGTGGGTGAAGAGGTGTGCTCAGGAAATGCATGTAAAATCTGATTTTTGGAGCTGAGGTAAATCCCTACAGCTCACTCAGTTCCTCAGCAGCTGAGGAAAGAATTAAAAAGTAGAGATGATAATAGCACCCCTGTTCTCTTTCATGTGTCCAGGAAAGCAAAGGGTCACTAAATACAGGCTCCAGTCAGGAATTCTGTCACAGAGGGGATACTGGGATGAGGTCCATGGGCAGTCCTGTTCCCATGCAGCAACCCATGCAAGAACAGAGGCATCAACTCCCTTTTTCCCATCCAATTCCTTGACAGGAGCGATTAAAACCCAAATTTCTCTCACATCCTCCAAGCACGAAGATTATTAGATGATTAACGTTTTGCAAACGTGAATATTCAAGACTTTCCACATCTTTTCCAGGGAATGAGAGAAGAATGATGCTTCTGGTGTTCCTCTGCCTGCTGGCCATGCTCCCAGCTGGGTCTGCAAGGAGCAGACACCTCCCCAAGGCAGCCAGTGAGTGTCACACCTTTGGGGTGGCCAGGGACCTCGGGTGGCACTGGGACAGGGCAGGAGGGTCTGGGCCATGCCTGGAACAGGCTTACCTAGAAACTGAGCCCAGACACAGTTAAAAAGATAAAAGTGGATATATTTAGTGAACGGCCTTCAGGTGCATTAAGGGCAGACGAAGCCTCCCAAGAGCTACACCCAAAATGGACAATGCTCACAAGTTTCTCAGACAGAGATCAGTTTGGTCTATTTGCATAGCAGGGGTTAATTCTCCAATTCCAGCCTCAGATAATGAGGTCACATTGCCCCAGTTTTCTCCCCCATAACTCACTTTTGTTACACGTTTTGGGGTCTGAGGCCGTAGGGTGTCCTTGGTTCTCAGGCTTAGGGTTGTTTTGAATGCCCAAAATGTTAGGAGAGCTCACTAACACTCTATATGGAGTTCAGAACTATGCATTAATGCAGTACAGGATCTGAAAAAATATAAAAGCTAAAATCCTAGGGTGTCATGGGGAGCATCTTTATCTCATGGGAGCCCCTCAGTGCCACAGAACCTCGCGGGCACCTGGTGCCACACAGCCCTGGGGCCACAGGTGACACCTTGAGAGGGCTGGGCTGGAACAGACACTGGACACAGCCAGGGAACAAAGCAGATAATTACTGAAAGGCCTTTAAGGGCACACCTGGGGCAAGGCAAGAGCCTGGCCAGGGCTGCACCCAAGGTGGACCCTAAATGGTCGCAAAATGGAACCCTGGTCTCACACGAGGTCTCACACTTTTATAAGTTTTGGTCCATTTGTATATTGGGGTTTAATTGTCCAATTTCACCTTCAGATTATGAAGACCCCTCCTCCTTGTTTTCTCTCTTCAGTCCACCCTTTTTGTGCTTTTGGGCCTGAAACTTGTGCCCATTGTCCTTGGTGTGCAGCAGGAAAAGGGTTTGTTTAGTGTCCCTGCTCTGTGCAGAGCTGACCCTGACTGTGAGCTCAGAACCACCCCTGGCAGCAGAGTCTGAGGATCAGCAAGCTGAGGCGGAGCCCCCTGGGCGTGTGGCTCTGGGGACACTCACTGCAGCTTTGTCCCCGCAGTCTCCAGCCCCGTGTTCGGCCCCCGGCAGGTCTGGGCCGCGCTGGGCGGCTCGGCCACCCTGAGGTGCTTCTACCCGCCCACGCCGGTGAACAGCCGCGACAGGAAATACTGGTGCAGGCAGCAGGGCCCCAGGTGTGTCACCCTGGTGTCCTCGGGGTACGTGGCTCCCGGCTACCAGGACAGGATCTCCCTCACCGACCACCCCGAGGAGCAAAACTTCCAGATCCACATCTCAGCGCTGGGGCCGGAGGACGGCGGCACCTTCCAGTGCGGCGTGGGGGTCAATGGCAGAGGGCTCTCCCACACGGTCACTCTCACTGTGGTTGATGGTAATTACCACCTCGGGGCTCCCTAAAATACCATTTCCTTTGAGTTTCCCCCCTCTCCCTTTTAAACAAGGCTCCACGATGGCCTGGGCGCTGTCCGAGAGCTGCGGGGGCTTCCAGGGCAGTTTCACTTCAGCCCCTGAGTGTCCCTGTGCACAGGCACAGCTGTTCCTGAGCCAGCTGAGCTCTTCTACGTGAAGCTCCGCAGCACCTGGACCGTGTCCTGCAGCTTTGGGAGGGACACTGCCGAGATGAGGCGATACCTGTGCAAGAAGGAGAAGGACGGCTGCCGGAACATCGTCGACAGCCACCAGAACATTGATCCGGATTTCCAAGGGAGAGTTCTGCTGGCTTTTGAGGAGCCTCCAGGCTCCTTCAGTGTCACCGTGACTCAGATGGACTGGGAGGACACGGGCCTGTACTACTGTGGGGCCGGTGAATATGGGAAGGGCAACAATTCCAAGGAGCTGGACGTGTTTGTCTACGAGGGTGAGCTGTCCCCAGGGTGTTTTCCCCTTCCTCTCTCCTCCTCTTCAGAAGCATCACCAGCAGTCTCACTTTATTTAGCAAGAACTTGAATTTCTCCTTGCTATTATCATATTCTCTCATCTACACATTTCTTTCTGTTCATTTAACCACCTGTAACGTGCTAAACCATCACTAAATAGAGCTTGGATCCAGACTTCACCTTCCCAGAAGGGGATAGCTCTGTTCCCCAGCCCAAAACTCCAGGAGACAAATTCCACCCCCCCAGTCTGAGGCAAGCAAGCCCCCAGTTCCTTAAATCTCAGGATGACAGATGTAGATGGTCCCTCTAAGCAAAGGGAACAAAGCTTTGGAATCTCTGCCCACAAAGCCAGCAACACTCAGTGAGTTTGGGGAAAAGCAAGGCCTGACTGACCCTTTAGGATCAATTCCCACCAGTGCCAGGACAATCTCCCAAGGTTTGCACCCCTGACCTTTGCCTGGCCTTCCTTTAGCCACAGCACTTTGCTTGATCTGATGATGTTGATTTTCTTGGGAGGGTGCCCCATGGACACAAGTGAGACTCATCACTCATTTCATTCTTACCAACAGACAAAAACTTCCCTCAGTTAAAGACCACGGTGACTGGAAAAACTGGAAGTTCAGCAACCTTCCAGTGCCTCTATGATCCTCTGAAGAAATCCTCCACGAGGATCTGGTGCAAGCTGAGAAAAACGGGAGGATACGAGACCATCGTAGACAACGCCGGGTTCGTCAAGCCCAGCTACGAGGGAAGAGTGGCCATGTTCGAGAACCCCGACAACAAAAGTGTCACCGTCATCCTGAGCCAGCTGCAGGCCAAGGACGAGGGCTTTTACTGGTGCCTGTCCAACGAGCTGAAGGAGCAGCAGTCATCAACGGAACTGAAGGTTGTGGAAGGTAAGACTCCTCTGCCTGCTCAGGAGGCGTCTCTAGGCCAGGGAAAGGGCTTTTCCTGCAGCCCTGATGTCCTGTCTGCCCTCGCAGGAGAACCTGCTCTGAAGGGAGAGAAGGAGGTGGAGGCACCAGCGGGCTCCCGGGTGGACTTGACCTGCTCCTACCCCTGCCAGTACTACTCCTACGAGAAGTACTGGTGCAGGTGGAGCAGCACCAGCTGCCCCGCGCTGCCGCCGCCGGAGCAGGGGCTGCCCGGGCCGGCTGCCGCCTGCAACGCATCCCGCAGGACGCTGGTGCTCAGCTTCGACCCGCTGACCGAGGAGGATGAAGGCTGGTACTGGTGCGGGGTGAAGCGGGACGGCGCCTTCGGGGAAGCCTTGGCCGTGCAGCTGCGGGTGAGCTCAGGTGAGCCCCGGGCGGGTTCCCCGGCTCTCCTGGTGCCCCGAGGGCTCTCCTGGTGCCCCGAGGGCTCTCCTGGTGCCCCGAGGGCTCTCCTGGTGCCCCGAGGGCTCCCCGCCGCCGCTAGGCTGCAGCAGCCCCAAGCAGAAGCGCTGATTCCCCGCAGCCTTCGGGGTTTTCACCCACTCGGCTTTGCCTTCCCCGTCGTAAAAAAACCTAGCCTAAAACTGACCTCTTTCCACGCCGGTTTTACTTTTAACCCCGTTCTGGTTAATCGTTCCTATTTCACGATGTGTGGCATGGTTTAGTTTAGGCAGCGTTGGCACCTTCCAGGCAAAGAACTGATCAAGCTCAGAGATCTCCTGGAAGCTCCAGGGAACTTGTTATCTTAATAAACAGGAAAGCAGTGAGGAGCAGGAGAGGCTGTCACCAACAGCACGGGGCTCAGACTCAGCTTTGGTGGGATATTTTGGAATTTAAAACGTTTTGGGAAGGAGGAATATTGTCAGAGGCAGAGAAAGAGTAGAGCCCCAGGTATGGGATATTTCCCCACCCCGAGTGGGTGATGGCCAAAATGAAAACAGTGAAACAGCCTCATTTCATTGCTTTTGCTGGGCCAGGAGCCAGGAATAAAAGCAAAGCAAGGGTGCAAAATTTGATCTGGAAATATTAGAGGCAGAACTTAGAAATGCAAACTTTTACTTAGAAATATGAGACGTTTTCAGAAGTTCGTAGGCAGAGAGATCCTACCTGAGATTTCTGCAGTAATTTATTTGGTGTGAGCATTTTGGGTCTCAAAGCCCCATTTTGAAGAGCCTCTCGTGTAAAGCCAAAGCCCAGGGCAGCTCCACGCCCACCAAACACGCCCCAGCAGTTTTTGTGTGGGTTCTCACGCTGCTGCCCTCTCACCACCTCCCTCCCGGGACCCGCAGGGAGCGATGCCAGGCACAGCCCGGAGCTGCTGGAGGCTGATTCCAGCCCTGAGGCCGGAGCTGCTGCCCCCGGAGGAGCCCACAGCGACGCCGAGGTGCGCAAAGGAGCTGCCCCAGAAAGGTTGGTCCTCTCCCGCCCCTGCCATTTGTCATTCGTCATTTCTGTGGGGTTTACACAAACCCACTGTGTTTGAACACCCTGCGTGTGTTGTTCAGCAACACACAAAAAACTTATCCCCAAAGAGCTTCGCTCTAAATGTCAGAGAAGACAAAAAGTGACAGCAAAGGGTGGGATGACTCACAATTGATCTCCAGTTCAAGAAAACAGTCTTGGAAGGAAATTATTAGAGTACAAAACAACTATTTGAAAGTACTTCCGTTAACATTAGAGAATATTCCTTCACGTATTTATAGCCCAGCTGCTGATGTAGCTGTTTCAGCCTGACCTCAAACCTATATTTTTATTTGGGTTTTATTTTATTCCATGTGCTAGAATCCAGTTAATTGATTGAGTTGTACCGTGCTCACTCAGAATTACCATCCTATCCAAATTTAGCCTGCTGGATTTTCACATGCCTCATTCTCAGTGAGATCTCTCTCCCTCTGTTCCAGAACTGATGAAAGCCAGGGCTCCAACACCCTGGCCTTAGTGCTGGGCCCTCTTGCTGGCCTGATCCTGATTGTGGTGACAGCTTTTGCCATCGTCAAATACAGGCAGCTGAAGAGATCTGGTGAGTCCCTGCCTCTCTGGGCTCTCAAGAAACTGCGGCAGCATTGAGTTAAAGCAATACCCAACTGCTGGGCTGAGCTGCTCTGCTGGTGCCACACCAGGATGGGCAGGAAGGTCCCTGACCCTTCCAGAGAGCTCCAACCCCCAGTGCCCAGGCTGGGACAGAGCCCAGCCCTCCTGGGCTTTGCCCCTTGTGTTTGGGCACCGAGGGTTTGGGCCTTGTGCCCCCACCCCTGAGGGATTTTGCTCCTCGCTCTCCCCAGACCTGGTGTCCGTGGGGAGCTACAGGACGAACATCAGCATGGCAGACTTTGAGAGCGTGAGGGACTTTGGTGCCAGCACCGGCGCCAAGGAGAGCCAGGAGACCCCCGTGGGAGGGGACGGTGAGTGGCTGAGCAGCCCTGGGGACAGGGCAGCCCCTCCTTGCTGAGACACCCCAGGAGCCACAGAAACAGCCGCTGCCCCTCCCCAGCACGTTCCTTTCTCTGCCTGCAGAGTTCATCACTGCCACGGGCACTCTGGACAGCGCTGCCGACACAGCGAAGGCAAAAAGGGTAAGTGGAGGCAGGAGAGGGGTCACTGACCTGGGAGACGTGGCCACAGCCCTGCAGCCTGTCCCGAAGGGGCCGTCTCCTCCCTGGGGCTTTATTTATATCCAGGTGCTCCCCGTTTTACCCAGACCCTGCCCTTGCTGCAGACCAACCCCTGGGGTGGGTCTCACCCCTGTCCTGACCCTGGTTTATCAGAGACATTAACAGAATTTGCTTTGCTTCAAGAAATAAGCCGAGGCAGCCCCAGGGAGCATCAGGAAAGTTGGGGTTGTTACCAGAAATAGGAATCACTGGGCGCAGGGAGGGCTCTGCCATTGCTGGGGCTGAGATTTGCTGTGATCTCTGCCTTTCCCTGATTTTCTCTGCCTCCCCTGCCCTCGGGTAAGGCCATGGTCCAGTGGCACCATTTGGCAGCAGCTGCAGGTGCCAGATTCAAGCCTGTGTTTTTCAAAGTCCCCACCAAGAGGAGAGGTGTAGGTGTTGTAAGTGCCAGGAGCTGAACTGGAGTAATCAAGAAAACTGCCAGGACAGAAGTAAAGCTTTGGGATAGGAAAGTTGGATACCAACACCTGGGACAGGCTTGCCAGGGAATCCCAAACCTAAAAGCTTTGGGGTGTTCCCAGGGTTATGCTTACATGGGCACCAGTGTGACCCACGGGATTGTCCCACTGTTCCAGTGCTGTCCTGGGACATCCACAAACCCATCCCATCCCCATCCCCATCCCCATCCCCATCCCCATCCCCATCCCCTTCCCGATCCCGGCCCCTTCCCCATGCCGGCTCCCACCGGAGCTGGGAAGGGTGGNGCCTCAGGACCGTCCCTGCCCCATGACTGGGTCTGAGGGGGAGGTGACAGTGCTGTCCCGGGCCTGTCCCCTCCCAGGACCGGGTCTGAGAAGGGACAGCGCTGTCCCGGGCCTGTCCCTGCCTCAGGACCGTCCCTGCCCCATGACTGGGTCTGAGGGGGAGGTGACAGTGCTGTCCCGGGCCTGTCCCCTCCCAGGACCGGGTCTGAGAAGGGACAGCGCTGTCCCGGGCCTGTCCCTGCCTCAGGACCGTCCCTGCCCCATGACTGGGTCTGAGGGGGAGGTGACAGTGCTGTCCCGGGCCTGTCCCCTCCCAGGACCGGGTCTGAGAAGGGACAGCGCTGTCCCGGGCCTGTCCCTGCCTCAGGACCGTCCCTGCCCCATGACTGGGTCTGAGGGGGAGGTGACAGTGCTGTCCCGGGCCTGTCCCCTCCCAGGACCGGGTCTGAGAAGGGACAGCGCTGTCCCGGGCCTGTCCCTGCCTCAGGACCGTCCCTGCCCCATGACTGGGTCTGAGGGGGAGGTGACAGTGCTGTCCCGGGCCTGTCCCCTCCCAGGACCGGGTCTGAGAAGGGACAGCGCTGTCCCGGGCCTGTCCCTGCCCCAGGACCGGGTCTGAGGGGGAGGGGACAGTGCTGTCCCCCCTCAGACCCGGTCCTGGGGCAGGGACAGGCCCGGGACAGTGCTGTCCTGGACGTGTCCCCTCCCAGGACCGGGTCTGAGGGGGAGGTGACCGCCCTGGGACCGGCTCTGCCTTGAGGATCACAATGTCAGCAAACAACACTGTTCATTGCTCCCCCACTTTGCTGTAGCTTGAGCTTTTGGGTTTTTGCTAAAATGCAGCTTCGAATGGTGATTTAGGAGGAAAGGCTGGATGCCAAAGGGGGCTGGAAGTGCAGGCCTGAGTGAGAGGCTGGGCTGGGAAGCAGCAGGAACCCGAGTGGTTCATCCCACCTGCAGCCCCAGCTCCTGCACTGGGCTCTCACAGCCAGAAGGGTCATCGTGGAAAAAAAATTAGAAAAAAAATCCCATTTTCTTTTAAAGGTAGATGGAAAACCCTTTAGAGCAGCATCTGATGCATTTGATTCCTCTAAGCTTTCCTAACCTGAGGGCAGCACCTGCCGGGTGGCACGTCTGCAGTGTTTGTATGCAATAAAGAATCAGTGGCTTTCAGCAGACTGGGGAACTAAGGGTCTGTGGGATGTCACAGGAGAGCCCACCCAGAGAGGCACAGACAGGGTGGGAAAAGCTGAATATTCCACAGCTAAAGCAGTGTAGGAAGCTGTAATGGTGAAGAGCTGACAGTGGCAGGCTGGGT
Source organism: Hylia prasina (assembly GCA_013397195.1). Taxonomy (NCBI): domain Eukaryota; kingdom Metazoa; phylum Chordata; class Aves; order Passeriformes; family Sylviidae; genus Hylia; species Hylia prasina. The sequence goes on from VYXD01010362.1 coordinate 131,039, forward strand.
TAGCTGGCAGACACTGAGTTTCACCAAGGATAAATGCTAATTACTCCTAAACTGTGGATTCCAGAATTTCACTGAGGATAAAACACAAATAATTCCTGAACTGTGGAATTTCAGTGCTGGGATGGGGAGGGCAGCATCTCCCTCCTGCTCACCAGTTCTCACACCCACATTGCACCTTCCTGCCTGCTCTCCAAGGGAGGTGGGGGCTCACCTGCTGCACCCCCGGGGCTGCATCCCCCAGCAGCGCTGGGAAGGGGTCTGGATCTTGGGAAAGGCGTGGAGGGACAGGGACAGGACCCTGAAGGAGCCGGGACAGATCCCTGGAGGAGCCGGGACATATCCCTGGAGGGGTTGGGACAGATCCCTGGATGAGCAGGGACAGGTCCCTGGAGGAGCAGGGACAGGTCCCTGGAGGAGCAGGGACAGATCCCTGGAGGGGCAGGGACAGATCCCTGGAGGAGCAGGGACAGATCCCCGAAGGAGCAGGGACATATCCCTGGAGGAGCAGGGACAGGCCCGCGCCCGCCCGGAGCCGCTGGAAGGGAGGGAATACCTGACTCAGGTGCAACAGGAAAGGTGTGGGAAGCCTGGAAAGCATCCCCGGCGGGCAGAAGCGACAGGAGAACGCTCGGGTTTGGAAATGTCGGAGAGGAGAAAACCCCTTTTGCTCTCCCTTTGCAAATCCTCTTCCTCCTCAGCCTTTCCCCAGCCCTGTTGCTCCCTCGCCGCCCCGGGAGCAGCCGGGATGAGCCGGGAGAGGGGCAGGGGCTGGCAGACGCGGGTGGGCTGAGCATCCTGCTGCCCTCCTGCCCCCGGGGCTGCCAGCTGTGCCCTCGCTGCTGGAACCCCCAGCTGGCACCTCCTTTCCCAAGGGGAAGGGCCCCTCCTGCAGCGGGGGGAGAAGTGAAAACCCCCGGTTCAGGCGGGAGCGCCGGGCCAGGCACGGCCTGAGGGGAGCAGCACACGGGCTGTGACCTGCGGCAGGGATGGACTGGCATGGAACGGACGTGACATCAGCTGAAGGTGTGCAATAAACCCGCGAGCTGTGATCCAGAGCCCGCAGAGACCCAGGAGGGACTGAGCGAGCAGCCCCTGCTCCTTGCCCAGCTGATTTCCTGTGCTCAGGGACGAGCTGCATCCCAGCATCATTCCCAGGGGTTGTTCTTCATTGGAGAAATGTCCCAGACACCTTCCCAAAAGAGGGATGGAGCTGGAAAATCAGCTCTCTGAGCACTGCAGAGCAGGGGGAGATGTGTTCACCTGCTCGTGCCCTGACACCCAGACAAATGAAACCCCTGAGAAAATGAATTTACAGAATCTGAGCCCTGAGAAACTTTCCTCTGCCATAAGCAAATACCTGAGGGAGGGCAGTGAGCAGTCAGAGATCTTTCCTTTGGAATCACCAAATGCCACCCAGCGTGACCCGTGTGGTTCAGGGAAATGCTGGTGCTGTCCCCAGCTGGGATTCAGAGCACGCAGCAGGTACCAGCAACACCCAAAGTGAGAGAACAGAGCAGGGCTGTAAATAATGCACAGTTCTGGGGACAGTCTGGGGGATTTAGCAGCACAGAGGTCTGAGTTTGGTGTTTCTGGCATGCCCAGAAGGATGCATCAGCCCTGGCATGCATCCTTCTGGATGTGACAGCATCTGCTGTAGAGGGACACCACAGAGAATTCAGAAAGTTTCACCAGCAAGAATCATGTAATTCCTCAGAATTTTGACAAACAGACTCAGCACAGTTTCAAGTGGGGTTTATTTACAGTCATCACAACCAATTTCCACAAAGCTCACTACTGAGTGTCAGTAAATTGCACAATACACTCAAGAACATTTTTCTATTCAGCAACCACATATCTTGCACAAAAGCTTTTTTACTGATAGGGCAGAAAATATCATCTCAAAAGGAAACACGGATTTCTAAGGCCTGACATACCTGCTAGGAGCTACTCTTGGAAGCATTTCTCACACTGTACTTCTCATTTCAGCCAGATCCATCAGTGGCAGCAGCCCTGAGACCCAGCCCAGGTTTATGCAACATCATCTGCACCAGAGTCCTCCCAGCCAGCTCTCAGCACTCATTCCCCACATTCCCTAGACAAAAAAAATTCCAATTTAAACAATAATTTTATGACACGATCACAGCTTATGTCTGCCAGCAAGAGAAACCCTTGTGGGCTTTCCCTGGGAGCATCCTTTGGTAGCAGGAGGGCGATGCTGATTTAATCAGACTCATTATTTCCATCCTAATGAAGACCCTGCTGATGTCCCTGGCAGGTAGGGCAGTCCACGTTTGCCTGAATGCAGCTGCAGCTGCTGAGGAGCTGCACTGGTGCAGTGATTTACTGTCCCTCCCATCTTTACAAACCCCCTGCAGCCCCTCAGCCTGGCCAGCTGTGGGTAATTAGCGCTGCCCACTAACGAGATTTCTCCATCCAGTCCAGGAGGATGTCCAGCTCCCCCAGGGACTTCATGGCTGCAGATGTGACATTCAGCTGAAATGATACAAAGGAAGGAGCTGTAGGCAGAGACCATCAGCACAACCCAATGTAAAGAGAATTTAAATGCCTGTGTTGATTCCCAGGCTCAGTCACCAACTCACCCCGGCATAGTTTGCAAGTATTTGCTTGAATTTCTCCATGGATTCCTCCCCACACACACAGTTATTCTGCTCCTGCTGGAAAAGCAAGATTAATTCCTTCGTCTGGGCAGTTAATTTTTAAAAATAAGATATCAGTTTCTGATTTTGCTGGGCATCATAGACTGAGCCGCTGTGGGAAAGGCTGCATTAGGCTTTAGCTCACACCAGCTGACGGGACAGTCACAGGGACAGGATAAAATTGGGCTTTAGGACCAGCGGGGCACTTTGCTGCTCAGTGGGCAAATATAAAAACCTCTCAGTGGATAGAACACTCTTCACACCACTCTGCTTTGTATTCTCATTAAAACCACTTAGATAAATAGAGACTTTGCAGCTTTATGGGTCTCCCAGGTTGGTTTATGGATGAGATATTGAAGTGCAGCCCCACTGGAGCTGCAGGACTCACACACTGCCCGAGTTTCCTCCTGGCGCTGAGGAAGGAGTTGGCAATGCTGCTGATTTTCCTGTTCACAAAAGAGTCCTCGGTCCTGCAGTGCTTGAAAACTTTGTCCACGTAGAAGGTGAAGAGCTGATGAGTGATGCAGCATCTGTCTGAAGACTTAGAAAATGAATTTAATGACTAGAAGTTCTTCCAAGGGGTGTAGCCTGCAGTCACTCTCTGGGATAAAGCACCTCTGACAGGAAACTCACGGGGGCTGAGCACAGCAGGACAGTTTGACTCAGGGAAAGCTTCAGTGGTGCCTGACTGAAGCTGATAAAATAGGTGGGAAATCGTTTTAGGCTGATTTTCCAGGAGAACCATCCTCAGCAAGTCCCACAAAACAAAACCAGCTGATTTTGCAGCTGGGTGTCAGAGGCTGGGGCTGGACAGTGGCCCTTGCCCGGGGGTGAGAAAGCTGAAAATCACTGATTCAGGACAGGTGGCACTTCCCAGGGTCACACCCACCTGCCTTTGGGTCCTGCAGGGGCTCCCCGGGCGGGGACACCTACCTTCACCTTGTGGAGGGAGTGCAGGATGCTCAGGGTCCGGACGGGGTCTCTGGATTGCTGCCGAGAGCACGGAGATGGAGCTGCTGCATCCAGGGGGCTCCAGGAGCTGCCGGGGCTCCCCCAGCCCCGGGAGCCTGGGGAATACTCACAATATCAGCTTTGATGGCCGTGAAACTGGCCCTGATCTCCGCCACGCTCATGGACACCCTGCAGGCTCCAAAGTGGAAGATTCTGCCCCCAGCTGTCGGCATTAAATTCACCCAGCAGGACGCGGAGAAGAGGCAGAGGAGCAAGGGGGATCCTCTCATGTCAGCTGCCTGGGAGACCTCCCCAAGGAAGAGAATATTCCTCGCTATTTTCCTGAATAACACAACTGCGATGTGTATATGAAAATACACACCTTTTATGTAAAACTTGTACATGTGCATTAAAAACCCCAAACTTGTTAGGATCCCTTACCTGGTTTTTTTTTCTCCCCATGAGCAAGAGGAAAAAAAAAATCAAATAAACCCAGATATTTAACAGAAGAGCTCAAAAAGAAAAGGCAAAATAAATAAAATATCAGTTAAAAATGCATCAAAATAAACAGAGTTCTTCTGAAAAAAAAAGTCATCAGAAAAATACATTGAAATTAAATTTTTAAGCCCAATGACACAGAAGCAACAGGAGGCAACTGACTGAAAGTAACAGATCCCAAAGCCTTATCCCAAAAGAAAACGGTTTCCCTCTGGAACTGCATAAGTCAAACACAAGTTTTGTTAGCACTGAAAATTAAGGTTATTAACGAAAAATTATATTTCAGAGCTAGGAACACAAGGAGACCCTCAGAAGGACATGGGCCAAAGGGATAAATTCAGTATTTCACCTTGCTCCTCGGTGTGGCTTCACCTCTCTCGCCGACCCGGAGCGCTCCGAAGGAGTTTTTATCCCGGTACCAGGAGGAAATGACTCCTGGATTAACTTTTGGGATTTTTCTTGCTTTTCCCGGCACGCATTTCCCTTTGTAATTTGCTGAATTAATGAGCTGGTGCAAGGGACCAGCTCTCTCCCCCACAGGTGTTTCCCTCACCTACGGAGGCGGGAACTCTTGGCATCACCGCGTGGCTTTTCTCTTGGGAAGAGGGACGCGGCCAGGATTTGGGGCCATGGCTGGCACGCCTGCAGAAGGCCCCGGTGGGGCAGTGCTGGCAGCCCCTCGGGACAGGGGCCCTTCCCAGCCCCTCTCGGAGCTCCTGGCACGTGGGAAGCTCACTGGCCTCACCCCTCGGGGTGCCCGCGGTCCCAGCACCCCACATTTCTGGGGAGGTGCCGAAACTCGAGTCCAGGGTTTTTCCCATCATTGTCCAGGCACAAGCGGCCTTGCCCTGCTGCTTTCAGGGAATCCTGCTCCCAAATTCAAGGAATCCTCTTAGCAGGTTCAGGGAATGCTGCTCCCAATCTCCTCGGCTCCTGGAGGCGTTTCCACCCCGTGTCCCTGGTGCTGGAGACGCACAGAAACGCCAGCTCAGGGCTCTGGGGGGGCACAGCTCCCACCCTGCTGGCACAAGGGTGGTTTGCAGGCTCAGGGGTGACTCGGGTGATCACTGTCCACAGTCCAGGTCTGTCACCCTGCAGGAGGGCAGGAATTTCACTGACACCTTCCCAAGGGCCCCCCGGTGCCACAGTGACATCTGTGATTATCCCACCTCAGGTTTCCTTTCTGAGCCAAACGGGCACAGCCGAGGAGCAGACACGTTCTCCTCCCTTCGGCACTTCAGGCCCGGGCTGCCCCAGAGGACCAGGGTTTGTCAGCTGGGGCACACGTCACAGGGATGTGGCAGTGCCCCCGCAGCCCCCAGAGCCCTGTGCTGTGGGCTCCCAGGTTGGTTTTGGGTGTTCCTGTAACCCCTTTGGGGAGAACTTCATTCCATCTGAAAACCAGAAATGTGCAGCTCAATAAACTCCCTGGAGTTTCTGTGGCCAGGAGGGATGGTCAGCTGGACTTAGGGGGCACTGGGGTGGCAAAGTCACCCCTCAGTGCCAGAGGCAGCCTCTGGAGTTCCTGCCCGTGCCTGGGGCCAGGGCTGTCCTGCGCGGGTGACTGATTCATTTATTGATAACCCAGCCCAGTCTTGAGCGGAGCTCCGTCACCAGGGGAGGACGAGGCGAGCGGATTTCTGCCCAGGCTGGTCGGGGTGTTGCGCTGCTGGAGCTGCCCCAGCCGCGCCTCCCTCGCCCCGCTGGAAATGAGCCCCGGGCACGGCCCAGGCTGCCGAGCCCGGGTTTGCCCTGGCTGAGCTGTCGGAGGGATCCGGGACAGCGCGGGGCTGCTGGTCCCTGCCTCCCTCCCCCAAATCCCAGCTGCTGCCTGGAATTGCAGCAGAAGTGAGGCAGAGGAAGCATTCCCGGGAGCCCGGTGCACACCCAGCACGGGTGAGGAAACAAGGGAAGAGGCAGGGAGCTCTTACTTCATTATGTAAATGGCAGAAGACATGAAAGGATTTCTTTCTTTTCGTTTTTTTCCTTTTGGTAACCGAACTGTCGCCCAGGATGGGCCAGCCAAGTGCCAGGAGGGAAGGGAGAGGCGTGGCTGTGGGGGAGGTGGAGGAGAGATGCCGGGATGATGCAGGAGCAGGAGGGAGATGTTGGGTTGTCGGGGTCCAGAGCCCTGTACAGATCTCTGCAGGTGTCCCTCAGCCTCTCTGTCCTGTCAGCGACCTTCTGCAAAGATAAAGAAACAGCAGGACCCTCAGCACAAGGGCAAGGGGGAGGAAAACCCCAGCGGGGCGGGAACAACCCGGAGAGATTTTCATTTTGGGTTTTTGTCTGTGGAATGGTGGTGATGGAGCACCCCAAGGCTGGATGTGGGGGTGGCCAGAAGCCTCTCGTTTTGGGGCAGCTGGGCTGGGAGCAGCAGGGTTCCCGGGATGGTTTGGGCTGGGAGGGACCTCACAGAGCATCTCGTCTCCCAGGGGCAGGGACCCTCCCACTGTCCCAGGCTGCTCCAAGCCCGTCCAGCCCGGCCCTGGGCACTGCCAGGGACCCAGGGGCAGCCACAGCTGCTCTGGGCACCTGTGCCAGGGCCCCACCACCCTCACAGGGGAGAATTTCTTCCCAAAATCCCATCTCTCCCCACCCTCTGGCAGTTTAAAGCCATCAGCACGTTGAACCAAACCCAGATGGAAGCAAATCACCCCAGCGTGGCTTTCCCCGGGCTGTCATCAACCTGCCAGCTCCCAGCAGCACGCAAATACCCTCAATAAAACAGCGAGCCATCCCTCCTTTGCTCTGGGAAGGAAGAGGGAAAGAAGGAACAGGGATTCCTGAAACTCAGCATCGTGATGCTGCGGATGAGCTCAGCGAAATGGGAAGTGATTCCCGCAGGCACTCGGGGCAGGTTAGACCTTTCGGGCACTGCAGCGCCGGGAATGGGGCAGGGAGAGCGCGGGAACACTTCCAGCTCCCGGGGGAGGGCTCCTCCCTCGGGATTGCGCGGCAGGCGCGTTGTGACAGGGCGCTCCGAGGGCAGTGGCGGCCCCAGAGCAAGCAGGGGCGCAGGGAGGGCTGTAAGCCAGCAGCCCCGGTGCTCGGGAGCTCAAACCCAGCCCTGGGCGTCAATAACGTGTCTGAGAAAATCATTTCTGCAATGAAATGGGGGGCAGAGCAGTCCCACATCGCAGGCACAAAAGGGGCCGGGCCGGGAGCGCAGGGAAAGTTCCCCTGGAAAACCACGCTGGGAGGAGGGAGCCTGGCACAGCTCCCGGCCGCGGGGACGGTGCTCAGCCCTGCCCAGCGCCACTGTCACCCGGTGCCGCTGTCACCTGGTGCCGCTGTCACCTGGCACTGCTGTCACCTGGCGCTGCGGTCACCTGGTGCCGCTGTCACCTGGCACTGCTGTCACCTGGCACTGCTGTCACCTGGCACTGCTGTCACCTGGTGCCATTGTCACCTGGCACCTGTCACCTGGCACTGCTGTCACCTGGCGCTGCTGTCACCTGGCACCTCTGTCACTGCGGCGGTGACAAAACACCCCCAGGGCGGCAGAAGGCTCCGGGCTGTTGCAGACGAGGGCTCGGGCAGTGACTAACACGGGACACGGTCCTGGGGAGGGTGACAGGGACCGGACACTCCAAAGGGACGAGGCACCGACTCACCCCCGGCTGGTTCCGTGGGGAAACTCAGCCCTGCTCATCCCCCCTGCACCCCACTGGTGCCACCGGGGGCTGCTGCAGGCCCCAGCCTGCCCCCGGCCAGCTTAATTAATTCCCAGTCATTAATTTCAAATCAGCCATTTCACCCTAAAAAAATAATCCTTGAAGAAATTGCCACGGAGCTGTTCTGATCCAAAGGCAGCCTGCGCTCAGGGGCTGGTCCCAGAGCACATTTCACACCAGGTTTCCAGTAAAGTGTCTCGGGGTGACAAGGCACCCCTTCAAGAGTGCCTTTCAAGGCACTTTTTGTGCTCTAAGAAGTTCTGATAACAGTCCACAGCCCAGCCTTGGTTTGACATTCTTTGTCATCGTCCCTATTTCACAGCAGCTTTGGGGAAACCATCATTTCAGATATGAGCCTGATAATGGTTTTTCTCAGGTCCCCAGAGCCAGAGAACGTGAGTGAGAGAAATGCTCCCAGAAATTTTCATAAAGGAAGAATTGAGCCTTAAAAACAACATCCAGCAACAATCTCTGGGCTCAGGAACCCTTCCTGATCTCCTTCAGGAAAAGAGCTGCAAAAACCAACTCAGCCACGTGAAACAAAAATGATTGTGGGGTGTTACACCTGACCTGATAATGCTGCAGCTCACCAAAATCCCTGTCAGAGAGGTGTAATTCTGTTTTCAGCAGCACAAGAAAATGTTTCTGCTCAGCTTTTCTGCACTGGAGTAATTTCTTTGACACCTGAAGCGACGTAATTTGTGAGCCAGCCCTGCCCTCTGCGAAGCTGGCTGGCAATGGAAAGGTGAAATGCAGTTCTCAGCTCCTTAAAAATCAATATTTACTTGTCAAGAAATCCCTGTCCCTCCAATCCAGAGTCAAAATCTCGTTGGAATGGGTGCAAGTCTGGCAGTGCCCTCCTGATCCCAGGCACGGACAGCAGCACCCTGCAGGTGCCACCCCTGATGTCACTGGCCAGGAGCTGGCCCTGTCTGCCATGGAAACGCCCTCTGCCAGCCCTGACCATCAGACTGCTCTTCTCTCTGCTAATTAGTGCAGCTCATTATGGGCAGAAAGCCTGGCCAGGGCCAGCTCCAGCCCTGCCCTCACCCAGCCCCAGCTCTGCAGCGCTGCTGACAGAAGTTAAAAAAAACTGTTTTTCTCGGTAAGCTCAACAAATGAGTCAGAAACACTCCGTGAGGAGGTGCTGCCAGAGAGGCACACCATGTACCCTCTCCTCAGTCACGTTTCAAGCCACAGCCACTTGAATAATTCTGAAAATCAAACACTGGGTGCTGCCTCGCAGGGAGCTGAGCGTGCCTTGCCTCAGGGAAACGTGATTTTTATCCAGCCAAGCTCCGGGAGACATCCAGAGCAAAAGTTCAGCTTCTTTCCAGGATTCTTCCTGAGAGGGTTGCAGTGCTCAGGGCTCCCAGCAGCCTGAGATGGGCAGAGCAGCTCCTTTCCCAGCTCTGGGGGGCTCAGAACAATGCCCCTCATCCCAAAACAATGTCCCTCATCCAGGACAGTGTCCCTCACCCCAAAACAATGTCCCTCATCCAGGACAGTGTCCCTCACCCCAAGACAATTCCTGAATCCTCCTGATTTAGGGCCTCACCCCTGGTTGTCCCTCTGGGGCCCGCTCAGACACCAACAGCCCAGCCCAGGTGTCCCCAGGTGCAGCAGGGAGGGGACAGTGCCACAGTGCCGGGGTGACCCTGGGCTCCCCCTGTCCTGGCTGGGTGTCCTTGGCCATGTCAGGGACACGTCCCAACAGTGCCACCACCTGTGTCACCTCCTGCCCAGCACAGATGTGACACTCGCCCTGTGACTCACTGCTGGCACTGCTGCTGCTGCTGAGACAGGATTTCACCCTGGAAGGGGAAAGAAACTGAAAAAAAAAAAAAAGAAAAAGAAAAAAAAAGCTGATTTTCTTTTTTTCCTCTGCTCTTCTAAGAGTCACCTTTGAGGAAGAGGAAAAGCGTGGTGGAGGATCTCAAGTGCTGACAGCTGTTCTGCAGAAAATTCATGTAGTCACCGAGGTGGGGATGTGGAAGGTTAGATAATTGTTTCCCCTGCTCTGGCAAAACGTGAGCTTGTATTTTGGTTATCATAAATGGCATCTCCCCCACAGGGAAATGCATACTTCAGGCTTTTAGAGCTAAATAATTTAGCTCAAAAAGCCTTTTTTTCCTCAACTGTCCAGCACTTGGGTTTCAGCTGCCACCTCTGTGTCCCTGTGAGTCCACCCGAAGTGCCCCTGTGCCCAGACCTGGGCTGTTCCTGCTCTCTGTGCTGCCAAGGACCAGCCCAGGGCAGCCCAACTCAGCCCTGCCCAGTTCAGGGACCAACTGGAGAATTAAATTGCCCTCGGGAAATTTCCATCCCAAAGCTGCAACAGCTCAGGGGTCGCCCAAGCAGTGGAAGGAATCACCCATCACCTTCCAGGAGCGGTGCCACAGCAGCACCAACGCCTCTGGGACCAGCAGGGGCTCAGGGCCAGGCTCTGCTGGGATTCCCAAACCCATCCCCAGCTCTCCTGTTCCTCCCATCCTTATTTCTGGGGAGCTGAGAGCTGCTGTGGCAGCAGAAGCCACGCGGGGCCTTTCACAGACACGCAGAATCACCCAGCTTGGAGACTGCAGAGATCACCCAGCCCAGCACTCAACCCCAGCACCCCCAAACTGTATCCCCAAAAGCATCTTTGGATGGAAAACCAGGCTGGGCCTGGGCCTGGAGCAGCCAATGGATGTGACAGTCCCACACAGCCCCTGGGTTTGCCCCAAGCGTGGAAGGTGCTGATGGTGCAGGCAATAAATGACACCTAATAAAGGAGAAACTGAGAGCTGGCTGCTATCAGCTCCATTTTTGAGTGATCCAGGGAGCAAATGAATCACTCCAGTCACCAGCCAGGCTCAGCTTTCACCAAAACTGAAAGCTGTGTCTCAGTAAACTCGCTGTTGGCTCTGTACGCAACGGGCTCGAGCGCCGGGTTTCGGTTTTGGGGTGAAATTGTCCCTCTCCTTTCACAGCCCCGGGGAGCCAAGGCTGGTTTTGGGATGGATGGAGGTGAGCCTGGGGGCTCTGCTCCAGCTCTGACCCTGGGCACAGAGAGGGGATGGGCAGGGGGGGCTGGCACATCACAGCCACCAATTCCTGCCCACCTTGGTAACGCCTCCCGGGGGAAGGGAACAACCAGGAAAACTGGGCACTGTTTGTTTGCCTCTAGCTGTAAATTCCTGGAAAATCGTCTTCTGACACAAGGTTGATTTTTCCAGAAGCTTCTCTGTCTGATCCTGGCACACATGGGGAGCTCCAGCTTGGCCTCCTGTCCCCTGACCTCGAAGGTCACTGAAGGCTCTGAAAAATGCAGAGCATTTCCTCCCTGCACACCCCCTTTAGACATCAATATAAATCAGAGGCACTGTGGGGATTTGGGCTCTTCATTTGACACTGCAGGACACTGCTGAGGAGTGGGGATGAAGTTCCCATCCCTCCTTTCCTGACAGCAGAGGAAGTTTGCTTCAGATCATGGGGTTTTTTGTTTTGTTTTGTTTGGGGTTTTTTTGTCTTCTTATTTTTAAACAGTGAGAGGGGTTTTCCACCATTCAACTTCATCTTCCACTTCCTAGTTACAGTCCTCAAAAGTGGCAGGGAGAACAACAACCAAACAGAGACATAAATGCCTGATTCTGTTAATGAAGTAAAACTTCCTCAGGCTTCCACAAGAGATAAATCCCAGGGAAATTGTTGAAGAAGCTTGAGGAGAGCAGTTCTGAGCAGGAGTGGAGCTGACACCTGAGCCCCCATGGGGAGCAGCAGGATTTCAATTAGACTCCACTGATTTTATAACTCAAGTTCTGCCCCCACAGCAGGGAGCTGGAAATAAATGATCTTCACAGTCCTTTCCAACTCCCACCACTCCATGATTCCATGATTTTCTTTGGGTCTCCATACCAAGACATCTGTCAGGACAAGGAGGCTGGATCACCTGTTTCCTCTGAAAATAAAACAAACAGAAGAGAAAACAGAAGGGGGACCCGAGCACTTTTAAAAGCCTGTGAAACCGCTGGAAAGCTCCTCTGGCGGATCAGTTTTTAATCAGAGAACCACAGCAAAGCCTTTGGAGCAGAAAGACACAGTGGCAGCACATGGAAAACCCCCTGGCAGCACCGGGGGTGCTGCAGCACCCCTGAGCTCCGAGGGTGAGCCACCCTCCCCATCCCGCTGCGCTGGCAAAGAAAACCCAGGATTTCCAAACCCCACACCAGCCCCGCACAAAAACCACCCCAAAACCCCGGGGGAGCTGCTGGGCCAGGACGGGCTGCAGGGGCTGGTGCTGCTCTGGAAAGGGAGAAAAGCTGGCTCTGAAATTCACCCCCGGGTCACATGGACCTTCCCAGCAGCTGCTGGGCCTGATCTGATTTCCCAAACCGTGATAAGGAGTTTCTGTCTTATGATCCCTCAGCGCTATAAATAGGCTGGGTTTGTGTTCTTGGTCAGAGTTTTGGTGATAAATCATGACAAAGTCAATATTCTCCAGAAGATCCACATATTTCCTCCCCACCAAAGTAATACCAGAACTAGAAAAAAGAAACTCCTCAAAGCAGCACTTGTGCAATGAGCTGCTCAGGGCAGGAGTTGCTCAAAATTGCTTCTGTAGGAGTTGCTCAAAAAAAAAAGGAAAAAAAAGGCAGTGCAAGTGATTTTTGGGCCAACGGATTATATATTCAGGGGTGGGGGGGGTTGCATACTTTTACACTTCTTAGTTGTCTGCAAAGAAACTCACCTGAGGGAACCTCACTTGGAGTGCACAGTCCCCACTCCTGAGTCTCCAGTGCCAAGATCCCGTTGGTTTCTCCAAGGACAGTGCTGTGAGCATCATCAAGTCCTGTCAGCAGCCGATTTCAGGGGAGAATAAAGAGATGAAGATACAACACCACCTCTGTTTGCTCTGTGGAGTGGGAAAAGCCCCATGCAGATGATGGGGGCTCACCCACGACTCCTCACACGCCTCAGAGAGGGGCTCAGAATGGCAAAACAGGTGTAAAATAGGGAATAAAGCTCAGCTCCCTCTTCTGGGTTGGCAGAGGGCACCCTGGAATTCCAGGGGGAATATTAAATTCAGATATTACTCAATCTCTGCCTTAGGCTGCAACAGAAATGCAAATATTGAGAGGTTTATGTGTGCTATTCAAAAGTGCAAATATTTCTCTGTCAAGTTTATCACCAGAACTGAATCTGCAGAGGGGAGAAAGTCTCCATCACTTGGTGCTTTCGTGTGGCAATTCCAGACAGTTCCAGCTTCATTTAGATCAGGTGGAAGTTCTGGACATTCTAAGAACTTCTTATGCAACGTTCTCTGTGTGTCATATTAAAGTCACATCCAAGTCCCAATGACACCAATCCATGATTAATAACCCATTTCTGGACAAGACAAACCAGTGACATTGGTTAAATTTCCAAAGAGAAGTTTGGGATTTACCTGTTGACGTGAGTCACGCCGCCAGTTCCGAGCCGGCTCCCACATGTGAAATGTCCAACGTCACGCCTTGCCAGCAGGAAAAATTCTTGAAAAAAAACACCAAGCAGAGCACTGGGCGCTTCAGCAGAAACTGTTAGTCATCAGCACTGGGCTGCTGAGAGAGCAATGCCATCGCTTCAGGCACAGGGTGAAGGAAAGGCCACCATGTCCCTACTTCCCCCACGGGCGTCACCGGCGGCAGCGTCCCGATCTGGAGGGATGAGAAATGGGGACTTTCTGTAAAGGAAAGAAAGAACAACACCACTGTGACAGCCTGGAAATGTAGGGGATCCTCCAAGTTATGGCTAGAATGGATAGTGCGGAAAATCACGGAATCACAGATCACTGAGGCTGGAAAAGACCTCTGAGATCATCGAGTCCAACCTGTGGCTGATCCCCAGCTTGTCACCAGAGCAGAGCACTGAGTGCCACCTCCTGGCATTCCCTGGACCCCTCCAGGGATGGTGAAATCCCTCCAGGGATGGTGAAAGTCCTCCAGGGATGGTGCTACACAATGTCCCTCTGCCCAAAAGCAATGTAGAGACCAAGAAGGTAAAAAACAAAGTAAAAATTTGTCACATCAAACCTTGCCAAGATAAGAAAAGCCCCTTCAATTATCAGGGTGAATTATCACGCTCCAGTGACAGGACCTTGAGGACATCGACCCCAAACCCTGCCCAGAACCGTGTCCAGGACAAACCTTCCCTGGTGGCACGTGGTGGCAGAAGGTGCCTGCCCCGGGCCCTGTTTGGGTGCAGAAGCAGCGATTTCTGCCCCGCCGCTGCTCCTGAACCTGCAGCCTCAGAAGCTGCTGGGGTAAAAGCACACGAAAGGCTTCTGAGTGACACGCTCTCGCTCCTGCAGCGACCTTCTTGGCAGAGACGAAAGGTGTTACCTAAAGGCTCAGCGCCGGACACTCTTTAGGAAAAGGTGTTTGTTCATTGATGCAGCTCGGCTGCAGCAGCGCAGCCGCCGCCTTTCCACAGCGCTCAGCAGGGCTGAGTCACCCGAAACTGCCCCGTCAAGATCTCTGACGAGGCAGAGGAAACGCAGGTAAACACGGCGGAGCGCGCCCTGCGCACGCCGGAGTTTCCTCTGCGGAACGGGCACGGCTCCTGACGCTGCTGCCGGCCCAAAACACCGCCGGGCTTCCACCGCGGAGCAGGAGCCGCAGCCAGCAGAGCGCTCGGGAGGTCCGGCGGGATTGGCTCGAAACGAGAGCGGTTTGGAAATGAGCTGCTGGGCAGCGAGGGGTCCCAGCGCCCCGGGCTGCTCCGTCTCCTGCCCGCCTTCTGCCCTAGGCTGGATGTTAGGAAAAGACTTTACTGAAAGTGATAAATCGCCGGAATCGTGCCGCAGCCACCACCCCCGGGTGTGTTTAAGGACTCGGTGTGGCACTGGGTGCCAGGGCTTGGCTGAGTCCTGGGGCTGAGTTGGACTCGATGATCTTGGAGGTCTCTTCTGACCTGGTGGTTCAGTTCTGCTCTGTCCAAACCCCTCTGCCGTGTATCCCGTAAAAACACCAGCTCCTAATCCTGCAGCTGAGGCTGAGCAGCCCCTGCAGGGCAGAGCCTGGGGCTGGATCCTCCCTGCAGGCAGAGGGATTAGCTCCGGGATTTGGGGATCCGGGATCACACAAACCAACCTCACACATCAGCTCCGTGCCCTGATGAAGCTTCAGCGACCATCCAGGTCTTGGCACTGGAGATTTATTGACCCCTGGCAGCTTCAAATTAATGCAAAAGAAGCAAAAGCCTGTCCCTGCATGGGATCCCAGGGAAAGGTGAGATCCTGCCTGTGGGATTTGAGTTTAGGACTGATTTTGTCCAGGTTTTCTGCCCTTCTCCTTTCAGATGGATTCTGCTGACAGTCAAGGGGAAAAACCCCATGGTTGTGTTAGAGCAGGGGAAGGAAAAAGGGCCACCAAAACCATGACCCAGGCCATGATTCAGCTGCACTGATGTCCCTCCAGTGATTCCCCGGGAGCAGCTTTCCCTCCACCTCTGCAAGAGGCAACACCAACAGAAAAAAGGAAAACAAATCACAAAATCCCACACTTTCCCTGCCCGGAGTCTCCAGCTGCTGATGTTTCTTCCCCTTTGCTCTCACACATGTGCATGCCAACCATTCCTCTCTCCTGCTCCTAAAAATAATGTGAAAAACCCTCAGTGTGCAGGAACAAACAGTACTTTGCATTTTTCCAGCTTTTTTCCCAGCAATAAATTCCCTCTCAGAGGTTCACAAAGTCAACTTGACAGAAGATCATTGTGATGAAGGAGATAAGAATTTAAGGGGTTTGTTCCCTAATCCAAAGCTTCCCTACTGGGAAAAAGAGCTATTTTAAAATAACACGAGGGATTTCAAAGAAAACCCCCTGATTTCAGAAAAGCCAAATTTATCTCCCATCTCACTTTCTTGGATGCCAAATTCCTGATAAATAAGTGAAATCTCTATCCCAAGGAAGCAGGGGGTGTGGACTAAAATAGATATAGAAAGAGAGGAGAAAAGAGAGGAAAATGGGGAGACGTCACCGGAATTGTCTGTGGCTCCGAAGGGACACTTTTATCACAGCTGGGACAATAAGTCCCAACTCAGACAGGACACGCTGCTGCTTGGATGGGGCTTGTGTCCATTTCTAGGAAACAAAATAAGATTTAAAAACCTGGAAAATGGATTTTTGTGACCTGCCCATGCACTTTAACACCAGGCATCAAAGCAGTGGCACAAATCCTGATCCTGCCCTGGAGGATCCACAGGGACCAGAGCAGGGCTGGAATCCTCCACTGGGATCCACTGATCCCCTTGGCATCCTGCTGATATTTGGGAGCACAAACTGAGCTTGCTGAGCAAAATTCACATTGGCTTCAGCTGACATGTGCACTGACTGAAAAAAAAAAAAAAAACCCAACCCAAATGAATTAAAAATGAAGATTTCAGATGATGGTGTGTGTTTGCAGATTAGAATGTCAAAGGAAGAGACAGAGAATTTGCACAGTTCATGAAAAGCAATTCTGCTGAGTGATGCTCTCTGCAGGTTTGATACTGAGATTTAAAAGTAGCAACACTTTTTTTGTTTCCCCCTAACCATACAACATGGATCTAAAAATAAAAAATGGAACTGTTAGAATAAAGTAACCTTGCACAGCACCTTGGCTTCTTCATGTGTCTCTGCAGTTTTCCTCCTCAGCCACAGCTAAATTTACAAGAAACAAGCAATGTAAAAAGAAAAAAAAATGCAGAGTCTAAGCACAAAAAAATTGATGGGGTGTGAGGAGAGGAGGGGGGTCAAAGAACAGGAAACCCAAGTTGACGGGAACCCAAGTGACATTTGGGCTTAATGAATGACTTAAAACCCCAATATTGCTCGTCAGGAAATGGGGAGAGGAAATGGAGCGATGTTTTGAGAGTATAAATGAGGGGCTCCATCAAGGTGAAAGCTGCAGATCTGCTTTGTGCCCTCCCGCGGGATCCAGCCGAGCCTGCAGAGGGGAGCAGCCCTTCCCGCGGCATGAGGACCTGCTGCAGGGGCACAGCCCTGCCCGCGCTGCCGCCGCTGCTGCTGCTGCTGCAGCTGCTGCCGCTGCTGCTGGGCACCGCGCCCGCCCGCGCCCAGCCCGCCTGCCTCCGCCTCCCCGAGCTCCTGCCCGCCAAGCTCAAGGAGCTCAGGGTCAAGTTTGAGGAAATTAAGGACTATTTTGTGAGTATCGTTGCTTTTGTCTTCTCGTTTTGCGCGTCTTGCAGCGTGCTGGGATCTGGAGGAGGGGGAAGAGCCTCCTCCCAGCAGAAGTGATGTGGCTGCGTCGTTACACGGGCGAGCCAGAGCAGCTCAGTCTCGCTGCCCACTGAGAGAAAATCTGCCTTTTCTTCCTCGTTTCAATGACAATGAGCTCGAGGTTTCATAATGAACCTCTGCAAACCTTTCCAGCCAAACTTCCCCTGAAACGCAGCAAACCAAGTTAATAACTGAATTAATAGGAAGGAATGTTTTTTTTTCTTTAGGGCAACAAGGTCCAGCCCTGCTGAAGGCAGTGCCAGGTGAAAAGGGAAATCTTTTGCTACAGGTTTTTTTCTTTGAAAGAACCACAAAACCTGCGTGGGTTTTGAGTGGGGGAGCACAGCAGTCACTGAACACCTGCCCTGTGCCTGTGCAAGGCACCGCAGGAGCCCCAGGGCTGCTGAGCACACGAGGCTCTCAGAGCATCTCTCACAGCACTGGCAGAGGTGCTTGGTCACAGCCCCGTTACTGCTTCAGTCCATGCCAGTGTGTTTTAGCAATAAAACAAGAGAATTCTCCAGATTAAATCTCAAGCTAATGTCACGGCTTGTATTTGTCATCAAACGAACCCAGCCAAGATTCTAGATGCAGAGCTGGCTGTCAATCTCCCAGATAACATTGGGAAGGAATATTTTTAACCTCTCAGGGCACCTTTGAAGCCTTTAATGCCTTGGGAGGCACCAGCCCATCCCACAGAGGCACCACGAGAACAAACTCCCCTTTTCCCCATCAGCTGGAGGCTCACAGGGGTAACCGGACCCGGGGGATTGAACCCTCCTGCCCTCCAGAGAGGCTGGGGTGGCCCTGGCACCTCTCTGGAGAGCTTTCCTGCCTGCAGCAGCACCCTCAGCGCCCTGTGAGGGAGCGGCTCCAGCTCAGCCCCGGGAGTTTCACATTAACAAATTCAATGGCACCAAAGGCTGTGATTTCATTTTTTGCTGGTCCGAGCTCACAGTCCTTGTTGTGGGCCAGAGTGGCTCCTCTGCCTGGTGCCACCGTGCTCTGCTCACGCCTGCACCGAGTGCCCTTTGCTGCAGGGAGACCCTGAATGCAAGCACGGGGAGGATCATTTGTTGAGGCAAATGCAAAGGGTTGGCTGCCTGCCTGAAAAAGCTCATTTTTCAATTCCATCCTCCCCCAGCAATCAAAGGATGAGGACCTCAGCATCCAACTGCTCAGCTCTGACCTGCTGGAGGAATTCAAGGTAAGGATCTCATTCCCCTGCGCCTCCCTCCTCCTTCCCCATCCTTGGGCAGGCGTTTCGTAAGAGGGGAAGCCGGCTGGAATCTGGGGCATGTGCTGCTGTCACGCCAGGCTGGCTGTGCCACCCTGCAGGGACACGTGTGGCTGTGGGGGGCTGGCACCGCTTCCCCTGCGCCAGCACCGGGTTGTACAAACCCCTAAACCCCATCTCAGGGTTGTACAAACCCCTAAAAGCCATCTCAGGGTTGTACAAACCCCTAAACCCCATCTCAGGGTTGTACAAACCCCTAAGCCCCATCTCAGGGTTGTACAAACCCCTAAGCCCGGCTCTGGTTTGTACAAACCCCTAAGCCCTGCTCTGGCTTGCCCAAAGCCCTAGCCCCGGCTCTGGCTTGCCCAAAGCCCCAGCCCCGGCTCTGGCCCGCCCAAAGCCCCCTCGGTGCTGGCGGCCGTCCCCAAGCCGGTCCCTGTCCCCGCTGTCCCCAGGGGAGCCTCGGCTGCCGCTCGGTGTCGGAGATGATGGGCTTCTACATGGAGGAGGTGCTGCCCAGCGCCATGAGGAGCAGCGCGCAGCACCAGCACAGCGTGGGCGACCTGGGCAACCTCCTGCTGAGCCTGAGAGCCACCATGAGGCGCTGCGTGAGTGCGGGGCAGCCGCGCCGGGCACCGCCGGGCCCGGGGGAGCCCAGAGCGGGCACGGCCGGGGGAGGAGCGGGGACACAGGCGGGGACACAGGATGGGATCCAGGCGGGGATCCAGGCGGGGATCCAGGCGGGGATCCAGGCGGGGATCTAGGATGGGTTTGTGTTCACCATCAGTTCAGGGATGATGGTCCAGGAGCTCTCTGTGCAGCCAGCGCTGCAAATCAGCCTGCCTGCAGAGGGAAAGGGAGGGCAGGAGGAGATCTGTCCCTTACCGGGGTGCTGAAGCTGCTGAAGCTGCACCGGCTGCGGCCATCAGCCCATCCCTGCAGTCAGTTGGGGAAAACCCTGTCCCGCACAGGGAGCTGCTGTCCCCAGGGGCTGGCACAGGGACGCAGG
>VYXD01010362.1:168444-180909 GCA_013397195.1 Hylia prasina
CGCCCCGCGCCCCCCCCGCCCGGGGCATCTGCTGAGCATTTCCTCGCCCGCTCTCCCCCTGCGACAGATGCAGCAGCCATTCAGCCTTTTCAGGCGGCAACAAAAGCCTCTCGAGGCGCACAAAGGCGAGGAGCAGAAGAGAGGCCTGGGTTTAAATAAGAGCCACCTGCCAGGGGCCCGTGCCCCCCGTGCGGTCGGAGAGCCCAGAGCCCATTTCCCAGCAGCAGAAACGTTCTCGGCACATCCTGCAGATGAGGAGTCCGAGTGGGTGTCCGGGATGCTGAGGGAAGGGTCCCAGCGGGGCGGAGGCGCTGGGGATGAGGCTGGAGGGAGGGGATGGAGGTGGGTGGGAGGAGGCTGCAAAACTCACAGGAAAAGTCAGAGCAGGTAAATGGCAACAAGGCAGCAGCACAAAGCATCCCCGCTGACTCACACCCAGCAACAGGCTGGGGCTGGTGTTCAAAGGAGAGAAATGAAGAGTGTCGGCTTCATTTATCTGAGAAAACAAAATTAGGGGCCCATTCAGTCCCATGTGTTTGTTTTGGGAGCCTCCTCTTCCTTCCAGCCTCAGCAGCAGCGCTGGGCTTGGCTGACTCACCGATGCTCATCTCTCCAGGAGGCTGAGGAGCAGCAGCAGCCCAGGCACGAGCCATGGTCACGGGGTGCCACGTCCTGCTGTGCCACATCTGGCTGGAGTGACAGAGCCACACCCCGCCAGGACCTCCCCGTGAATCCCACAGGGACAAACGGGGTCACAACGGCCAAAATGCTCCAACCCAGCTCATCCCATCCCTCTCTAAAGACATCCAAGACATCACTGCCCACCAGGAGCCACCGCAGCCCTGGGAAAGGACTGACTGCCTCGGGGCCAGGAGAAGCCACAGCCCAGCTCTGAACAGAGCCATCCTGGGCAGGGATGCTCAGACACTCTCTGCAAACCAAACCCCTGATCTCACACCCCTCTGCTGCCTCTGCCCCGGGCCTTTTATCCACACAACACAAAGTGAAAGGGAAATAGGGAGCCATGGGAAGGGTGGAGACCTTCCCAGCCTCAGCCAGCAGGTCTGCTCCACACACACCACCCTCAGCTCCCACCTGTGCAGAGCTGAGGGCCGGGCTCAGCTCCTCCCATCCCTCTCCTTGCCAGATTCTCCCGGAAAAGCACACATGTGCTTTTGTGATAGGAAGTGCTTGATATTTGCAGGTGTGATTAACACCGAAGTAAACACTGATGTAAACCATTAACCCAGGGCTGACCTATGTCCTTTGTGCTTCCCTCCCACAGGCAGAGCTCGAAAAATCCCCTTATCACCAGCCCTGCATGGAGCTGCCTGCAGCAGCCCTGTGGCCACAGCCAGGGGTGTCCCCTCAGCCTCAGAGGGAGCAGAGAGCACCCAGAGCATCTCCTCGGGTCCCTGGTCCAGCAGCCTCACACCCACCCAGGGACAACCCTGCCTGACCTTCCTGCTACCTCTGACAGCTCTGCATTCCCCACACCTACATCCCAGAGCTGCCTTTAGCTTTGCACGTGTCCACCCATTCCCTGAACGCTTCAGCTGGAAGTGATTTTGGGGAGAGGCCCAGACCCATGCCTGCGAGAGGAGCAGCCCTGAAGCCCTGCCAGAAGCAGCCCCACAACACTCACTGCTTCCCAGCAGCTCCTGGGCCTGAGTTCTATCCAAAAATGAAATTTCTCCAGGCACAGCCCATGGGCAGGGCCCCCCAAGGGACAGAGGAGAGGCTGCCACACACCCCCCAGCACAGGGACCCTGCCTGCAGCCTTTCAACACGGATCTTAGTGTGGCATAAATAAATACATGCATACCTAAAGGAAGGAAAAAACCCAACTGAAACACAAAGCTGCATCAAGGCCAGCCCCTCCTGGAGCACCACTCGCCCCGGCACTGGCAGCACGATGGCCTCGGGACATTTCCTGCACCAGTGCCAAGCCTGAGGAGGGTTCCATTTACGCACCCCTGGAGCTCAGTGACGACAGCACGGCTTTGCATCACCCTGTTCTTCCTCTGCTGTTCATTTAACAGTTTCGTCCCTGTCACAGGCTTGGTCAAGAGCAGGCACAGCAAACACCTTGCTGAGATAAGCACAGGACGTGCAGCCCAGCCCTGCAGGGACCCAGAGCAGAGCATCCCCGGCTGGGCAGTGCCGGGGGGCTGGAGTCACAGAGAACCCGCCCCAGGCACGCTGCCCACCCCAGCCTGGAGCCTGCCAGGGGGCAGGAAAGGGCCAAGCTGGGAGCAGCTCAGGGATTTCATAACAGGGTTTTGTCTGTGCAGGTGCTCAGCGAGGCAGGAGCCCCACGGCCACCGACAGCCCTCCTCCTCCTCTTCTTCTTCTTCCTCCTCCTCTTCCTCCTCCTCCTCCTTATCTTCCTCCTCCCGCTCCCCTCACACGCACAGCAGACACGAACCTGTGCCAGCACCAGCCCCGATGCCCAGGGCAGGGAGAGGGGCAGCAAAGTGTGTCAGGAGAGGGGATGGCAGTGAGGGGGCAGGAGGGGACTGCACCCCGCTGGGTGATCCAGAGCCGGTCAGGGCACACATCCCCCACCAGCCTCTCCTTTGGCATCTCCCCAAACGCCCCTAAAGCTCCCACTGCTGTGTCCAGGCTGTCCCTGCCCCACAGGCTGCTCCCCTCGTCCCTCTGCCATCACACAGAGGTTGCACAAGCCCAGCAGGACCTGCAGAAGGGCTGGTGGAAACCCCCGTCTGCCACAGACCCACGTGGGTGAAGAGCCAAGCAACAGCCCCGACTCCAGAGCCAGCACTGCCTAATGCTTCACCCACAGCATTTTAGGGGAAACCTGGGCCCTGCAGCAATGCAGAGTCCACCTGAGAGCTGCTGCCAGCCCAGGAGCCAGCAGCCACCCCAGACTCCTTCAGCAGGCAGGAAAACACAGTTGTGCTTCTATTTCAGAAACAGAAAAGCCCTTCTCTGCATCCTGCTGGCACCACATTAAAGCTCTCAGGACACGGTGGTTATTCTTAGCTCCCTGCAGGCTTTTGGCAGCCCCAGGAGCCTCCAGGGCACCTGTTGGCAGCAGCAGCCGTGCAGCCCCGGGGCTGGGGAGGTTTGGTGAAGCTGGGACAGAGCCCAGAGCAGTGGGGTCCCCGTCAGCACCATCACCTCAAAACACCAACAAGTGTGCAAAACTCACCGTGAAGTGCCTTGGGGGCACAAACTTCCAAAATCCCAGAGGGGAAATGTCCCCAAGGCTGGGCTCAACACAGAGCAAGGAGTCACTGAATCATGGAGGGGTTTGGGTTAAAAGGAACCCTAAGGATCACCTCATTCCAACTCCCTGCCATGGGCAGGGACTCCTTGCACTAGACCAGGCTGCTCAGAGCCCCATCCCACCTGATCCAGCCCGCCCTGACCGCGGTTTTGTGTTCTCACATCTTTTCAATATACGGCAAAAACACGTCTGGAAAACACAGAAAGAGTCACTGATCCTCCCGTGGATGCCCAGTGCCCCACTGCTTGACAGTGTTTACCAGCAGGCTACTTGATTTCCTCCCAAACCCCACAGGCAGCAAGTGGTTTGGACTCATTCTGCCTGCTAGATTAAAATGGAGATGGGATAAAAGGATAAACACACGGATATTTAAACAAACCAACAGAAAAATCTCCTCCTGCAGCTACTGCTGCTCCCTTGGCAAACAGCCTGGTCTCCTTGGGCATTCCCAGAGCCAGCTTTCTAAACAGAAACCTCTCCCCTCAGCCAGCCTTACACACACCCTCGTCCCCAGGATGTCACCCCCGGGTGTGGGGTGGGCAGGGGGCAGCGGCTCCCTCCGGGTCGGCCGGGGGCTGCTGGGCCCTGCTTTGTGTGAATTCAAGCTTTTTCAATCCCACTTATTCACGAAGGGCTCGGGGCTGGGGGAAGCCAAAGAGCAGACAGGGCAGCCTTTGTGTGGCTCTGCCGCCCACCCCGGGGCCGGGGCAGCCCCCGCGTCCCCCCAGCCAGCCCCGGCAGCACAGCCCGGCCCCACAGGGCCTGGAGCACCTCCAGGGGGCACAGCCTCATTTCCTGAGCCAGAGGGAGAAACAAAGCCCTGGACAGCCCCCGGGGAGCAGCCCCCACTGCTCTACCCCTGCCTCTCACACAGGGCACGGCTTTTCCCAGGGCTGCCAGGGGATTCCAGGTGGGTGCAGGATCCAGATGTCCAGTGATGGTCAGCAGTTAAAGCCCTCGAGGCATCAGCACTGTTTGCCTGGTTGTTTCAGGGCAATCTCTGAGGAGAAGGAAACATGAAAGGAATGCTTTGGTTAAAGCAAAGGTGCTTGACCTGCTCAGAGCAGGCTGCCCTTACTGCCAGAGCCTGGCACACCAAGCTGACGGGACACACGGAGCTTCCTAAAGCCTCTCCTTGCTCTCATTAGCTGGACCCACAGGGCCAGAGCCATGCCTGCCCCACAGCTCCTCCAGGCCAGGCCCAGAAGTGGGAACACGCCCCCAGAGCACTGCACCGAGGCACACAAACACCTTCCACAGCCCCCCAGACCGTGGCAGAGGCAGAAGCCTCAGACCTGCTCCACAGCTCCTGGGAAAAAGCAGCTCCAGGTGCCACCAGCACTGCCCGGGCTGCTGCTCAGCAGCACCCAAGGAGCACATTCCAATCTGTTCAGAACCTCCTCACCAGCATCTGCCCCACCCAGCCTCCATCACCCTGCACCCCCCAATGGCACACAGGGCTGGGGAACGGGACCACCAGGACACTCCCAAAAACCCCCAGGGCCTGGAGCCCTTCCCGGCTGAATCCCACCACCCACGGAATATCTTAGCAACTCTTCCTTAATGAGATTTCCTCCGGGTGGAACCGGCAGGGTGGGAGGGGAGATGTCCGTGTCCCGCTCCAACAGAACTGCACAGCCCCTCACACCGGGAGCAGGGTCATTCCTTGTGGGAAGCACTGAGGACAAAAGCAAAGGGCTTCCCAAGCTCTCCCAAGCTCCTGGGCCAGCAAGGGGAAGATGTTCTCTCCAGGAGCCCGGGCAGACATCCAGCGAGGGCTGCAGCACCTCCAGGCTCCCCAGAACAGCCCTGTCCCCGTGCCAGCACTGCCGGCCCGAGGCGCGGGAGGTACCCAGCCGAAAATGCCGAATTCACAGCTCTGATGACTTCCAGGAGATAACCTGAGTTTACCCTTCCTGGCAAGCCCGCCCTTCCCAGCACTGCCGGAGCCTCTTGCGCAAGAACCGCCTGCCCGGGGCTCCTTCTCTCACCCATCTGCCCAGCACAACGGGCAGAGAGGTTGGGAAATGGCCCAGGAGGAAGAGAGAGTCACACCACAGCCCCGAGGGGACCGGAGGAGGCTGGTACAGGTGACAGTGGCTACTTCAGCCTGGCTCTGGAGTCACATCGAGCGCCAGAGCCGTGGTGACAGCTCGGGGACAGCCACGGTGGCCTCTGCCTGCTCACTGGAACCAGTGGGAACAGAACCAGTTGAAGCTGTTCCCAGCACTGAGCTGGGAGATGCCGTAAGGCTCAGATCTGCTGGAATTCAAAACACATCCCTGCCACCACACACCTCCCCTGCTCCCTATTTTATTTACTGCTTTTGTTAGATTCAGCCGAGGATAACAGGCATACTTTCGGGTTTGTTTGGACCCGATTGCATCTGCCTTTCTCCCAGCCCGGTGGCGATATCCAAGATTCCAGCTCCATTCCCAAGCAACACCCCTCGGAGCCGGCCCCGCCCGCACCAGGGGCGGGGGGCGATGCGCTACTGGAACTGCGGCCCGTCGGGGACGCGCTGCCAAATTTCCACAGCAGCCCCGGCTCTTGTTCCAGCCACGCTTCTCTGAAAGCACAGACTCGGCAGGGCACGCGAGGAGAGGCTGCCCCAGCTCGGGGCCGCGCCGGGGCCGGAGGGACCGCGGGCAGGCACAGAGGCTGCTCCGTGCTCAACGCGCAGAAGATGCTCCCGAGCCAGGAGGTGCTGCAGCCTTGGGAAAGGGACAGCACAGTCCCAGCCTGACACAGGTTTAGCCTGATCCAGAGTGTGAGGACACAATCACCCCAAACCTGCCTGACCCCCAAATTCTGGGGCAGGCAGGGCTGGAAAGGTTGAGCTCAAAACGGGCACCCACCTGCAGCCAAGAGCACAAGGCAGCAAACTTAATTATGGTGACAAAGGAAATGCATCCATCCCTCCCCCGATCCCCACTCTATAGGCCAAACCGGGTAAGGACACCAAGAGCAGAGCAGCAAAGCCCCAGCCTGGCTGGGCGCCCCAGGAACATTCAGATCTGGGTTTGTATTTTGGGCTTTATCTCTGGTTTAGGCTGCGGCTCGCAGGGCACAGCACCACGTGCGGCCCTGACGCCAACGGCCTGAATAATCTCATTACATCTGACACAGGCAAAGGCTGTGCCAGCCGCACAGCCCTGAGCCACAGAGCTCACCTGCCCTCCCCGCCGGGGCAGGGCACAGCTCCGAGGGGAGGAAACGCCGCCATCCTCCCCTGCAGAGTGAAGATGGAGTCACACGGGAGCTCCCGGAGTGCTCAGAGCAGATCCTGTCCCCCTCCCAGTGACACTTGCCACGTGAGGTTTTTGTGGCTCACGGCATCTCCAGCAAAACTTTTTGTTTCAGGTCATCTCAGGTCCAGCAGCACTCAGGGACTCGGGGCTATCAATCCCCTCCCCAGGCCACAAAGGAGCAGCGAGTTAATGCAGCCATTAAACCTGCCAGCCGCTGTAATCCCCACCTCAAATTGGTAAGATCTGAAAAGGCTGAAATCTTTGAAATGACTCAGCCACGGGGTACAAAGGAAGAACAGTTTGAAAGGCTGCTGAAGCTCTCTGCATTCAGACCTGCCCTGCTCCAGCCCCCACACGCTGCTCCCCGTCCATCCCCCGTGGGGAACCGGCCACGGGGCTCAGAGTCACCCCAAAATGAGCCTCCAGGCACGGGCACACTCACAGCCCCGTGCCAGCCAGAGCTGAAAGGAGAAGGTGTTTTCAGAGAGCAAGAGAATCACGAAATGGTTTGGTTGGAAGGGACCCTGAAGGTCACCTCCCTCCAACCGTGGGCAGGGACGCCTTCCACCACACCAGGATGGATTTTTCATCTTGCAGCAAATGAAGGTGGGACTCGCTGTATCAGTGGGACACAGGCCTTGGGGGCTGTTAAATCCAACACTGTCAGCCCCAGATATGAGCACGAAGCTGACTCAGAGTGACTGCCCAGGCTCCAAACTGGATTTTTGGAGCGCTGTGCTCCGTTCCCATGCCAGCCCCTGGAGCTGGTGGAGGGATTGCCCTGGTCCTGCTTCAAACCCTCCCTCCTCCAGAACTGGCCCAAAAGATCAGCCAGGTCCTGAAGACCCTCTCCCAGCCGCTGCCTCACCTCTGCAGGCCACAGAGGGCAGAGGAGCAGCCCGGGGTGGGCACGGGGCGACCTGGGACACCTGGCACAAGCCAGAGCCCCGGAGCTGGCCCGTGCCTGGCTGTGGCAGTCACCCCGGCCCCGGCACGGCGCAGGGGAGGCAGCAGGGGAGGCAGCACGTTATTCTTGGAAACCAGGAGGTGAGGTCATGCTGCCTGAATGCTGCAACTTGAGGCCAGACGCGCGGGGCCAGTTGTGCTTGGAGAGGAGCCTGACTTCTGCAGCGAGGGCCGTCTGCAGGTCGGGAGCAGCCTGTGCTCCGAGCAGGAGGAAAGGGTTTCTTAAGGAAGGAGGGCTCTTCCCTCTCAGTTTCTCAGCAGACAGCAAAACCACAGCAAAAGGATGGGTTTGAAAAGAGCAAAGCCCTGGGAGCACCCTGGTGCGGGGCGCAGGAGGGCTGAGAAGATGGCAGATCATAAACCCGGAGTGATGCTGCTCCTGTGCCACAGGATCAGCCCAAGGGCCACTCCTCCGGATGCCTCCCACGTACCTGCACCGCCCCACAAGCCAGCAAGAGCTCTTCCATCTCATCAGATACCACAGCACATCCCAGAGCTGGCTGGGAAGAGAAGTCACGGGCTTGATCCTTCAGGCTTCCTCGGCAGGAACCTTCCGGGAGTTTTCATCACCCTGTGCCCACCCAAGGCGCTCCAAACGCACTCCAGACCCGGCCCTCAGGCTGCACAGCTTCAGTTATTATTTACACGTGGCTTTGGTTGTTTCAGAGCATGTGTCTGGCAAAGCCCAGCCTCTGTCCTGCATCACTCACTGCCCGAGGCAGAGCCACCACCTCCAGAGCCCCAGGAGCCAGCACTGTCCTGGTGTGTGTGTGTGGAAGGGATGGCACAGGAGGCACCAACCTTGCCAAAGGCCAGCAGGGCTCAGTGTGAGTGGCAAAATCATGGTTTTACCTGGTGGCATTTGGCTATTCCCTCACACATCCAGGGGCTGTGTTTCCATCCTGCGTGCCACAGGCAGCTCAGCTCCTCACCCAGCGCTGCCTCTGACGTTCAATAAATCACTGCATCTCAGTTCCCCGCCTCTGAAAACATGGGAAATGTCTTTTGCAAGACCCATGGCTGGTGGCATTAGATTATTATTGAGAGGAAGAGCCCCGCCACTTCCTGAGCACGTACCAGAGAGAAAACCCCTGCTCCCAGGCTTTATCAGGGCTTTATCAGCCCATCACAGCCGTAGTTCTGAGTGCTCAGAACATGTGAAGTGTTTAAAGGAGATTATGGCCAATCCTAAATCATCTGAACAAACTCAAACCCCAAGTCAGTAGACTCCTTTGGTCAATGAGATAATAAACCACTGCTTTGGAAAAGTCCCAGTGATGTCACTGCAGTTTCCACAGCTTTTCAACCACAGCTTGCACAGAAGGCCACAGCGAAGACATTTCTGATTATATAAAATACATGTCAGAGCTAATTAAAAAAACATCTCTCCACTGAGAGAGGGACAGGACAACAGCAGACACAGCAAGCTGTTTCCCATGAGCACGAGCCCAGGATCTCCCTTTACTCCCTCACTTCAGGGATGTTTTCCCAGAGGGATTTTTGGAGGGACACAGCACTCGGTCTCAAAGGAAGCTGTGGGACACAGGGTGCTTTGGCTACACGAACTCACTCGTCCACAGATCTGCTCAGCCCTCAGCTCCGAGCTGCCTGCCCTAATTCCACAACAGGCACCTTCCCAGAACAGCAAACCACGAGCACCATCCTCCTTCCTCCTTCTCCATCGGGGGAACCATCACTCATAGATTATCAGATCAGGCCAAGAGCGAGACTGAGGGCACCCCAAAGCACCAAGGATGCTCCAGAAATGGGCAAATCCACGGCCCTGAGCTCCTCCAGCCCTTCCAAAGCTCACCAGTCCAGGCGTGGATCTCCTGCTTTGAAGCTGAAGCCAGAAGCGAGGTTTGTTCATTTATTTTAAAGGAAACCTGCTCCACAAAGAGCTCCATCATGCAATGCTAAACAGAAAAACTCATCACCTGCAATACCAGTCCCCACTCTCCAGCCAGGCTCAGCTGCCATTTCCTCATGGAATTAAGGCAGCCAGCCCAAAGATTAGTCTTAAAAGTGGAATTTGCAGCAGGCAAAGAGCCCTTGCTCCCAGCCCCACCACTGCAGCCTGACCACAGCCAGCCCTGCCAAGCCAGGCCAGCAGTGACCTACATACAGCAGCCTCCACAGAAATTACAGGACTAATTTTGCCTAATAATAAATCACACCAAGGTACAAGGAAGAACAGGGTAAGGAACCAGGAGTTTCAGCTCCATTCATCACCTCTGCCTGGGCCTTCTGTCCCCACCCTGCTGCAGATCATCGTGTTCACACAGGGCCAGGTCACGGGTGACCGGCACCATCCGCGGCCGCTTCACACCACATAATTCAGGGGTGCCACACTTCAGGTACCAAAAAATACAACAAAATCAGGGGTGGGAAACAGAAAGATGATCAAGAAGAAAAGTAGTGTAAGAAAAGTAGAGGAATCTCTTGTTTTCACCCAGGTACTACACAGCATGCAGAACTACCATCCATTAACTCGCACACAGCATCATTTTATTTAATGATGTGTCTCTGCCATGGACTATTGCTCTGGAAGGAGAAGAAAATTGGCCTTAATGTTTTCACTGCTGCTAGAACACTGTCCCCAAGCTCAAACTCTCCTGGAGCACTGAAAAGTCCTCTTCAGCAAAGTGACTCTCAGCAGAACCCTTACCAAAACCATCTCTTGATTTGGAAGAAAGAGCTTTAACAGCACAACAGTTGCTCGTGACCCAAGAGGAAGCACAACTGAGCAGAAGACACCGTTCATGTCAGGGAGAGACACAACTGCGTCTCATCCTCCAGTGAAGGATTGCACTGTTATACAAGATTTTGGAACGGCAAACCTAAGGAATGACACTCCAAATGGAAAGGTTCACTGCACAACCAAAGCAGGCAGCAGACAGATTTCAGCTGTGGCTCCTGGCAATGGGCCATCAGGATTCTTTTAAGCATCATCTGAAACATGACAACTCAATGCAATCACTTCTGTGGATCCTGCTTTAGGTCATCTTTCCACTCTGATGCAGCCCATGAGTAATTTGGGCCCACATACCTCTCTACAGGTCTGCAGCAGAGACGTCAGCCCGGCTGTGAACCGGGGAGGGAATGATGTCAGCACACATCATGTCTAGGGCAGGCACCCACACCAAGTTTGGGCTCTGCAGCTCAGCCCAAATATCCCAGTGGAGGAAGCCAAGGCTGCAGCTCACGAGGGCAGGACGAGTACCCACGGGCTCATCCCAGAGCCCAAGCTCCCAGCCCAGCAGCTTCAAAGGTGCTGGAGGGAATCACTTACAGTAGCAGCTGTGCTGCTCTTTGAGAAGCCAGGGACGCGTCCAACACTCAGCTGAACTCGTCCCTCCCCGTCAGGGACGCCAGGAAAGGCCAGGACAGGGGACAGGCAGGACAATCCCTCCTCCTAAAAGAGATTCAGTGTCGAATGCACCTCACCCTCCGAGAGCCACACAGACACTCTGCGTCAGCCTCCTGCATCCCAGCCTGCAGTCCTGCGCTCCAGGAGGCCTTTCAGCAAGCCAAGGCACCCGTGTGACACGTGTCACAGACCCTGACCCCTCGCTGTGGCACGGGCAGGGTGACAGCACCGGCCCCGTGCCCCAGCCACGCCGGGCAGAGCAACCTCCGGCCCCCTCCGGCCTTCCCCTTTCAGGGCTGGAGAGGGAAGTGCTGGGATCTGTGCTTTAAATATGTGACTCAACTTCAGAGGCGAGGAGGAGCCTGTCTGTCAAAACAGAAGAGGATTTCGCTAATTTTCAACCCAACGAGAATGACAACACAACGTCGCCCTGGAGTGCAACATGGGGTGGCTCACGAGCAAAGTCTTTGGCGTTTCTGAAGGAAAAGCCAAACTTTCATCACCTGAGTAACCCCCCTTCTTTAACCA
Source organism: Hylia prasina (assembly GCA_013397195.1). Taxonomy (NCBI): domain Eukaryota; kingdom Metazoa; phylum Chordata; class Aves; order Passeriformes; family Sylviidae; genus Hylia; species Hylia prasina. The sequence continues at coordinate 179,813 of VYXD01010362.1, forward strand.
GAGACACTCAGCACCGTACCCTGCCCACCCCACCACCTCTGCAGCACAGCCTGTACCCCCAAAGCCCCATGTTTGTTCCCCCACTCAGGGTAGGAGCCCCAGACACCAACAAAGGGGCAGCTCGAAACACAAAAGAAGTGGGGTTACGGGTTTGGGTGGGAGTTACAGGTTTAGGGGAGGGCTATGGGTTTAGGTGGGGTGTTTTTAGCCTTCTCAGTTCTCGGGGTAACGCCAAGGACTGGAACAGCTCATGTGTGGGCGCAAATTGAGCGGATGCTGGAGAACACAGCGCTCCCAGCCCGGCTCCGCGTCACCCCTCGTGTCAGGGATCCATTCAAACTTCCCCAGGCCTCGCTGGCAGGGACACACGCTCCCCCCTTTGCCCAGAAACCTCCTTTGAAAACAAGGGCCGCACACCTAGAGCCCGCTCAAGCGCACCTCGCAGCCGCTGTTTAGCCACGCCTGTCAAAGAGAAGCGAGTTAGGGACAAGGGGTGACATCGTAACGCTGAAATATTCCCAGCGGGAAGCGGGGAACGGCGTTCGCTCGGTGTTCCAGCCGGGAGGGGACATGGAAAAGGGACAGAGAGCGGTGCCGGCGCTGACACCGCTCAGCACCAACGCCCCACGGAGAGAACCCCCACACTCGGGGATGCGGCACGTTCGGAGATGTGCATCCCCTGGGGGGGATCCGAGCCAGGCCGCGATCTCCTCCCCACTCCCGACCACCCCTCCCCAGCCTCGGGCTACGAAGATGTCATTTCGCTTCGTTTCCCACTACAAAGCTGGAAAGCCGCGTCTCGCCGCTCTTAAAGGGGGGAAAAAAGAGATTAAAGCGCGGCCGGAGGGGCGGGCGGCAGCTCATTGTCCGGCGGGCCCCGCCGCCGCCCGTGGCCCCCCGGGACCCCGTTCCCCCGCAGCAGACCCCTTCCATCACTGTCAGCAGCGCCGCCGCCGCTCCCGGGCCCTCCCGGCCGAGCCCCGCGCGGTCCCCGCGTCCCCCCCGGTCCCCGGCGCGGGGTCCCCGCGCACCTTCAGCGCGAACTTCTCGCCGCTCTTCTTACTGAAGATCTCCAAAACTTTCCCGTTGATGCCGAG
>VYXD01010362.1:184148-203007 GCA_013397195.1 Hylia prasina
GGACCCGACATGTTCCCCCGAGCCCGGCGGGGAACCCGACCTGTCCCCCCCGAGCCCCCACGGGGCCGATCCTGGACAGGAACCGCACCAGGCGCTCCCGAGGGAGCTGTGCCGGGGCAGGGTCGGGCTGGGTGTCAGGAGAAGGTTCTTCCTGAGGGTGGAGGGGGCTGGCGTCCCTCCGCTCCCCTTCCCACACCCGTAGCTTCACTCGGCACGGGAAGAACCGGAACATGGGGTCCAGCATGGGAACAACACACCAGGTGTCACTCCCTTTTATCTAAAAACAACAACAAAAAACCCCTCAAAACAAACCAACTCATAAAACCCTCTATGAACACCGAACCCATCAGCAGTGACCTCCAGTCTTCAGCCAGGAGAAAAATCATCCAGATGAGAATGGAAACTGATTTTTCCCTCCTTCCACTCCCTTTTCCACTTGGGAACAATCACTGGCTGGCAGCAGGCTCAGCCTTTACATGATAGGAGTGGCTGATCCATGAACGTGCTCTCCATGGCAAGTAATAAACCAGATAGTTATTTGATTATAGCAGAGTTACCAGGAAAGAAAGAGACCACGAAAATGAGGGTAATGATCATTAAGGCTCTGTGCATCCTGTTCTTCTCCCTGGCTGGATCTGTGGGAGCACGAGGCTGGTGAAAAGCTATCCCACCTAAAAAAATTATAATTCCTTTAAACAATCCCATGTGCTTTTAGGAGAGGAGTAATAGAGTTGAAAAGATGTTGTTAATCACCATTACAACTATCACCAGTACCACTTGTAAAGCAGCAGAAGGACTAAAATCAGCACAGGAGGTGGCACTGGAAGTTGCAGCAAGGTTTTTTCCGCCGTTCCCGGAGCTCCAGCTCAACTCCCAGCAGCTGCTCCACTCTCCCAGGAAGTGGCTGCATCCCGGTGCCGGGAAGTGATCCCTGTGTATGGTTTGCAAATCTATTTATAAAGCACTGTGGGATCCTTCAGGATGAAAGGAGCTATTCTAACTCGGGTTTATTTCCCAAAAACGCAGCCACAAACTTTCTCACACTGCTCCACTCAGGACGACTCTGAGCAATTGCGTTTTTTGGAGGTGCTCTCTCGGGCCCTGCCCGGGCACGGGATGGGTCTGGCTGGCAGCAGCAGCTCCTTGCAGGGGGGATTTGCCACGGGCATCGGCCTTCTGCGGCAGCGGGAGATGCAGCGGTGCCCCTTGGCACGGGGTGGGAAGAGGCAGCAGCTCCAGGGCCGGGATTCCCGCCGGGGATTATCACCCGAGGCCTCCGGCGTTGCTCGCATTCCCGGCTCCACAGACCCTTCCCGCTGGGCATTCCCGAGCTGACACACAGAGCCCATGATTGCGAGACATGTCAGGAAATACTGCTCGGGATTAGAGCTGTCTGCCCGCTGGGGATGAGGATTTTCCTGCCCCTTTCCCGGCCAGCCGGGCACAGGGCACAGGGCAGGGGACACAGCAGGACCAAAGGGACGAACCAGCGTGTCCTGGGCACATCCTACAAGTGTCCACCTCCAGCAGTGACCCCCATCCAGGGGGCTTTAGCACAAAGAAGGAGAACACTCAAAGCAGACAAAATCCCCCAGCACTCACCCCGTACTCTGCTTTTCCCAACACAAGGATTTTTCCACCTGGAAACTGGATCCTGATTCACTGTCCACCAGATGATGCCAAATGTACTTCCCTGAGTCACAGTCACAAAAACTTGAATGTACAGAAATGTACAGGCCCTGAAATGATTGGCTTTTAGAGGGCTGGAGTCCAGCTGACAGCTGATACCACAGATCCCACACCGGGAAAAACCTAAAACACAGGCTTGGGGCAAAGGGACCTGGTTGTAAGGCCAGCACCGCTGTCCCTGCTGCAGAGAGGTGACAGGGCAAGGCCCTGAGGACCTTCCCACCAGCCTGGCACGGCCCCCAGGAGCCCTGCAGGTGCCTCCCGTCCGTCTGTGCCACCTCCGAGCCCTCCTGGCATCCCCAGAGAGCCCAGATCCATTTGTGTGACCAGATTATGGAGATCAGCCCCATTACCGTATGCAGCTCCTGGGCTGGCCCCAATCCAGAGGGACAAACACAGCCTGTGCCCTGCTGCTGCTGCTGCTGCTGCTGCTGCTGCTGCCCTGGCTGTCCTGTGGCAGCTGGGGGACACAATTGTCACCCGTGTCCCCGTGTCAGCAGAGACTCACAAATCCCCCCAGCTCAGCCCAGCCCCTGCAACGGGCTGGCCACACTGGGGCAGGGTTGGGGACAATCTCAGGGGTGACAATGACCCCACCAGTGCAGCCCTGGGACAGGGTTGGGGACAATCTCAGGGGTGACAATGACCCCACCAGTGCAGCCCTGGGACAGGGTTGGGGACAATCTCAGGGGTGACAATGACCCCACCAGAGCAGGGCTCCCCCCACACCGGCGCTGCCGTGCGGGGCTGGCTGGGCTTTCTCGGGGTTTCTGCGGAGGGTGGGAAGATGCTCGGGCAGCGAGTGAGAGGCTAAAAGCGGCCGGGGTCGGGGTCGGGGTCGGGGCCAGCAGCTGCCGGGGCCGCGCTGGAAGGGCCGAGCTCAGCCCCGCCGGCCCCGGCGCGCTCAGCCCCAGCCCCGGGATCGCCTTGCACGGCCCGGGGCTGGCACGCCAAGCCGCCAGAAATAAACCTGTTTGTGTAGCAACTGGGAACACAGCAACGGCAGCGAGGTGAGACGGGACTCGCTTTTTTGGGTGTTTGCTCCGTTTGTTGGGATTTTTTTGTTCGTTTGTTTTGGGCGGCCAGAAATACTTATTTCTTTGGGCAGGAGAGATTTGTTGTAAAGAGGTTTTTGCCTGGGATGTGAGCTCCCCACAGCATCCACAGGTGCAGGTGGCAGCAGGATGTCTCCATGGAGGCCTGGGACTCCCAGCAGCATCTTCGTTGCCCTTTCATGTGCCACAGGCTTTGGGATGCTGGGGTGTGTGGAGAAATTCCGGATACAACGGAGCAGAGCCAGCGGGATGCAGGGACAGGCTGGAACCAGGTGTATCCCAATATCTGACAGGCATTGCTGACAGTGCTGTGTTCTAGTCCCTTTCCAGCTGTTCCTGCACCTTGTGGACAGGGAAAGGGAGTCAGGGATCATTTGGGCTGGAACGTCAGGAACGATCCTTCAGCTGGACTCCTCGGAGCCAGGACTGTGCCCACAAGGCCCTGCAGTGGCAGGATCCAGGAGGACAGGGCAAGCTCCAAGGTCAGCAGACAGAAAACAGGGAAGATGGGCTGATTGAAGTGTCCAAACCAGTTCTATTGAAACAACCTTCCTGCAGGCACAGGGCACAGCACAAGGTCACCCCGTGGCTGGGACGGGGCAGTGACAAAGCTCCCACCTCCCAACCTGCCAGCCCTGCTGCTGGTGGCCCCTCATCCCCTGCAGTGCCATGTGGGAAGAGCTCTGCAAATGGCATCAGGGAGGTTGGACACAGGGCCAGGACTGAAACTGGGCCCACCAAAAGCTGCATTTGCTGTGGCCATGTGGGAAGGTAAAACATCTTTGTAACTCTGCCAGAAAGGGCCGTGGAACGAGACCAGAACCTGAGAAAGAAGCTCATAAAGGCCAGTTCCTCCACAGTGTGTAACTAGACCCAGCAGTGTGGGTGATGCATGAAGCTCTGGGTTTAGTTTAATAGGGGAAAAAAAATCATCAAAGAATATTTGGAAAGGTTTGTGTCACTCCCATCACATGGGGATGTGTCAAAGGACCACGCTTAGTCCTGCAAGTGCTAAAGGGGGCCTGGAAATAGTTATAGCAAAGCATGTGATCCACTGGACAGGGGAAAAGAGGAAGAAAATCCAGCTTGGAGATTCTGGCTCTCTCTTACCTCTCCTGTCCCCTTATTGCCCCTCCTGAAGGCTCGGCCAGGGCCCCTGAGCCAGGAATGAGGTGAGGAGGGAGGTGTCACCACGGCCTCAACAGCTCAGCTCCACGCAACTGGCACTGCTAAAACCTCCTGAATCAGCACCAGCTGGCTGGAAAATGAAAGCTGGGCTGTTGCTCCCCTCTTGCATCTCCCAAAATAACCAGCAGCTCTCTCCTCGCCCCCTGTGACCATACACACCCCCAGCTCCCCCAGCAACCAGCCTGTCCAGCCTCCTGCTCCCTGTGCCCCACAAGTGACCATGTTAAATGGCATTTTTGGGCATCACCAGGCTGCAAATGTCTGAAAACTGTTGGAGAACAGAGTTCCCCCCTCCCAGTGCCCAGGGTCCCGTGTGGAGGCTGTGAGGAGCTGTGGGGCACGTCCAGCAAGGAGGAAAATCATCTTAAACCACCCCCATTGTTTCCACTTTTATCTCATCTAAAGAAGAAACAGAACATGAAAAGGTGGGCAGCACATCTCTCCAGGCTCCTTCAGAAGTCCCAGGAGCTGCAGGAGCTGCCCAGCTCCAGCCTCTTTCTGCCTTTTCTGGGTCACACAGGAGTCGACAGCATCCAGACCAAACCATGCCAGAGGCTGAGCTCCACACAGAACAGAAATGAAGGAAATTGTGAGGGGGGTCCAGGGGGATCTACAGCTCCTGTCTCATAGAGTCAGCCTCAGACAAAACAATCATCCCTCTCTGCTTGCTTGCCTGTATTTATTCGTGCTCGTGGCTCTGGGAGCAGAGGAGTTCTGGTGTAAATTACTTGCACGACCTTTCCAGTTTGATGACTTTACAGCTGGCTGCTCACACCTCACATATAATTCCATTTATGCCATCCATCATTAGCACCTGCTGGAGAGCCTGGCAGCTGCTGTCACCAGGGCCGTGGCAGTGGCAGGGCACAGGGAGGTGGCACTGCCCTGGGCAGTGCAGGACGTGGCCAAGGACCTCGGGCATTCTCGGCACAGGATTGAGAAAATCCTTCTTTTGTCTTCTCCTCATGTTTCACCCACTTTGAGCGAGCTCTGAGGCTCCTGCTGAGTGTGGCAGAGTGGAAACCATTTTTCCAGCTCTTTTCCCTGCCCTGCAAGCTCATCCTCATGTGGGTGCCCACCTCAAGCCCTTGGAGGCCATGGCAGCCACACTCCCCTCTCCCAGCAGCTCCTTGGTTATGAGTTCTTGCATTCCCATGTCCTCAGCAGCTGCCTCGCAACCAAAAAACCAGCAGGGCAGGACCTGGCTGTGTCATTTCTCACCTGGAGAGCCCCTTGCTCACATCCCCCTCCCCAACACGTTGCAGGTCAGGTGTTCTCACACCGACACTAAAACTGAAGAAATTCCCATTAAATCCAGCCCGGTCTGTGTCACTGGCCTGTGCCTCAACAGTCCCTTCTCTGGGCTAATCAGGAATGTGCTCTGTTGCACTCAATATCTTCTCAGCTATGCTTAATTACACTTAATTATTGTAATCACGGTCTCTGCCTTCCTACCTCCAGCCCACTAGCCCAGCAAAACAATCCTCGGCGATGCTGCCGTGCCTGTAAAGCCGAATTCCAGAGCTTCCGAGGAATGCAAACCCTTACATGGCTCTGCCTCTCCCCCGGCTTTGGAAAGCTCCTCTCAGCGTTTAAGAATGGACAGACTTAATTCGGGCAGCTATTCCATGGCCGCGGACAAAGCAAACAAGCCGGAGCACACTTAAGGAGCAATTATTTAAATCCCCTGTCTGCTCGTGCCAGCAACCCCCTCTCCCTGCGGCTCCCGCATCCCAAACCCTCCTGCCGCTCCTTCCGAGTTCAGCTTTCCCCAGAGGTCTCAGGGCACAGCTCTCCACATCTGCACCCAGGAAATCACAGTTATCACCCCCCTATAAACTCTGGGGACAGAGGGGTCAAGAAGATGCGTTTATTCCTGGGTTTTACACCCCAAATCCAAGTGAGGAGAGCAGTCTTCAGAGGGAAAGGCGTTTCTGAGCATCTGTGCATGTGGCTGTCCCAAAGAGTTGGCAAAGCCCGTTAGGGAAATTTGACAAGAGGAAAGAAAACAAACCCAGAGCTGCCACCACTCCCTCCTCGCCCATGCCACGAGAACTGAGCTTACAAAAATCATCCCAGCACTCCCAGCCTGCTCGCTGGTGCTTGAAGAAATATAATGAGGGGCAAAATTCTCCTTTTTGGAGTTTGGGACACCGTTCACCATCCCAGGTGGCTCCAAGCCCCATCCAGCCTGGCCTTGGACACTTCCAGGGATCCAAGGGCAGCCACAGCTGTGCCAGGGCCTCCCCACCCTCAGAGAATTTTTCCCTAATATCCAATCTAACCCTTCTCCCTCCCAGTTTGAAGCTCTTCCCTTCTGTCCTGCCACTACAATAATTAATAATAATTGGAATACACCACAGGAATAACAAACTCCAGGCTCCTGCTCCCCATCCTTGTGCAGAATCAGGTTTTCCCAACATCCCTCAGCACGATTTTGCCAGGCAGAATGAGATGGGTTCAGCCTGGGTGTTGGATTCCCCAGCCCCTCCACTGGCACCAAACATTTCCCCTCGGTGCAGCTCAGACAGCAGAATTTGGGAGACAATCCCTCACCGCGTTACATCAACAAGCATTACAGGAGGGCAGATAAGCTTATTTCTTAAATCTGAGGTGCTGTGCTTGAGAAAATGTCACTCAGAGAGTGTCCCATGGACTCGACGGCAGGCTGAACACAGAGCTACACATATTTATATACACATACCACAAACAAAGACATCTAAATCTCTCTATTTTTTTTTTACTGTTTTCAATTTGCAAACTTTTAAAAAATCAGGTATTTGCAGTTCACCCACATTAAAACAAGGTAAAAATTCACTGTGTTGTCTGCACACTGTGTGTAACACACATGGTTTAAACACCCAGGTTGTAGCTTGAGACCTTCTTATTGGAGCATGATTTCACCTTCAAACCATCCCAATATCCACTTGTGTACAGTAAGTTACCCATTTATAGGTTTCTAATAAAAGCAAATCTTCCCTAAGTGGCTATTACTGGATTTCTCCTTCCAGCCTGGGGATAAGCAGGATTCTGGGCTTTAAAAAGCTCTCTAGTGGGCTGAATAAGAAAGTGACAACTGAAGAATGTCATGGCAAAACTCTGGTGTGTTCTAATTACAGCACTGTTAACGAGAGGAACATTTGTCAGACCAGAGCTTCGTCACGTTTAGCACAGACACAGAAACCTCCCATCACACAGTGACAATTTTCTCTCCTCTCTAGGCAGATGCCACAGGAGGTGGTGTCTGCCAGCACAAGGTAAGTTCCACCATCTGGAAATAATTAATACTTTTGCTTTTTCATTTTTATCACAGACTTTTAGGAATTTGCACACTCAGTTGCTAAGGAAAACAATGCATTTATTTTCTTTTAAAAATGACCCAAAATACAACTTCAAGAAATCTGGTCATTACATTTAGATACATAGTTTGAGACTGACTGATTTCCAGAACGTTCCTGCACAGTTATACCCATGTACACCTCCCATGTTTTCCACATTCCCCACCCAATCACACCTCATCACAATACTCATAACAAAAAGGAAACCTGCACATTCTGAGGACGCTGACACTGAGTTGGAACATCTGCAACGTGTCAGAGCCCCTGAGCAGGAGGCAGAGGGAGCAGGTAAGACCCTGAGTGCTGTGGGGGGCTCTGGCACAGCACAGGCTGCCTGACCCTGCCAGCCCCTCTGATTTGGAATAAAAAGCCCAGGACAATGTTCTGGAGCCATGGATTTCACCTGGCCCAGAGGGAATTACAGAGCTGGAGGCACTGGTGGTGTTTCAGAACATGAGGGCTCCCTCATGGGATGTAGGAGGTGCATTTATTTACACAAACTGCTGTTAAATTAATAAAAAAAATAAAAATCAAGTGGTGTCTGTGAGCTTCTGGCTCTGCACAGCTCCCTAACAGGACAGGATTTGGGATCTCATCCCAGGGAACAGGGACAGGAGAGGGAACAGCCTCAGGCCATGCCAGGGGAGGCTCAGGGTGGACATCAGCAGGAATTTCCCCATGGAAAGGGTCAGACCTTGGAAGTGCCCACCCCTGTAGGTGCCCAGTGACTGGACACTGGTCTGGGTGACCAGGTGGGCATCAGGCACAGGTTGGAACTGATGATCCTGGAGGGCTTTTCCAGCCTCAGCGACTCCAGGACTCTGTGAAGCACCAGATGTAAAATCCAGCACCCAGAGCTGCCAGGTGCCCACAGCCCTGAGCACTCAGCACATGCAGAACCCCCAGGATTTTCACTGAAGTCTCTGAGCACGGTTTGTTTTCAGCCTCAGCTGGTGCTGCACACCAGTCCCACAGATCTTTCCATATTATTTTGGCTCTCCACTTCCACAACGGAATTAAACTTTGGCAGGCAGGGGATTTGTATCATTTCAGCAGAGATCTCTGGGTGCAGCATCAGCCTTTTGCTTCTGTGCCTGGGATTAGCAAGACATTGCTGAGATCATCATATATACGTTTCACAGCCAGGACAGCTTTTGGTATTAAACAAGAAAAAAACCAGGAGAGCTGCAGCTGTAGCCCTTCAAAAGGACCCTGTGTTTGTTTGAGAGGTGGTTTTGAAATGATGATCATTGCAAAGAAGTTCTGCAACTGCTTAAGAACTTTTCAATTGCACGAAAACCTTAACAGGTAAAAAAGACTGTAAGCAATCACTCCCTCTTCCACAAAAGTTGTATTATATCTGTCCAATTAACCTGCTGTGGATTCTTAGGTCAGTGGTCAACCAGCTGGCTGGGAGGATAAAGAACACCAGTGAGGAGTGTCTGTGGTGCCCAGAAAATCTCTAGATGTAGGTTTGGGTCATTCAGATGTGTTGCTTGTGCACTGTCATTGGTTTATATAAAAATATTGCTGAGCCCAAGAGCTGAGACTGCAGCCAATGAACAGCTGTGATCTGCACCTCTCACAGGGTAGTAAAATGCTGTAAGGAACATTTCAAAACAAGTTTGGGTGACTTTTAGAAATGCAGAGCCTGATTTGCTGTAAACACAGGGGATTTGTGTGTTCTGTGGTAACTCCTGAGGAGAGCACGACTGAGGTCCCAGCGCTGGCAGCTCAGCAAAGCACAGCGACCACAAAAATAAAAACTGCTCTTCATCTATGCAGAGTTTTCCTTTGAGGCTACTCCCACCACTCTCAGCAGTGGCACAGCTCAGGACGTGATGGTCCCTGGTGATTTCAGACCTCACCAGGTTTGGCTTTCCCAAAAACAAGGGTGACTCTGAGGTCTGGCCGTATCTGGCGTGCACAGACCTCAAAGTGACCACCCCTGATAAATGACAGTGACACGGCCCCACGAGTGGCCTGGACACCTCCTGCTCCCGTTCACAGGGAACTCAGCAAGCCCAGGGTTTGCAGGAACCATTCCTCAGAGGAGATTCACTGCCTCACCCGGAGGGCTCTCCCAGTTTGGGAATTCTGCATCAAACAATTCACCAGAAGGAAATGCTTTGTGAAGGAATTGGGGATTTGTGATTGGGAACAAGACCCCAATATTCTCAGCTGTGTTTCCCGGCTTAGGAAGAAGTTTCCAGCCCAGTAAATATCTGCTGAGCTGCTTTTCCTTCTCACCCAAATTAGCAATTCACTTAACTACATATTAGATTTTCAAATATGGCAGTACCAAGTAAGCAAGAGCCAGTCTTAAACAAACACCTTGTGCAGTCAGGGCATGCTGAACTCATTTTCTAGATGAAAAGCCACAGTTTTGCCAGTTAATTGCTTTATCTGCAGTTTCACAGCCCCAGCCTTATGCAAAATTACTGAGTGTGCACCAGAGGCTGCCACAGGAGGAGTTCCCTCACTGTCACTTCTTCCCACAAGTCACAGAATTGTCATTATTATCCTACACTTTTTATAGACAAAAGGGTTTCGAACCAGGACCCTGCTGTGTGTTCCTGGGCCCTGTTTGTGCAGGACACCCCCACTGCTCCCTCTGCCAGGCTCCAGCACCACCATCACCTTATCCTCTCCTTAGGATATATAAATATATATTCTCCTTAAGATATATAACCTTAAGGATTCCATAAAATCCATTTCCATCCATCTCTCCTACCAAGCTATTCCTCCTGAAAGGTTCCTTTCTCCTCTCCCACCTGGTGTATCTTGTTAAAAAGAAACGTAAAGGGCAGAAAAGGAAGAAGATTCCTGGCCCCTGAAAACATGACAGATCTACTGGAGATTCTGCTACAATTAATGGATCTTCTGCCACTTCCCTCCAGAATCCACTTCCCTGGTTCTCCATTCAAATAAAACTTCACTCAGCCAAGCCAAATGAAAAACACCAGCTATGTGCTGCTGCAAGTGACCCATGAACAGCCCATCCAGGCTGGATGCTGCACGGATAAGGGCCAGACTGTTGTTTTAATATCATTTCTAAGCTCGCTGAATTCACATTTGTGAAACAAAACAACTCAGAAAAGCTCCACACACAAAAACTCCATTTCAGCTCCTGGGAACCTGAGTTTGAAGTCCTCTGGAGCTCTGGCTAAGTGTTTTTGAGGTTTCCTGCAGACCTCCACGTGACCCAGAGGGGCCAGAGCAGCCCCATCTCCTCAGGGGAAGGGTCTCCTACTGAACATTTGCCCACCTTGTCTTTAAAATCACCCTGGTGACTCCTTTGTTTGCACACTGAGAGTCTCCCTCCTTCAGCATCAAAACCTGCTGCAGAGAAAGTTACTGCACTTAAAACCTTCTCTTGATAAAAGCTCTGAACTGCATTTAAAGTCCTGTTCAGGCACCTGGCAAGGGATCAGAGGGTTTTGGAGACGGGCTTGGAGGCTGCAGGAGGGAACAGCCCCGACGAGCTGAGCTGTGGCTGTGGCAGGTCACACCACCCTGGCATGTTCTGGGAAGATAAAGGAAGAGGAAATACAAGCCCATGGAGTTCAAGAATGACAAAATGTAGGCACCCAAAGGCCTGAAGGAAGGCAATTAGAAACAAAGCAGCTCTTCCCATAAAACATTTCCATTTGGATCCGCCAGTTCTTGCACCTTATCAGTCTTTCCTGGTTGTGTTTCCAGAGATTTTGTTGAGATTTCAGAGCACACTCCCAATTATTAACGTGTGTTTCCCCCCTCCCTCATTTTCCAGTCACAGCTCTGGGCCTGAAAAAGTTCTACTTGTCTGACAGGGGTGGCATGTTTGCATTTTTATTAAAAGAGCTTCATATAATTCAATGGAATTCACTTTTCACAAAGAGATAATGTTTTGCAAATACCAGAATCTCAAACATGGATATAAACCAGCTCTTGAAGTTCAACATTTTTGTTTTAGAAACACAGGAAAAACAAAGAGACACACCTGGCAGAACTGATGATGGAAATCTGAGCTCCAAAGAAACAGATAATTCAATCATCACCTGAACAAACTGGCTCACCTTTGTGATTGACCAGGCCTGATCCTAAATTCTCATGATAGACCAGGCCTGATCCCAAATGCCCCTATAAGCTTTCCATAGAATTTCAGGGGGAAATAGCAAGTGTTATAGAAATTAGTAGTTTTATTTAGATATATCCTGTGTTTCATGGCATTTCTATGTTACTTTGAAATTTCATCATCTGAGTATTTTCTTTTCCAACAACAAATTCCTTTGGTGTCAACATCCCATCGCGTTTTTTAAAATCCCAGGATAGATAAGGGAAAAGCAATGCAGAGAAATAAAATTCTTCAAACTTAAGCAATTGGCAAATAAGTTCCTAATGCATTACATTAATGCATTTGTGCTTTTGACAAGAGATTTAAAAACTTTCCCCCAGAACAGAAAGAGTTCAGCTGGAGATAACTGAAAACATGGAGTTTAAATCAAGTTCCTTTCCTGCCTTAAGCAAAAGAACCTGTTGAGCCATGATAAGAGATGGTTTGATTTCTAAACCAGCATTTTTAAACAGCACATCAGCCAAACTGTCCCTGTACTCCCCAGCTGAGCTGAACCCTCAGCAGCGGAATACGCACCAGGTGTGAGTGAACAACTGGATAAAATCAGCCCTTTAATGTGCACATTTTTGACTGATCTTCCAATATTCCAGACTGAGCCCCCAATGAAAAGTAAATCCATTAAAAGCCTCTGCATTTAATTTCCTCCCACAGCACGAACAGACGGGTAACACACACGGGGCACGTCCTGGGAACCCACCAGTCCCCACTAGCTGACCAGTTTGGGGAGCACAGTACACAGAGGGATGCTGCCACTGGGCTCAGGGGCCAGGCTGGCCCTCAGCTTGCTGGGGACCGCAGCCACGGGAGGCAACTTGTTAGCAATTCCCTGGAAGGAACCGGAGTAGCCAGAGATCCGCCTGCCGGAGCTTTTCTCCAAGCCGGCCGCTTTGGGCACCCGTTTGCAGATCCAGGGGTGCCGCAGGGCCTGGCTGGGGATCATGCGTGCCGAAGGATCCCAGCTGAGGCAGTCCTTCAGGAAACCAGTGAACAGGGGGTCATCGCAGCCCTTCAGAGCTGTCACCCAGTCCTTGTTCCCCGGGGCGCCCCGCACCTTGCCCCGGCGCGTGCGGCTCCCGCTCAGGGTCACCTTCCCGTCCGGCTGCGTCAGCACCGTGCAGTACCGCGGCTGGCCCTTGGAGTTGATGAAGTTCTTGGCTCGCTTGGACTGATCCAAAAGCTTCTGAGGGGGCATTCCAAGGAGTTCCATCATACAGGCCAGTTGGTCTGCCTCGTCCTCTCCGGGAAAAAGAGGGTAGCCAGTCAACAGCTCCACCAGAATGCAGCCAAAACTCCACATGTCTATGGGCATCCCATAGCGGCTGCCCAGGATCACCTCTGGCGCCCGATAAAACCGGGACTGGATGTACGTGTAGACTCTTTGGTGCTCGAAACAGCTAGACCCAAAATCGATGACCTTGATTCCACTCCTCCCTTGCTGTTTTAGGAGGATGTTTTCTGGCTTCAAGTCACAGTGGATGATTTTGTTTCTATAAAGGGCATCCAAACACTGCAGGATGGAGTGAGCGAACTTCCGAACCAGCTGGAGGCTGAAGCCCTGAAATTTATTCCTTTTAATCAGCTCATACAGGTTCATACTCAGGAGCTCAAAGGTCATGCAGATGTGGTTCCGAAAGGTGAAGCTTTCCAGCATGTGGATCACATTCATGCTGCCTGTTTTATCCTGCTTCTTCAGGTGCTCCAGGATCCTGATCTCCTCGGCGGCTTGGCGATGGAACCTCTTCTCATTGCGAACCATCTTTAAGGCCAGGTGTTGGTGAAGTTTGTGATCATAGACTTTAGCAACTTGTCCAAAGCTGCCCTTGCCAATGATTTTGAGCACCTCATACCTGTAGGCCAGGTGGTCGTGGGGCACGTGGATGTAGCTGCCTTGGTCGTCGTCGTAGCCGCTGTTGTTGGGGCCGCCGATCACCCCCTGCCTCTTTTTGGCAGACGGCCCCACAAAGTAAATCTCAGAGAAACTAAAGATCTCCTGCTGCTCATAAGCTGACAGCTGATGTTTGAACTGTTTGACAGCTTGCTCTGGAGCTTGGGAGATGGCTTTATGCGATTTCAAGGAGCTTCCATTGCCTCTAGCTCCCAGGCTCTCTAGGCTTTTCTCTTTTGTCAGGGAAGGGAGAGATCTTTCTGGAGTAAGGCCTGCAGACTGAAGAGTGCTGCTCCTTCTGTTGCCAGAGTCCTCAAATAACTGCTCCACTTTGACCTGATTTGCAGTCAGAGAGTGATCCTTCATCATGAGTTTGTTGATAGAAACCTAGAAGGGAGAAAGAAGTTTAGTTTATCTTTTAAAGCACAGGTTAAAAATAAAATCACTACCAAGAGAAAATCGCTAACGCAGATGAGTTTGGCATTTATTAGGAACAAATACAAAATGCTGGACTAAATTAAGTTACAAGCATAGTTATAGATGGGTACACAAAGAGAAAGCAATTCCCTGTAACAGCATTTGTGCTTTTAAATCCAGAAAGGGAAACCCTAGCCAGCCAAAGACTCAAACAACCACAAAATACCCATCTCCAGTCTGCAAAGGGCCAGGGAACTGCTATGTTTAGCTTCAAACGTGGGTGCAGCAGCACAACCATCAACAGATGCAACTTGCACCTGTCTGGAGCACGGAATGGGGCGTGTGGAGAAGTGCAGGAAGATTCCACAGCCAGGCTGCCAAAGGCAGACAAAGCAGGTGACATATGGCTGCTGTGAGGCAGCTGCACGAGGAGCAGGACAGGGCAAGGCAAGGTAAACCAACCTCTAAAAGAAATTCATTGTGGGGTTTTAATTTCAAGGGGAAAACATCATCATATCCACACCTCCCTTTAAAACCATGGCAGAATTACAGAACACCCCGACCTGCAAGGGACCCACACAAACCACCAAGTCCAACTGCTGGCCCTGCACAGGACACCCCAAAATCCCTCCCAGTCTGAGAGAGTTGTTCTGGAGCTCTGGCAGCCTCGGGGCCATGCCCTGGGCAGCCTGTTGTGTGCCCCAGCACCCTCTGGGGGAAGAGCTTTTATCCAACCTAAACCTCCCTGATGCAGCTCCAGCCTTTCTCTTGGGTCCTGTCACTGCCACAGAGGGAAGGGAGAGCTGCACAACTCAACACAGACTTGAATATAACCAAGAACACCTCCCACTCCAACTCTGTCTGCAAGCACTCCCTCTCACCACCATGTGCTAAAATATTTACATCTCAAACAAACCCATACAAGGTGAGAAAAACACTGTGAAATTCTCCAGGCTGGTCACTTTTACTATTTAGTAAATGCCGAACACCCTGGAGGTCAGTTCCCCACCAGCACAGCAGTTATTCCCTTTCCTGCTTGCTGGCACTCCTTGCTGAGAGGCAGCACAGAGGTGTTGTCCCATCCCAGGCAGAACTGGAGAAGCCCTGACTGAAGCAGCAACATCTGTTTTCCATTTTGTCCTTTAATCTAAAAATAAAGATCTCAGACACATGCCAAACCGAATCCCTGAAAACCAAAATAACTACACAGGAATCAAACAAAAAATATAAATAAACCTGCAGCCCCACAGCAATAAAACCAAATTCCTTTTTAGTTACATCCAGTCCAACATCTCAGCAGGGTCAGCAAATAAGGGAAGTGCATGTTCTCGCCAAAGCCAACTACACACAGCTCATAAAAGACTCTGTTTGTTGGTGCTGCCCTGAAATGTTAGTTCTTGCTCACAAGCCCCAAAAAATGGGCATTTCCCTGCAGAAGTCAGTCCTTATCAACATGGAGGGATCCTCCTATCAACCCCAAAATGCAGTGCACTGGGAGGGACACGCCTTGCCAGGGTCTGAAATAAAAACAACAGAGCCCAGCCCTGGTAACTCGGAATAAACGCCTTTTTCTTGGAGCCTGGCTGAACCTCCGAGATAAGAATGACATTTTTTCAGAGCTGGCTCAAAGACTCTTCAGTTCAGCAGACCCAAACAGAAAGTTTACAAACAAACAGAAGACAGAAACACAGAACTAGGCTCACACTTGTTTAAATATTCTCTACGCAAGAGCAGGAGCAGCTCTGCTGGTGCTGCTGTTCATAGCAAACATTTTGTACCTTTGAATCCCTAAATAAACCAGGAATTTGTGATTCCATTTATCCTGGAACGATTTCTTAATGAAGGAATTATGGCTTTGGATTTCAAACCTGACTCAACGGTAGTAAGGTCTCAATTTTCATTCTTAGAGGACTCCCAAAATCAGTTGCCACATGATGGTGAGACACAAATATAGCTCCATCTCCAACTCAGAAGAGCTGCACTCAGATGACTCCTGGGTAGCACCAGCTTTCTTTCAACAGCTTTCTTTTACAGATCCCAGGCTCCACAGCTTTTTGGTTTTATTGCTGAAGTGCAGGCAAGAAATGAGGCTGACAACACCAGTGGCACCCTGTTGAAAACTCTCCCTGACAAAACTTCATTTTCATTGACAAGGAAACAGTTATTGCAATTCCTACACAAACTGGTTTGCAGAGATGTTCTAAACACTGAATTAAACAATCTGAATTCAGCCCAGGTATTCTCAAAGCAGAGAGACTTTGTATTCTCTTGCAGCTCAGATGAAGGAATGGGCAGCACAGTCACCAGGACTCCTCAGTTCTCATGTAACATTACATCATAATAAAACATCTTGCAAGAAGAAAACTAAAAATCCAGGTATTTTCCCATTAAAAATCAGTAGCATCATTTTCAGCCTCAGCTCCTGCTTGCCTGATACCACTGAGGCTGGATTTTATTGATGCATCACCATGCAAACAGGGCACGCAATAAATCCTTAATCTTGCCCTAAGAAGCTAACAGGCTTCAGGGACAAAACACAGATGAAGACAACTCAAACCAAATAGTCATGGATTTATATTTGTATTTCACTGGATAGTTCTGCTCTGACTTGTATTCAGTTATGAACAAATGAAGTCACACCACATCTTAAAACACTGCAGCTGAAATCTTTCCATATCCCTGCAAACAAAAACCCCCAACCCACTACTCTTCAAACCCGACTCCTCAACAAAACTCCAAATTCCTTGTGCTCCCCCTCAACGTTTCCAAAAAGGGGAAAAAAACCAGACTCATGCCCCAGAGTTTGCACAGGCTGGGTTTCTTGCTACAAAATCCCACAAGGTGATGATTTTCAAACGAATCTTACTCAGGGCAACGTCTATTTTCACTTTTTAGAGAGTGAGAGGGGTTTTTTTTAAAGCTTATGCTCCTTTCCTTCTGCCAGAACTCAGCAAGAGCCAGAACACATTTAAAACCCATCTAAAGGACAGATCAGTGTACAAAAGTACAGCTGAACATGAGCACTACTGAACCAATTAAAGGGAAAAAAAACCTCCCAACTCCACATCTGCTGAGGGAACAGAGCCCTGATGGAAGAGCCCAGCAACACCTTCCGTTCCTAAGGAGCTATTTCGGTAGCAAAAGAAGTGACAGATAATGCCCAAGTTTTCAGAGCAGAAAGATACTTTTGTGAGATGTTTGGCAGCCACAAAGACTCACACTGCTCCTTCTGCTGCTCATACTTACCCGTCGGAATTTTCATGAGGGAAACTAAACTGGAAACGTGCAGGAGGAGGCAGAGCAAAGCGTGTGTGGATTTACTGATCAGAGTACAAGGTGACAAGGCAGAATGCTTCCACACTTTGTAAAGTAACTTTTTTTTTGATTAAAAGACGAGCTGAGGGCAGTAAGACGGGATTCCTGAGGCTGCCAGCAAGTTCTGCAGTGAACACAGCACATCATTTTTATGCTCAGGAAAAACAATAATGTTAAGAAGCCACTACAAAGCTGCAAAATCCCACTGTTAAAATTTATTCTCTGTAGGGAGGCGTCAGAGCCCCGGAGAGTTCTCACTGCCACACAGCACAACGTGAAGAAATGGATCACTTTAAAATACTCACATGAGTTCTTGAAAGGGAAGGAAGTCCTGAAGGGCTCTGTTCTTCATTTGTGGGCTCTGGGTATCTACACTCATCTATCCTCATATAGGAGTCGTATAATCCATCTCCAATCCTGGCTGGAAAGGTCCCACACACAAACCAGTTATTCACAACAACTCACACTGATGGAGACTGAGCCAAATGCTGAAATGCAACTCCCTTCAGCACATTTTAATCTGTAAAATCATTTATTCTCCTTCATTCATTAAACAATCTTTGGAATTTAACTATATTTTCATGCTGCAAGAGTGCGATGCTTCTGGGGAATCTTAATTCGAGATACTTTTAATTTAGAGGTTCTTTTTTGTTAATCAACTTCTGCACTGCAAAAAGAATACATCCCTAAGAAACACTAACCACCATTCTCCCCGCTTCCCCTCAATCAGGATAATCCCAAACGAGCAGAAAACGAGCAAACGCTTAAACACTTGATACGACTATCCTTTAAAGCAGGTTATCCCTTAAAAATGAGATGTGGGAATTACAGCTGCAAAAACGTGGGGGGAAAAANTCGCGGAGCTCTCGGCCTGGAGGAGAGGCGGCCGGGGTGGGATCGCGCCCTGGCCTGCGGAGCTCCGCGCCCGCTTCGCTTCTCCGCTCAGCCCAGCCCCGGGGGACCCCAGCACACCGCGGGCGCTCGGCCTCCTCTCCGGGCAGCGAGGCGTGGAAAGAACGCTCAGTGGTGGCGTGGTTGCGGAGAGGCGAATGGAGGCAAAACGCTGAGTGCTGCATGTGGGGGGGTTCTGACCCTGCCAGCCCCTCTGCAGGAATTGATTTGGTGTAAAAAGTCCAGGACAACGTTCAGGTCTCCACGAGCAGCCACGGATTTCACCTGGTATTACAGAGAGGGAATTACAGAGCTGGAGTGGTCGATGTAGGAGGTGTATTTATTTCCACAAACTGCTGTTAAATTAATAAAAAAATAAAAATCGAGTGGTGTCTGTGAGCTTCTGGCTCTGCACAGCTCCCTAACAGGACAGGATTTGGGATTGCATCCCAGGGAACAGGGACAGGAGGAGAGGGAACAGCCTCAGGCTGTGCCAGGGGAGGCTCAGGTTGGGCAGCAGCAGGAATTTCCCCATGGAAAGGGCGCTCAGGCCTTGGAAGTGCCCGGGGAGGTTTGGAGTGCCCATCCCTGGAGGTGCCCAAGGAAGGATGGATGTCCTCTGGGCTGGGAACAAGGTGGGCATCGGGCACAGCCTGGACTCGATGATCCTGCAGGGATTTTCCAATCTCAGTGATTCTGATCCTGGGAGGGCTGCAATTGCTACAGTACTCCTGTAATTCTCCCACCCATTCCACACTCCTCAATCCCCGGCTAGAAATCGACCAGGAACACTCAAGCAGATGTACAAATCACAGCAAGAATGTCCAGCCGCCAGGGCACCTTAACCAGAAAACAGCTCAGAAGTTTAAGCACAAAAGAAACCCCACATTTCTGAGAACCCCTGGTGTGGAGGCGCGGGGTGGGGGACCCGGCTGGGGGGACCGGGACCCCTCGGGGAGCCGGG
>VYXD01010362.1:203043-218972 GCA_013397195.1 Hylia prasina
CCGGCGGGGCCGGGCGCCGTTTCCAGCCGGACGGATTATGGGCGCGGACGGCGCCATGGCGGCCGCCGCGGGCTGAGAGGACGGCGCGGGCCCGCCATGTTCGCCAAGGCGTTCCGCGTGAGGGCCAACACCAGCATCAAGGGCTCGGACCGGTGAGTGCCGCGCCGGGACCCGCAGGGACCCCCGCCGGGCCGGGGGGACGCGCGGGGCTCGGCCGCGGGGTCGCGGTCGCGGGCGGCGATGCCCCCGTGAGCAGCTGCTTTCACCGCTGCCTGTGATAGACTCCCGGCCGGAGCACGGAATGTGCGTTTCGCTGGAAGGTGCTGCCGTAATTAAGCCAGGTTTAACTGAAATGTTATGCCGAGGCCAAGGGGGTTGTAAGTGAGCTGTAGAGGGGTTTTGGATAAGGACATGGAGTGACAGGACTAGGGGGAATGGCTTTACCCTGAAGGTAAAGGGTGGGTTCGTATTGGATATTAGGAAGCAATTATTTCCTATGAGCGTGGTGAAGCCCTGGCACAGGGTGTCCAGAGAAGCTGTGGCTGCCCCATCTCTGGCAGCATCCAAGGCCAGGTTGGCACTTGGAGCCACCTGGCATAGTGGAAGGTGTCCCTGCCATGGCAGGGGTGAGGCTGCATGGGAATTAAATGGCCTTTAAACCCGAACCATCTGTAATTCTCTAATTCTTTGTGTTCCTGAGCAGCGATGCTGGGCTGACCTCCTGATTGTTCAGGTTCACTGGACACTGCTGTGAATGTGCACAAACCCCCACCCTGCGCTGGCCACTGAGGCTTAAATGTCAGTGAAAACTGGGGGAAATGTGGCTGTCCCCTGCTCCCGCCCCAGCCGTGGGTGGTGACAGCCTGGGCACAGCAAGTGTGGCACTCCAGGTTGGAATCACGGCACAGCACAGAGGCACAGGCAGCAAGCAGAAGGTGGAGGCAGATGTTTAAGGAAGATAGGAGCAGGGCAAGTATATCCAGCCTCTTCCTGGTATTCTTACATCATTTGTAAACCCGGACACAAATGTTTCAAACTACCTCCTGTGAAAAGGTGGGAATTTCAGGAACAGCCAACAAAACAGTAACAGATGTAGGAATTAGTTTGAGGGATGGCCTAGACAGCTTTGTAACACATTTGGGATTTTATCATTGCAGGAGGAAGCTACGAAGTGAGGTGGCAGCAGCTTTCCCCACCCTGAGCACTGAACAACTGGCTGAGTTGGTTCCAAACAAGGAAGAGCTCAATGTCATCAAAATACACTCTCACAAAGGGGAGGCCATCACTGTTTACATGAACCACAGGAACCCAGTACTGTTTGAAGTTGAGAAAGTTTTGTATCCAACAGGTAGGGGGGAAGGGACTGGAATAATCCACCCTCTTTGCCTACCTTCCCAATTAATTATTGTGGGATTGTTTTGATTTCACATTTCTTTATTATCCAATTAAGTGTTTTATTGTCCAATTAAATTTAATCTCCATGATTACCCAAGGAGAGTTTAGTCTTAAAGATGAAAAGAAACAACAGCTAGAAATGTTCTTAATGATGGATTTTTAAATTTACTTCTGTTTTGGACAGTGTACACTCTGTGGATCTACCCAGATCTTCTTCCTGCCTTTGCAACATGGCCCCCAGTGCTACAGAAACTTGCAGGAGGAGCAGGTAAGAGCAGCAGAACTTTGTCACTTTGCTCTGCAAAAAGGAGTTGCTTTGGGTGGCAAAAATGTACCTGAAACAAGTAAATAGAATGCTCAAAAATAATTCATGGTGGCGTGCTAAAAAGGAAATAAATTAGCTGTAAAAAGAGTTTGTGAGTGAAAGAAAGTAGGTGAAGCTGTTTAAATGCAGTAACCTGCTCTGTGTGGGAGGCTCAGATTTGGAAATGGTGAGCAGCCCTGAACTGGGACACAGCCCATGCCATTGCTCTGTCCCCTTTGCTGCCACCCTGCTTCCTGTCAGTGCCCAGGTGAACAAACCCATCCTGTGGATAAGAAGGACATTTATTTTGGAAGCTGCTGTGCAGTCAGTGTCAGCCAAACTGTGGATTGTGCAGGTGAGGTTGGATCTGAATTCCTGGGTTTCTGGCTCTGCCACCTCGTCTAGTGATCAAGACTAACAGGAAAGAAGTCTGTTTTCTGGAACCTGCTTTGGATGCAGTTCAGGCTCAGGAGAATCAGCTCATTATAAACTTTAAATCGTCGAACTGCTCAAGCAGAAAAAGATTAAATCGCAGCTGCTGCAGCCTTGGTCTCTACCTGGAAGGGCTCACGTAGGAAGGGATGTCTTTTTCCATGACACAGCATCTGAAGTGGAACTCAGGTTTCCCTGCTTTGTTTGCTTTGGGGGAGAATAAAGTGCTCAGTGTGTAGCTGTGATAGACGTCGCTGCTGACTTGTAATGACCCAGTTTCTGGGGAAAAAGACTTGCTAATGGGGAGGACATCGATGAAAGAGGCCTGCGGGTCATTCATCGCCCCTGGCAACCAGGCTACCTCTGTGCAGGATCCAGAGATAAGGAGCTGGCAGGAGACAATGGCCACAAAGGCAGGGCAGAGGTAGAGCCCCTTCTCAGAAGGGAGAGGGAAGGCACGAGGCTCAGTGCTGCAGACTGGAGCACTGGAGGAGAGTCAGTTCCTAAAAGCAGCATGTTCTGCCATATCTCGTGCATGCATTCAAATTCCTGCTGTCTGCCCTGGTCATTTACATAATTTAATGCTGCTTACGTGATCACATTAAGGCCTTGATGTGATTTCTGTCCCCAGCCACGTGGAGCTCTGGTGGCAGTTGCAGACTTCATTCTAGACTTGATAAAAATAGTTGTGACAATGAATAGGGGAAGAATCTTGGCTTCTTCAGCCTCCACATTAAATCAGGGATGCTGGGAAAATGCGAGATGCCTGCAGAACCAAGCCATGGAAGAGCCCAGTCCAGGAGACTGCAGTTTCCATCACTTGGTGGGGACATCGTGCCACACCTGCAGCATGGAAAACTCTGCTTTGCTGACATCCCAGTCTGCTCATCCCTGCTGTGGGAAGCAGAAGGAAGCAGGGGTGCAGTTTCTGTCCAGAATTGCAAGGAGGTGGCTCCCTGAGAATTCCCAGCTGGTGCAGCTGATGTGGCAGATTCGGGAGGGATGGAGCAGCAGTGGCAACTTTGAGGAATTCTCTCTCCAGGGAAAAAGCTGCTGGGATAACCTTCCCTTGGGAAGGGGGAGAGTAAAGGGGTGATTCCTGATGCTTCTCCTTGTTCCTTTCCCTTTCCATGCCATTCACGAGGAGCGATGCTGGGAGCTCCTTCAAAACAGTCCCTCAGGTGTGACGGGGCTGGGCAGGCTTCACTCCTCTGCAGCTTTTGGGGATGTGCCCAGCACCTTGTGGATTGGATCCCGCACTCCACGGGGGAAAGGCGCTGCCTTAGGAGGGGAGGTGGAGGATCCTGTTCTCCCTGGCGTGTGCTCAGCCCGGTTTCTGCGGAGTGAGGGGCGGGGGCGGAGGAGGCGGTGCCCGAGCGTTTCATTGAGAAATGGACGCGCCTCGTTCTTCCCGCAGACCTGATGCTGCCCGGAGTTGTGGTGCCACCTTCCGGCCTCCCTCCAGTGCGACGGGGCGCGCTCTGTGCCATCACCCTCCTGGGAAACAGGTACAGAGCATCTCCAGCCCAGAACCTGCCCCGACACTAAAATGAAGTGAAGGTCTTTGAGGAAATGAAAGCAGAAGTGTTGTCCTGCATTTGATGTGCTGGGAACCTCAGCACCTCAGGAAAAGAAATCCTAATTTTCTGCGTTAGGAGCTTTGAGCTGAGGTGGGAAGTTTTGTCAGTTGGTTCTTTTGGACCAATCTGGACCAATGTTTTTAGCAAAAGATTGTATTCTGCACAACTGTCTTTGTGTCTGTGTGGAAATTCTGAGTGAGGGTGTGCTGGTCTCTTCTGGCAGTGCATGTGCTTCTGGTAATTTATTAAAAGCAAGAATGTGTCACTGCACAGCTTTCACTTCGTCCAGGCTGCACTTACCCTCGGAATTCTTTGGAAAACCTTACATACCAGAGGGATAGCCAGAAAATATATAGGTCCTTGAAAAAAACCCAATTTGTAAAGAATAAAGACATTGTAAAATGAATTCTATCTACCACAGTAGCACAGCCTGTGTGCAATAGCACTGCGTGTTTGTGTTGTCCTGTTCCAACATTCCCTTCTTTCCCAGAGCTCCCGTGGCAGTTGGAGTTGCCACCATGTCCACGGAGGAGATGCTGGCTGCTGGAATGAAAGGGAAGGGCTTTGCTGTGCTGCACACTCACCTGGATCACCTCTGGTGGGTAACTGCCAGGCCTTGGGGAAAACGTGCAACAGGTCTCTTGTGCTTACTGCAATCCCAATCTCTGCCCCGTTAGGATTAAGCTGTCAGGACAATTTACTGAATTATTTGGGTGCAGATTAGATAGGGCCTTTTTTTAGAATTTATGGAGGAAGATGAGTTCCAAGTAAATGTTACAGTTCAGAGATTGCAGAAAAAGCCCCGTGCAGGTGCCAGTGCCTTTATTCAGGGTGACATCTGTTCACTGTCCTGTGGTTCAAGGCAGCAAAAGGAAAGCTGTGTTCTGCTTTTTCTTCCTTTTATAGGGAATTTGGTGACAAATCTTCTCCTCCTACCTTAGCTCCCTTGGAGACGGCTTCTGCTGCAAAGGAGAGTGCTGGAGACGAGGAGGAGCTGCAGGGGAAGGAGCCTGGCAGCAGCTGCTGCCCTGAGCCAGAGCAGCACGTGGACGTCAGGGATTTGAGCCTGAAGGACAGAGACACTTGTGCAGAGCTGCTGGGGAAGGAGCAGCTCTGTGAGAGCAGAGCTGCAGGACCAGCTGAGCGTGCCAGCACAGAGGAGCAGCAGGAGGCTGAGGACAGCAGGACCCCACAAGGTATTTTTGGATCCCAGTGAAACCAAACCGTGCCCCTTTGGTTTGCTGAAGCCCACAGACAGCTCACTGCCCACCTGTCCTTTTCTCTCCCTGCAGAGCAAATGGATGCATTGTTTAATCAGTGCTTTTTCCATGCCTTAAAATGCAAAGTGAAGAAGTCAGATCTCCCTCTGCTCACCAGCACATTTCTAGGCAGCCACATGGTCTCCTGCTGGTACGTGGGAAGGAGATGGAATTGGGATTTGCATGCTGGGATTTGGTCTTTAAAATGTGGAGAATGTGTGGGATATTTAGGAAGAGGGTTTTGAGTAAAAAATAAAATCCAGTTCTTATCTAAGGTTATGCTCACTTCTGCCATCAAGTACTTTGATCAAATAGAATCCTTACATTAAATACTTGGACGTAAGGGTTGTCCAGACCTGGGTTTGCACTTGGGACATGACTTGGCTGACATTGTTTTCACCATGGTTTAGTCACCTGAGTGGCTGCTTGCCTGCCCACAAAAACATCAGCACTGATTTCACTCACCACATTCCATTTATCAGCTTCTTTGGAGTAATTCTTTCTCTGTGTGATTTGCATTCCCACTGTTAAGAAACTTCTAGCACAAGTAGCAAGATTTAAGAAGAAATGAAGGGTGAATTATAGCTAAAGAACTTTTAAAAAATCCTTTTATAGCCCTGCTGGAAAACAACTGGACATAAAGAAATCAAGCTATAAGAAGGTGAGATTTTTCTGTTGGTTTGGGTGGGTTTTTTAAAATTAAAGAAACAGAAGAAGAGAAAAAGTTTAAAACACAAGAGCAGGAGTTTAAAATGCTTGACTCCACATTGATTGTTGCTTCCTTCAGTTCTCTAAATTCCTGCAATGCATGCAGCACCAGAGGATCTTACAAGTGAAGGAGCTGAGCAAAGGTGTGGAGAGCATCGTGGACGTGGACTGGAAACACCCAGAGTACGTAGAACATCAGAATCTTTAACAGAGTTGGGAGTCTCTGAAAGAAGGGAATGGAATCTGCTGCTTCCAGCTCTGTTTCCATCCCCTTTACTCACACCAAACAATTCTTGTGGCAGCATTAAAGCATTTGCAGTGCCTGAAGGATTTTCCTCAGCCTCTGCTGCCCAAGACAGCAAAAGTGAGGACAGAGAACAAGTGTACCGTGCTCCTGAAATCATTCCACTCTATGGGGTCTCCACAAAAATGATCCCACTCTTTCAGGAATCTGGACACAGGTAAGCACAAAAAACATGGAGAGACCAACAAAACTGCAGTTGCTGTTTCTCTCTTAGTTCCAGAACCCAACACCCAAATATTTGAGCTAAAAATTCTCTTTGTCTTCAGAAAAGGCAGCATCCTCTCAAGCAGTGAGGTGAGAAACGTCATCATTAACTACGTCAAGAGTAACGAGTTGGTTGATGAAACAAACAAAAAGTGAGTACAGGTGGAAGTTTTCCTCCCCTGCTTCCACAGCAGGGGCTGAAATTGGAGGGAAAAAAGTGACCTGTTTTGTTTTGTAGCTTTGTAAAGGTGAATGCCATTCTGTGTGACTGCCTGTTGGATAAATCAGAACAGGATGAGATCTCACACCTTAAATGGGATGAACTCTTGAGCAGGTGATTGTTCTCTCAATATCCCTTCCCTTCCCAGAACTGTAGATTTATTGCCTGCAACTCAGACCTCGTGGTGGGAGCTGCCTGAGCTGTAATTTTCCTGGAGATAAATGGGAACAAGATGAGATCTTACACCTTAAATGGGACAACCTGTTGAGCAGATGCTTGTTCTCAGTGCCCCTGCCCAGAGTGACACAGATCATTGCATTGTCCAGGTGCCTTGAACGACTGCAGCCCTTGCACCAGGTGACATTTTCTGGACAAGAACCCGTGGTGAGAAAAGGAAACATTGAGCCCATCGACATCAGCATAGCACAGAGATCATCAAACAAGAAGGTGAAAAAAGACAAATGAGGGGGCTTGAGCAGATGAGACCTGAGATCCTGAGGGCAGCTTTGGCAACCATTATTAACCCCTCAGCAGTAATATTTCCAATAATTACTAACCCTCAGCAGTGATATATCCAATCATTACTAACCCCTCAGCAGTGATATTCCAATAATTACTAACCCTCAGCAGTGATATATCCAATCATTATTAACCCCTCAGCAGTGATATATCCAATCATTATTAACCCCTCAGCAGTGATATTCCAATCATTACTAACCCCTCAGCAGTGATATTCCAATAATTACTAACCCTCAGCAGTGATATATCCAATCATTATTAACCCCTCAGCAGTGATGATATTCCAATAATTACTAACCCCTCAGCAGTGATGTTTCCAATCATTATTAACCCCTCAGCAGTGATGTTTCCAATCATTATTAAACCCCACAGGTGACAATTATCAAGAACCTCGAGCTGTATGGTCTGGACCCACAGTGTGTGGCCAACACTCTCCAGCAGAAGGTCCAAGCCAGTGCCACCATCAGCCCAGCCCCAGGAGCAAAGGACAGAGTCCAGGTCCAAATCCAAGGCAACCAAATCCATCATCTGGCCAAGATGCTGCTCGGTAAGAACATTCTGGAACTGGGCTGGTTGCAGCAAAACTGAGGTTTAAATTCTTGTTTAACTCTTCCTTATCTGAAGTGAGCTCTGGGTTGTGTTGCAGATGAGTATCAGCTACCTCGGAAATACATCCTGGGCCTGGAGAAGGCTCCGAAGCTCGGCCGCAAGAAGTAGGAGAAAAACCTGCAAGGATTGCTCTGCTCCCATTATTTATACACGTGTTTGCTGCCAGCAAATCAAGGATCATGTACAGGCCCTGCTCATTCCAAAAGAGTCCTGGATGTTTACAAGGTCTGGAATTCACCCAAATAATAATATTGCTCCAGGTGTTCATTTTTCATAAAAATAAAAAGCTGAATAAACCCCTTGGCATTATCCTTTTGTGATTTTTTTTTTTTCTGGCAGTTGATACTGAAGCACTGGATGCTACAGTGGCTATTGGGTAGTTTAACTTTCTTGCTTTGTGTCTTTGATCAAGGATGTGGAATAAACCTCCACTGAAATATGAGAAAAATACATTCCAGCACAATCCTGGGACAGTGCAGTGTGTTTTGCCATTGAGTAAAACTCACTCTGGTTTAGGTTTTATCCTTTTAAACATTTACAAGTATTGGAATCAGACACTTCAGCACTGAGAATTGACTGCATTAGCTGGACTTCTTAGTTTATATTATGTATAAAAATACATTTTAGAATATGACATGAACTGTAATTTATCACAGTTCTGTGAGCCCCAGCTAAAATACTAAATAAATGGAACACTTTGCTCGGGTCTTACAGGGGTGGATGTTCTTTAGCTCTTTAGGTTAGGAAATTTAAATTCACTTCCAGGAAGGAGTCCTGTATTTCCCTGTAGATTTAATCCATTGAAGTTCCATAGGAGGGCATCAGAAAAAGAAGGGCAAGAGATTTCTTTAATTACTGACAGTTTTATTATCATTGTCTCTTACACTGTCTGCATATGAACAAAGAGTTTCAGAACCTTCAAAAGAAGCTGAGAGTGAGACATTTTGTAAAAATGCCATAGAATCACTAGGGAGTAGTAAAAATAAATTACAGCATTGCAAAAATGCATTTCACTTTGCCATAGAAGCTCTACTATTCCATCCTATACACATTATTTTACAGGTTTTACAGTAGCCATGGAAAATAAACTCACACGACCTAGGCGAGACAATTGCTAACCAAAGGCACTGCCAACAGGTTAAAGAAGGGGCAAATACTTCTAGAAACAGCTCAACTGACCCATGAGAATTTGAGTTTCAGCACCCACCAACTCTCCAGATGCCCCTCATTGAAAACAAACCCAAAAGAGCGACGAGCCTGCTGGTGGCAGGAGGTTTTCAGCAGCATCCACAGTGATTGCATACGAAGCCATGCCTTCTGCAGCCTGTCAAAGACATGCTGGGGCCGGGAAGGGAGAGGGGACACTCACCACGACTCACCAAAAAAAAACCAAAGAAAGGAAACCTGCACAACTTTTAGCCAGAAAGAAAAGGGGTTTCAAACCAAGCATGTGGCTCTTCCCTCTTGAGAGCCACTGGCAGTTTTTACAGCGTTTCTTCCCCGGTGGAACTGAAGTATTTATACAGTGCTGTCAAGGCTCAAAGCACCAGATAAACGATATTTAAATGACTCCACAAGTGAACAGTGAAGTGCTAAGTCTGCTTGTAGCTGGACAAACAGCCCCAGAGGCGGCGGGCGCTGCTCTGTGGCTGCCAGCAGCTGTTAAAGGTCGTTGGGTGTAGAGTACAGTACAGCGGGAGGCTCCTGTGCCCCAGAGCCCTGCCAGCAAACCCTCACTGCTGGCCAGAACAGGAGCTGCACCTGGCACTGGCAGAAGGTGGCTTTCACACCAACCCAGGGCTCCAAGTGATGCAGTTACTCTCATAAGGTTCAGAAACAAACAAAATCTGGAAAACAAAAATTCCAAGCAGTCACCTTCCAGAAAGAAGCAGCAGTTCCTCATCCCTCCGAGGGGCTCCTCACGCCCGGGCTGTGGGGACAGGAGGGACGAGGCTCTGCACAGATTCCTCCTTAGCCCAAACGCAAAGTTTTCACACTTAAGGGAAAAAAAAGGCACTGAGGTAAATTTTGGACTCCTCCCCGTTCCCCCACAACCTGCTGCCTCCCCTCGCACCGGTGCAGATGGGATCAGGGCAGCCACAGTGAGCTCGAAGGGACAGGTGCTCCATGTCCCTTTCCCTGCCCCATCCCAGTCCGGCTCTGGCATTCCCCGTTCCCTGCGCTCCGCGAGCAGAGGGAGGCTGGCCCTGAGCGTGTGCTCGGGAGGAAGTTCCGAGGGAAAACACGGGACCTGTCCTCTCCCTGGGATCCCCGGAGCGTTCCCAGCCCGCAGCTCCAGGACTTTGCTGAAGGATGCTCGGCGTGGTGGGAGCCCTGAGACAGGCAGAGGGAGACCTGCTGTCCTCTCCTGACTCCACGGAGAGAGCAAACCCTGGGAAGCTTCCTGGACGCGCAGGACAGCACCAGTTGAGATGGGGAGGGAGGGCAGGGCACAGGGAGGAGTGACAGGGACAGCAGGGCTGGGACAGCACTGCCAGGAGCGGGAGGAAGCACAGGTGAGGTGAGCAGAAAGCATCCAAGGACGGTAATTCCCTTACCTGGTGCCACCTGCACACCCCAGCCCTGGATGGGGCTCCTCTCCCTTGGTGCCAGGCACGTTCACAGCTTAAAATCTGATTTGTGAAGGGGTTTTGAGCTTTCCTGGGTTCTTCTGATGGACACATATTACTAAACCTTCAACGCTGAACCCTTAGCCTGTGCCCCAGCCATCACCTTTACACTTTCCAGAATTCAAACAGAATTTCTGGAAACATGGGTCCCAGTTCCTACAGAAAACTGGTGAAACACTGGCTAACTTAGCTAAGCATCAGGGACAGTTACTGCAATTCAGCTCTCTTCAAAATTACAAGTCAAACAGAATCAAAATGAATGATTTTCCCGGGAATTACTATTACCAAGTTGCAATAATATTTACTAACAGACTGCTGGGGTGTTGCAGCTGCCTTGGTGTCATAACTGGGCATTTCCCTGGCTGCCTCAGCCCTGAGCAGGTCCAGGGCTTGGTTAGAGCTGCAACACCCACGTGGTTTGGTGCAACAACCTCCTCCCCTTTTCCTGCTGTTTCCCCGTGCTCTCCTTACGAAACCAGAACTGGGCCACGAGGGCAGCAGCACCTCCAAACAGGAACAAGCAGCTCTCTGGGAGGAGCAGGATCAGCAGGAGCTGCCCTGCTCAAAACCTCAGCCAGCAGACGGGTCCTGTTGGGTGTCACACCAAGAATTTTCCACGCAGCCTCTCCAGCAGATGGCACAGCTGGAAATCCAGCCAGCAGCTGTGTTTGCATTGTTGGAGCTGTTTTAAAACCACCCTTCCCGCTCTTGGACGGGCTCTGGTCCTGGGAGAAGAGGTTTCGGAAGAAGAAAATGCAGTAAGATCATTTTAGGGGTGCTGGGAGCCAGTCATTATGGAAGGTTGAAGAGGGAGAATGACTACTAAGGTGTCCTGAGAAGTCTTTTCATTTAAAAACAGTCTCTAGCTTAGTCTGATGCCCAGTGCCTCCTGAAGGTTATCCAGGTTTGCCTCTGGCTTCTTTCAGGGTCTGTTGCAGTCTCTGTTTGAACCTCTCGTACTTCCTGTGCACTTGCTGGATTTTGTCCTTCTCTTCCTTGTCCAGGATCATCAGGAAGTTCTGCAGCTCTGGGATGGAGAACGCGTCCCACTGCAAAACCAGCAGAGGCAAAGTGAGCACACACCTGGTGGGCTTTGAGGGGTCTTACCTCTGAATCTGTGAGAGGGAGCAATAAAATACATTTAAATGTATCAGATCTCCAGGGATTTTAACCTCATGTTGTGAGAGAGATGGGATAAGGGGCTACAGCATGAAGGACTGTCCCAGTCCTCCCAGGATTTAAGGGATTCTCACATTCCCAGAGCATGGGAAGCAGAATCCTGCGGGATGCAGCAGCTCCCAGCATTTGCTTCACTGGTGGGGAGCAAGATTTCAACCAAAAACCGACTGTGAATTTATTACCTGAGTGTCCCAGGTTTTTACTTAAATTAGTGGATTACTTATAACAGTGCTCAGCTAATCTAATTAGTGGGGATTAACCCTGGGGAGGCACTGCCGGGTTCCATAAACAGATTATGGAGTGGTCATCAACACTGGCCTCAGCATTTCCACAGCTCAGGTTTGAATTGTTTCAACAACCCTGACCATTTAGGAGCGATAAAAGACCGACCCAGCCCTCTTAGAGGGAGACAGCCCTTTTTGTGCTGCCTCTGCCACACATCTCCCAGCTCTGCCATGTGTCCCACATTGGTGTGAAAACCAAGGTCACCAAGGTACCTCCACTTCCCCCGTCTCGTTTTCCTTCAGCACAAAGCTCAGCACATCCGTGTCAGGGCCCGCCAGCAGCCGCAGGTACAGGGGGTACTCGGTGAGAGGCAGCTTCTGGAACAGCACTGCAGGGACAGCACACACCCCAGTGAGATCAGGGCTGCCAGGGCAGAGGGAACTCAGGGGGTCAGCATGGAAAAGGATGCTCAGGATCACAGGGCTGAGTCTCTATCACAGATTCATAAGGATCCCTGTAAGATCTCAGGTGGTTTCAGCCCCTTCTGAAAATATAATTCCCTCTTAAACTAAGCAGCATCACCTCCTGAGGAGGTGTGGCTGTTGATTCACAACCCCAGTGAGTCCTACAGGTCACCAACAGAAGCCAGGCTCACCATCCTGAACTCACCTTGCCCATCTTTCCGCATCTCCTTGAAAAGTGCAAACTTCTGGGGGTTATCCACCACCATGAACTTCTTCAGGAGCCCCTGGATCACCTCGCTCACCGTGGTGGTGCTGCTGATGTGCAGCTGCTTGATGGCGTCCAGGGGCAGGTAGAAGGAGGTTCTCTTGTCCGTCATCTCGGCCAGGTTCACCTCCCTGAGGGCATCGTAGATGTTCTGGGGCCGGATCCCGGCCGGCACCGTCACCGGGCGCCGCAGCTTCAGGTGCACCTTGATGAACCCCGTGTACGTCCCATCGTCGTTCTGGGGAGCAGCACACAGGGGTCAGCCCCAGGCAGCTTTTCCAGCCCCCTGCCCAGCACGGGAGGCTGGATTGTGGAGGAACAGGGGCTGACAGCGTGGGGGGACAGCAGGAGCTGCCCCCGCTCCGGGAGCTCCGGCGTTTCTCATTAATCATGTCACAAACACCCCGTAATTTCGGGACAGTCACTACTGATTTTCTCTTGGCAATGACTCATCCCTTCCTCTCGTCTGTGGGATCTTGTTTTATGTCAAACCAGCCCTGCTGCAAGGCAGTTATGGAAATTCCGTTGCATGGAATTTGCAGTTGTACTTCAGATGGATTTGAAATCCCTGGTTCAGCAGAATGTCCCAAACTTATTCCTTGTGTTTGATTCCCCATTTAAGGGATTCTCACACCTCCATGTGGACATTAGCTGACCCCACCACAGGTCTCTTACCCCACCCTCAGCTCCACAGAAATGCAAGAATCAGTAAAAAAAGGCTGGTCCTGCACTGTGCACCCAGGAAGCCTGGCAGGGGTGAGGGCAGAGCATCTCTCTAGAAAGGTTTGTGTTCCTAAACCCACTTCCAACACTGAGCTGCAGTGCCACAGCCCCTGTTCCACAGGGGCTCATCCATCTGGGACATCCATTGTGGCAGCTGCTCGCAGAGATCAGTGCCAGCAGGAAGGGACGGCGACAGGGAAGGGTTCCTGCAGTGTCAGCGACACTGGAAAGCCAAGGAAAAGCAGCTGGACAGCCTCTCTCACCCCAGTGACACCCCCAGAGCCCACAGAAACCAGCCCCAGTGTGTGTGTGAGGGGAAGCCAGCCCAGCACGTACCAGTTTCATCAACAGGCAGTTGGTGACCTTTGCATTGTACCTTTCAATCTTCTGTTTGATCTCCTGGACGGTCGGAGGCTCTGGTTTTTCTTCTTCTACAGTTTGTGCTGCGTTCTGCAATCAGGAGAGAGGGGCTTTAGCTGCTTTGTGTGTTGGTAACGCTCCATCTGCTCAGCTCCACGTTTTCCTGGGAAGGCAGGAGCGGATCCAGCACAGATCCCGAGCAGCAATGATGCAGGTGGGGACAGCCCCCGAGTGTGCAGGATGCCACATCCCCACCCCAAACCACCTCTGACACCAGCGACAGGCAGAGGAGGGCAACACAAAATGCACCAGTTAGTGGCACTGAGCAGTAAAACATCCCAGTACAAAACAGGGAAAAAATCCAGCCTTTAAAACCCACTTTCAAAGCAAAGCCTGTGCACCTTTCAATGCACCTGTGAGCATTTATTTCCTTCTTGCGATGCAAGAAAAAAAATCCCATCCTATTTCCAATATTCATGGCTCTGACTCCCCAGAACTCAAGCAGCTTCCAGTGGGTTCACCCAGGCAGAACCTGGAGTTAAATCTCTCACTGCTCCTGGCCAAAGCTCGGGAAATTATAGCTCAGAGCAATAAAAGCACATGAGCAGCAGGCTGGTTGTGTGACTGATAATAAATCAGGCACTGCAGGGCCAGTTCAAGCATCCCAGCCCCAGTCAAAAACTGCTCAGTGCCTGCCTGGGCTCACCCAGAGTGGGGCAGAGGCTGCTGCTCACCCAGGTTTGGGGGAATTTCCTCCAAAACCAAAGGATCTGACCTGCAGGTGGGCTCTGCCTGAAGGCCACCCATGGAAATGTCACCAGTGAATAATCACAGAATCATTAAGGTCAGAAAAGATCTCTGAGATAGAGTCCAGCTGTCAACACAGCACCATTAAACTGCATCCCCAAGGGTCACATCCACAGCCTTTGAACACTTCCAGGGATGGGGATTCCACCACTTCCCTGGGCACCTGTTCCAACACCTGACCACCCTTTCACGGAGACATTTTCACTACTCCCCAGTCCAAACCTCCCCTGGCTCCCCTCCAGCCAGGAGGGCAGGTCTCCTCTGCAGCACTGCCTGCTTTATCTGCTCAGTCTGCAGCAAAAGAGCCTCTGTGTGTGTCTTGGGCAATGCCCAGGGCTGGATCTCCCTGCTCAGAGCTCTGCTGCCTCCCCACAACTCACCACCTTCCCTGGCGACAGCCCAGGAATGCATTTTGCCCAGATTTCATGTGGGCTTGCTGGGAAGCTGGCGTTAGGAGGGAGCAGAAAGCGGGAAGGGCTGTGCCATCAAGGCTGGGAAGGCTCAGAATGAAAACTGTAACCTCTGAGAAGGAGAAACAAAAAGGGAAAAGGCAGCTTGGGGAGCAAAGCCCCAGAGCACACAGGACAAGGACGCAGCAAGCTGTGAATAAGCCAATATTGCCCAAGGCTACCCGTGGTATTCCTTTCAGGAGGAGAATCAAGCAGAGGACAAACCCAAAGCCTGGCTGCAATCTGGCAAAGCAGCTGCAGTGCTGGGGAGCCCTGGGCTCATGGAGGGATCCCCAGTGCCAGCTCACGGTGCCACAACTTCCATCCCAGAGCAGCAAGGAGCCTCTCAGGCACCCAGGGGACAGCAGGGACAGCGGGTGCAGCCTCCTTGGTCACCCCAAGAGAGGCAGAGGGGCTTGAGACAAGGGCGTGGAGTGACAGGAATGGGGTGATGGCTTGGAACTAAAAGAGGGGAGATTTACATGAGATAACTGGGGATAAATCCTTCCCTGGGAGGGTGGGCAGGCCCTGGCACAGGGATCCCTGGATCCCTGGCAGTGCCCAAGGCCGGGTTGGAGCGCCCTGGGACAGTGGGAGATGTCCCTGCCCATGGCAGGGGTGGGACTGGATGAGCTTTAAGGTCCCTCCCAACCCAAAGCATTCTATGACAATAAAAGCAAAGCTTTCCTGGGTTATTTCAGAACTGCACATAAATATCCCTTCATCAAAACTCCCCAATGTGTCGGAGTCCTTTGGCTCACACTGCACCAAGTCCTGGCCACACGCAGGTGCTGGGCTGGCAGGGGAGTCTTTAAAAATCATCTTTAGAAATCGTGCTGAGGGTTGAGATTTTGAAAGTAGCATGATGGAAAAAGAAAAGAAAAACAACAACAACAAAAAACAACCCACACCCCTTCCCTGTAAGTTAACAGAAGATGAACTCCCAGAAACTCTGCACCTCCCCATATCACCCATGGCACCAGGGCTGGCCCCCACCCCAACCACGCCGTGAGGGAGGGCAGGGGACCCCCAGGACTGTCCCCTCCTGCACACAGAGAGTTGTAGCTGCACCACAACATCATCCACAAGCACAGCCCAGCATAGAGAGCATCCATCCATCCACGGATCCACCCATCCATGGATCCATTAATTCTTGCTGTTACCCAGACACCACAGCAGCAGCAATCCCAGCAGCTGTGCCTGTCCCTGTCACTGCAGTTTGCTTCTACCCAGCAGAGCAGGTCCCTCCCCTCCTGTGATGTCCCCGGCCGAGGGACAGGAGGGACAGGAGGG
>VYXD01010363.1:0-11503 GCA_013397195.1 Hylia prasina
AATCTGTGGTTGTGATGGCAGGAGCCACTGTTCCCTGGGTTCTCAACAGCCTGCATCATCTGAGCAAGTGTTTGGGGAATTTTCTGACTTAACAGGTACGAAAGAGTGAGTAGCTAGAAACAACGATTCTCATTAATACATATAGATTTTAAAGAGTTTCTTATCTGAAAGAGATGCTAAAATAAAACCTTATCTTGTTTGTTTCCAACTCTTTTTTTTTAGGCTAGAGTATGCTCAGTCTTCCAGACAAGCCCAAAGGTATGCATGACCCAGCTTTATTTAGTGCTCCAACACAGAGTGAGGAGCCCTAAAACCCTGCAACCATTGTCTCCAAAGATTCCAGATTCACCAGATTGGTCAGGCATGATTTGCCCTTAGTGAAGCCATGATGGCTGTCTCAGATCACCTCCTTGTCTTGTATGTGCCTGAACATTGCTTCCATGCTTCCGTGAGGATCTGCTCCAGGATCTTCCCAAGCACAAAGATAAGGCTACCAGCCTGTAGCTCCCTGGGTCTTGTTTTCTTCCCTTTTTAAAAATCAAGAGCAATGTCACTCTTTTTCCAGTGACCAGGGAGTTTGCCTGACCACCACGGCTTTTCAAACACACTTCCTTTGCCTCAGGCTTCACCAGCAAGGTTTTCTGGGCTGTTGTGCCCAGAGAGGGAGCAAAGGAGAACTGTCTGCTTGGAAGAGGATTGAGGCAAGTGCCTCCTGACAAATCTAGACTCATCCAGTATGATCAGATCACACATGCCCTATGTAGCTGAATAAGGGTTTAGGGAGCACCCAATAGCAGCCTTCCACTGCCTGAAGGAGGTTGCAGCTGAATATAAGAGTGGGGAGAAATCACTAGGAGGATAATTAAGCACAGGAGCAAATTCTCTAGAGACACTGGAGAACCTCTGTTCTTGGAAATTTTCAAGACCTGACACAACATAGTCCTGAGCAATACTGTCTGAAATCTTCATTGACCTGCTTTGAGCAGCAGGCTAGAGCTCAAGCCAGAGCTCTTTAAAGGGCTGCACCAACCTGGACAGCTCTATGAATTATCACATGGTTAAAGTAGCCTGAAATCCAACAGGAAAAGCTTGAAAAAGATATCAACTCAGGATTTGCCTAGACTTCAGATCACCTTTTTCCCTTCCTGGTGCATCTCCTCTCTTACCATCTCAAAATAACATGTTTTTAGAGACTACCATTCTATCCAGGAATATCCTTTGATTCCCAGGTCTGAATCTGGAGCCATACCACCTCCTGCCTGCACCTGGAACTCTCAGAGTGATGTGGATATATGGAGCTTCATAGCTGTCCTCCTTGCCCTAACTGTGCCTTGCACACCATATCAAATAATCCCAGCTCTTGGGAAGCTAATGTGATAGAAGAGATGCTGAACAGGGTAACACAAGCCAGAACACCACTGTACCATGGTGTGACTCAACGCATAAATTGGGACACAATTCTTCTATGGATTTCCTGATCTAGGGGAACCCCATAAAACCTGCCCGTAGCCATGGCTCATAGGAAGGGCACAGAAGATGATTCCAGCACCGTTTGCATAAACAAGGATGTCTGACAAATTCTTCTACGTATACCTTCCCACTGTTGTCTGCTGGAAATTTTCAGCCTTTAATTTCACTCCCACTCTCCTCCATTGCTCCATGCTAGTTAGTTGACCCCTACTGTCCTCTGAATATTTCCCTTTGTGAGGAAAAGTTTTGGCTCTTTAGTATTTCAGCATCAAATAGAACACTGTTGCTTTAACAACACACTTGGACATTTTCCCCTCAAATTTCCAGTGTTGCATTTCCATTCTCTCTGTAAAGAAGACCTTTGGGATTAGTAAATATTTCACAACATTTATCAGTTAGTTGTTATTTAAATCTCAAAAGTCTTTTAAATTTAAATATTTTAATTGGAGTAAAATAGCAGATACAGGTTAAGTGACTGGATAATACATAAATGCTAATAAAGGGACACAGAAATAAATCCTCTTAACAGGAATATGCATTAATTTTCACTACTATGATCAGTTCATAAAGAGAGAAAACATTACTATGTAAAACATCGGAGGAGGTATCTGTAGAGAAAAAATAAATCAGGTGCCTTCTGATTCCCCAGCAAGAAGAAACTCCTGCCAGCAGCAGTAAAATAGCTGCATTAAACAGAAAGACAAAGTGAATGGAAAATGAAAACATAAGAAAAGCACTGGTTCAATACAGTAAAATTAACAAGGGCCGTGGAAAAGTTCATGTTTTATCTGACACCAAAGATTTGACACAACCTATTCATCTCAGTGAGTTTGCTGGCCCACAAATTTCCCCAAATATTTGTGGAATGATTATTAATTGCTACCTGATAAGATAAATGCCAGCTTTTTTTTTTCCTTGAAGGTTATCTCATATTCCTGTTTAAGAAGTAATACTGAGATATGACTGTTGTTTCATCTCAATTTCAGTGCTGTTTTGATACAAAAATCATACCTCTAAAAATTAGCCATCTAAAAATCTCACTTCTGTTTCCACTATCTTTGAGATCTCAGGATCAAATTTTCAGAGAGAGAAAATACAAAAGACAGCTTGCTAACAATCCAGAGAAAGGACAAGCTATAAACAACTGTGAATTTCAGGGGTGGGTTCCAATTACCTGGTTCATTTCTTGAGAGCACTGAGGAAGAAATGAGACTACAGGCAGGAACTGAATTCAGAGAGCTTGGCAAATCATCAGGGGAAAAGAGGAAACGCTGTGTGCAGGGGCCCATGCTGTAATTCAGTTCACTGCAACTTAGCATATTGGCAAACTCTCCAAATGTCACCATGGTGAAAGGGCAAAGCCAGACCCTACAGGTATCTGTGAGGTAGGTGCAATCCAAATCAAATAGCTCAAACTGGGACCCCACATTGATTCCTGATGCAGCACAAGCTGTCACATACAATGCCTGCCCTCTCTCACCCTAATAGGCAAAGGCAGCTCTTCCTTCCACTCCTCAGCCTCATAATTTAAGATAATGTGGGATTTTTTAAATTTATGCATCAGTCTGATCTGTATTGAAATTGAGGCATAAAGTTCAGCCCTGTCTCATGCTGCCACAGTAGACTCCAATCTGCAGTTTCCATTTCACGTTTAATTACAAAGCACTAAATAAAAATTAGGACAAATGTGAGCAAAATAGAATTTAATAGAAAGAAGAAGACCTAAATCCAAATGTATCATTCATAAAAAAACTCTGTATAGCATAGCAGGTGCCTATTTATTTACCCAAGGACCCCTTGATGCCTCTCAGTTTGCTTCTGTGCGTGCCCACAGCCCTGCTGCTCCCGTGCCTGCCTCTCCTCAGCCCGATCCTTTGCTTACAGCCAGAGCACATTTCTAGGCCATGCTCCTTGCACACTAATGGGATTAAGCTTTCACAAAATGCAGCTGCAATCTTTTCCCCTGTGGCCAGCGGGAGCAGAAAATTGCCCACGCGTTCAAGCAGCAGCCCCAGAGCAAAGGGCGGTGCGGGAGCTCCCACCCCGCGCCCCAGCCCGGCCCCTGAGGCTGCTCCAGCCCTCTGGGTGTGCTCTGTGGCAGCACTGGGCGTGGACTGGGTCTGCAAGAAGACCAAGAAACCTACATCTACACTGTAAGGATTGCAGAGCAGTGCTTTAGGAGCCTGTCCACTGCTCCAGTGACTCTGCGTTTCATGTAAATCAGCCCACAGAGATCTTGGGAACCGCAGTGACCTGCGCACTGCAAATATTGTGTAAGGACGCTTAAAAAAAAACCAGCAACTTTTTTTCAGAGGTCATTTATGTTTGAGACATCAAAGAGCAAGACCTCCAGCTCTGCAAATGAGTTTACTTAGACACAACTTCATTTTTTGCAATTACTTACCAAACATGCCAATTTTAATCCTGCTCAATTCAACAGACTGCTAACATCCTAAATTTAAGCACCCAGGGCAGTTTTTGCCTGTTATCAGCTTAGGCTAGTATTCTAAAGACAACTCTTTTCCCTCCATTTTTACCTTAAGAAGCAACAAAATACAAATCTATAAATTTCCACGAGGATGTCCCTGTTTTTAAAGGTGTTCTCCTAGACACTTGTATTTCAACCTCTGCACAGAAGGAATAAGGAATGGCTCAGTCCAGCAGCAATTTTCATGCACCAGCTCTGCAGGAGCAGAAATGATCCTGCATCTGTGTGCTGGGATTCCTCACCTGCAGCTGGGATGACTTAGCAGAACAGCACTGCATCCTTATGCAGCATCACAGCCCCAGCCACGTTACAAACATCCCTGTTTACAGAAATGGTCTTGATTTGTCATCAAACTGTAATCTGTAATGCACTGTTATTAGAATGGACAATGCTTGGGGCTCTGTCCAATCCCTATCAATTAATATTCACTGTCCTCAGGAGCAACAGGAGCAAGGTATTTCCCTGATAAACCTCACAGTTCCCTTTCAGAAAGGATGCTGGGGGAAAAAAAATCACATTTCTTTAAATTTATAGTGCAACAAATTTTATAATCTTGTGATTTTTTTTTGGCCAGAACACTGTCTGTATAGTAGAGCTTGCCCTCCACGCAATTCTTTTAGTGAGCATAAATAAATTATTCCGTTTCTTGTTCTCCTTCTCTTTAAAGACACAGTGCACAAAATCCTGAGTGCATTAAAGTCAGTAGCAGCTCACTGAAATACCGCTGCATTTGACATGATCAGGCTGAACTAGAAAGTGTTTGAGCATGTTAACACAAGCCCAGAGGAAAAAAACTGTTCAAGGCTGAAGTTCATGTGAGGACAGTGGCTCATGTCATAAACTGTAAAATGGTAACTCCTCTAACTGATGGGTTGTAGCAAGATGCCCACTGTCTGTCCCTCTACTGCTTTTTACAAAAGTCTTGATTTATCTTGTTTTGCTTCAGGTGTTCTTCTGCAAAGCCAGCATGAATATTACAGAAATTGGGAAATCAGTA
Organism: Hylia prasina; assembly: GCA_013397195.1. Classification (NCBI taxonomy): domain Eukaryota; kingdom Metazoa; phylum Chordata; class Aves; order Passeriformes; family Sylviidae; genus Hylia; species Hylia prasina. Next base: position 4,956 of record VYXD01010363.1, read on the forward strand.
AATATGCATAATTTTCCATGCTGTCTACTCATCAAAAAAAAAGAAACTCTGGGTAATTGGTGTTTCTAGGGAGTTCTGTGGGTTTTTTTGGTTTGGGGTGTTTTTTTGAGTTTTTTTCAGAGAAGGCACAAATCCAATGAAGAAATAGAACCTTCAGCTTGCTAGAATGAAAATGAAGACCTGAATCATTAGAAAGTCATCTTCTGTATTTCTAAACTGGACAGGTGGCATTTGATCCTCAGACATAACTGTGGCAGCTTGGTTAACTTTACATGCGCTACAAAATTGTTGTCAACCTTGTATTTTCACCTGGACACACAACAGTGTATGTGTCTCTCTCTGTCTGAATACACACTGTGTATTGTGAAATACAAAACAAAAGTCAATCAGTTTAGGTCCAGTTCTCTGATGCCTCCAACACACAAAGCTCAATTATGCCCTGCAGACACTGTGGTTGCTGTTGTAACTGTGTTAGTGCAGGGGCTCTGGTTGGAATCAGCCCACACATCAGGTGATAAACAAACACATAACTAGAAATGGTCTCTGCTCCAGAGGACTCAGAATGTACTCCAGAGCAGTAAACACTGATTAAATTATAAACATAACTCTAGATGAACAGCAGTAAAATCTTCGCACTATGACAGAACGTCACAAATTCTGCATTGGCCAAACACTGCTGAAGAAATAATTTAGAAGTATATCTGAATTCTGAAATAAGTGTATTGAAAATTTCATTCTTTTCCCTATAAAAGCCAGAGGCATTCATTATGATAAACTCTATTTCACCAAGCTGATACTCACCACTGTAATGAAGTAGAGGATACTTGGTTTGGGAGGCAGAGAAAATACTTTGTGCTGATTTGATTCAGAAGGAAAAGAAACGCCTCTGTTTGGATGTTTGGGAATCTCAGTGTGTGGACAAAGTGCAGGTGGCTGACTCTAATATTCCTGCTAGCTCCTTTCCTGCACTGCATCCCACACAGCCATAATTTTACCAGCTGCAGAGGCTTATTTTAGTTGCATATTAGTTGTGCCAGGGACACACTTAGTTCAGCTCAGAGGTTACTATTACAAAGTTTATTGGCTCAGGTACAGTGCTTCACAAACAACATTGCACAGTGTTTGGTGTCAGCTCAGGAAGAGGTTTTGCCATTTTTGTATGACCTGGGACATAAAGAACCAGTTTTACTAACTCAAGGCAGCACCATACAACTGTATATCTGAACCACAACACAAAACCAAGAAAACCCTGAAATGGAGGCCTTGCACCTTTAAGTTTATAAAATGGCATTAGATTCAGCAAGCTCCTGCTCAGGAGGGTGTTTCTTGATCCAAGCTGATGCTAGACAGATGCACTCAAATACTCATGAACAATATCTACTTGTCACACAGCTCATGAGGAGACCTCAGCATGGAAAAAAGAGACAGCAGGTCCAACTGAGTGGCTCTTGGTAGAGGGCACCTCAGGACACAGCCAAAACTGGTAAACTGTGCTGGATTCACAGTGCCAATTCAGAATCAGTAAGGCATGTTTGTAACAGTAATTTTCAGGGTGTCCTGTGTCATTTCACCCATCTGTGTGACAGCAATTTCAAGCTACCTCAGCTTTACAATATTCTGAGCAATTAAGTGACTGAACTTCTGTTACTCCTTGAAGAGCATGCAAACACCTCAGTACTGGTTATGCAATGCTATCAAGAAATAACAATTTATGTGGTGTGATACAAAGCCATCACCATAATCTGAAATTCATCTCTTCCAAAAGTCAAGGCAAGAAGACTCTCAGCATGTCTGGAAGGCTACTAATACAAGTGCCGGCAGAAACATAGGCATTGGCTTCCAAAGATAAGACCTAGTGGCCAGATGTAGTTCTTATGAATGTATAAAGAAAAGCCGACTTGCTGTGAGTCTCACTCAGAAGCACAAAAACTGACAAACATGTGAAGGCCAGAATTATTTATTCACTTCTGTGGAAAATAATCTACTTCTCTGTGATTCCTGATGATTGGGATACTATTTACAGGACTATTGATGGATATGGTTTAGCAATGAGAAATAAATTCTCGAGCACATTAAAATCTGCTTAGATGATTTTAACCAATTATGCACTGATTTATTCTGGAGTCCCAGCCAGGTGTCCAAAGTGAAAGAATGCTATGAGAACACAACTGATATGTCACAGAATGGTGTAGGATGGGAAGCTTTAGGAAGGATAAAAGGAGTTTAGCCTTGGGGGAAGAAAGAGTCTACAGGTTCCACTCTGTTTTCCTTACAGCTTCAGAGCAAAGAACTGTATGCAGCAAGGTGGCAAGTGACAGATACCTGATAAAGTCCTGCTGCACCAGCCTGTCCATCAGGCACCAATGGACCTGTTGCAAAAATTTTAAGATTAAACACTACCACAAGTATTTAAAGCACAAAGAAGCACATTTAAAATTCTACCCTTTTGCCAGCATATCTGAAAAGAAAAACAACAGTATTAAGAAACAATGTTGACATTCAATCTGCCAATATGCCTTGGAATTATCAGCCAGATAAAGGGAGCACAGGGGATTTGTTCAGGCTCAGAAGTAACAACCAAAACAACCAGAAACAGTAGAGAGGAAAGTTCATGCCCTGTACATAATCATGGTGTGTGCAGAAATTCCAGTCACAGTGATCCTCTATGCAGTGGTGACAGGACTCACAAATAGATGAAATAAATATCAAGTTTGGCAGTAGTGATTGAAGAAAGGATATAGTGTGTCCTAGGGTGACTTTATGATGCTTGTATCTGTTTGGTTTATGCAGGATATTAAGTTCTGCCCATTTAAGACTGGTTCTGAAAGTGAAGGGGGAGAGAAGCAGCACACAGTTTCTTTGCAGACATTGTACTTGCTTCCCTGCATTGCTTCTCCTGGTGGGTGTTGTCTGCAGCACGGACAGCGGGAGAGAGCTCTCCTTTGCTTTTACTTAGCTAGCTGAGGCAGAGAAGTTCCCCAGACTGTGGCTTTTCTTTTTCTTGGAGCTGCTCAGCCCTGCTGTGGACTGAAAACCCAGAAAAACACCAGGAACTCACACCTGTGGCCCACCAGGGCCTGGGACTGCTGTATTCCAGCACTGGAGGGACTGATAAGGGACTGAGCAAGCCCAGCTACACCCATGGCAAGGATTTTCTGAATTTGCCATCTCTTCAGAACAGTGAGAGGTTTAATTGTTTAATATGTTATGCTCGTGAATACTTTTCTTGTTAAATAAACAGGTTTTTTCCATTTTTCTCCAAGGAAATATTTTTCCGAACCAGTTGGGGAAGGGCTGCTTGAATCTGCTTTCTAGAGGGACCCCGTTCGGAGGTTTTGTGCCAAATCTGCCCTAAACCAGGACATAGTGTAATATCCATCCTAATTTGACTGTCCTTGCATGCTTCCTAAGACATCAGCCTGAGGACATATTTACAGGATAGTTTTCCTCCAGATACAGCAGCAGGCCACATTACGGACTTCATATACATAAAATGCTGTCTGCACAATTCTGCTACACAGAGTATCATTTATTATCAGAAATCCCCAGGGAACAAAATATGTCACTGGATTAATACGAATTTATTAACACTACCATTAGAGTTTTATTTATTAAAAATATCTAACAAGTACCTCTAAAAATCTCTCACATGCCAAGGGAAAATGTTGGAAAGTAACTGTTGAAGAAACCCAACTCTGTAGGCAAATGGTATCAGAAACAATTCAGCTGAGCTCACATTTAAACTGAAGAACATTATTTCTTGGTGTGGTTCCTTCTGGAAGGAGAAGTTAAGCCCCATATACACTACAAATCCTGATTTCAACAAGCCAGTTGAACAGTCCAAAGTCAGTTTTACAGATAACAGAGGACAGATACAGCACAGAAATCAAGTATTTGAGTTTCCCAAGATTATTTCTCTTTCAACATTGTAACAGTACTCCCACCATCTTAATTTTTTCCAAACTTGAAATATGTTCTCCTTACCAGCCAACAGTGATTTAACATAGTTCTGTTTAGCATAGTATAATTTTGTATTAATATTCTGAAATGCCCTAACTTTACAATATTTCATTATAGATATAGCTTAAGATATGCTCATATGAGCTAAATTAAGCCATTATTCAAGCTCTGGCAGAATATAAGATACCAGAAAGAGCCAGCATGAGGGGGAACAAGATGGTGACAAAAATTCTGTATGAGCAAATCATCATTAATTATTCTATTGAAGGCTTGAAGATATATCAGCAGAATTCTGTAATGAGAAATGTCATTAAAAAAACCAAAAAAACCCAAAAAAAACCCCTATAGTATTTTTCTGACTTTTCCAATTTCTTGCTAAGGTTTAGATAAAAAACTGATCTGATAAAATAACTTTTTATTTTTACCAATCAGCTTTATATTAAAGCAGAATAAAAAAAAATAAATAAAAATAAATTAAAAAAAGCTTTGTCCCTTGCAGCCGAGACATTTCACCATGAAAAAGATAAGGACAGATAACATAGATAAAGGATGTGTTAAGGGGCAAAATCCTGATGTGACACCACAGAAGAAAGTTTCGTGACAAAACATGGGAGATTTGCTTATAACTTCAAATTATCCCATGATTGTGTTGTCACATTGATGGGGCACTCTACAAAAGGAACCCTCAGAAGAAACTAAGAGTTAACTCCAGACAATTTCAGAAAAGTAATGTGGAAAAAGTAGAGCAGCTTTCTAAACTAGCAAGCACTTTTAGATAAGTTTTGCCAGGGGAAGAGAGCAGATTGTTTGTCTATGCAGCAACAAACAAGACATAGATAAAAAGGGGAAGAGCTACAGAGAAACCTTAGAAAGAAAATGGATTTTTTTTTGCTCTGATGGGGAACTTAAGGTAAGAAGATAAGTTTGTGTCCGCGGGACTGAACAAAAGCAAGCAGAAAATCTAAGACAAGAATTAGTTGCAAGTTCATGGTGGCTAATAGAAAAAATAGCAATTACCATGGCTATTTGCAGGTTTTGTTGAAAAACAGCACTCAAGCTGGCAGAGGGAAGCGTACAGGAAATTCCTGATATATGGAGTCTCTTAATGTTTCCAACTTCTTCACAGACCTTTTCCTGTTCTAGGGAAACCTTTCCCTCCTGAGAAAACTAATGAAAGTAATTTCTCAGAATCACAGAATGGGTAGAGTTGGAAGGGACCACAGTGGGTATCTGATCCAACCTCTCTGCTCAGGCAGGGTCAGCCTAGAGTACATGGCAGAGGATTGTGACTGCGTGGTTCCTGAATTATCTCCAGCAAGGGAAAGCCCACAGGCTCTCTGGGCAAGGTATATATATTTATATACATAAAACTGGCGCTTTTCTCCCATTGAATGGCATAAAACAAGAGCATGCTGAGGTCACCCGGGACTCACAAGGGTAATCAAATTATTGTGGCTCACAGGGACATTATGGATGCACCAGGATCTATACAGAATGATGCCAAAAATACCTAGATCTCATTCCTAACCTTATTCTTTGCAATTTTTTTGGACATTCTTATTTCTATCAAAATCTCACTGGTGAAGCCCAACGCTTCTGAATTATATTAATAAACAGTGGTTATACAATTTTTGGGTTTGTATATCATAGAACAACCTAAGTTTTAATTTACCAATGGCTTTAGAGAAAAGGCTAAGTGAACAGCTTTCTTCTTTTTTAATGCAGTAGAGTGGCATTGTTAATAGTTATTTTTCCGTATGCCTGATTAGCAGAAAGCAAGACAACCATTTTCCAGACTGAGACAAGCCATGGCTGTGACAGGAACTGTATTTGCTACTTGCTCCAAAAGAATGTTCTCTCATCTCAGAACAATTCACGGACTCACAGAATCCATTACGTTGGACAAGACCTTGGAGATATCAAGCCCAACCTCTGGCTGAACACCGCGTCAACCAGACCATGGCACTGAGTGCCACATCCAGTCTTTCCTCAAGCTCCTCCAGGGACAGTGACTCCACCACCTCCCTGGGCAGCCCATTCCGATGTCTAATCACCCTTTCTGTGAAGAAATTCTTCCTAATGCCCGACCTGAACCTCCCCAGGCGCAGATTGAGGCCGCACACTCTTCTCCCATTCCCTGAGAGAAGAACCCGACCCCCACCTGGCTACAACCCCCTGTCCAGCGCTGGTAGAGTGATAAAGTCACCCGGACCTCCTCTTCCTCCCCTATTAGAATACACCAGATAAATACGATTTGAAGACCTCAAGTATTTACTCAAATTAGAACACCAGTTAAAATTATTATGACTATAAAAGAGAGCTTTTGGAAAGCAGGTGTAAATTTATACGTATTCTCTGATCAACAGCAGCTTTAAAGAAAGCTCGGAAGTTTTCTGTCCAAAAGTGTCATGTTCTTTCCACTCAGGCAGCCGGGGGCCGAACGTCGGCAGCGGAGATGGATGGAGATCTGGTTGCTCTGGAAAGCCGGGAGGCGCTTTCCCACACGGGCATCAGTCCCAGTTCCTGGTAATCGGGACCGTACGGCGCAGCGATTGCTCTGGAGCTCGGCCCGGCCGGGAGCAGGTGCG
>VYXD01010363.1:12260-58205 GCA_013397195.1 Hylia prasina
CGCCCGGCCCCGAGCATCGTGCGGCCCCTCCGGGCAGCCCGCCCCCCGCCCTGGCCGGGGTCAGAGAGGGCGCGCAGGTCGCTGCCGCGGGGCAGTCACTCCTTCGTCCCTCCCGCTTTGCTCCACTCGCGCCGGTCGCTGCCTGCGGTTGTGTGCCTGGCGGTGATGCAGCGCGCTCCGGGAACCGGCTGGCGCAAAATACGTGTTTTCTAGCCCTGTGCTTAGCTCCCGGCCACTGCGGTGTCACATTCGCTAGGCGAGGTATTTATTGGTTCAGCGGGGAGAGTCGCGCCGCACGGCTCTCCCTTCGTTTCTTGGAAATAGTGCTGCTGACAGCAGTGGCAAAGTGCAGGCGCCCTGTCCGCTCTCCGGCCCGGTGATTTCTGACCCGGCAGCTCCTGGCGTGCCTCGCAGCGAGTGTGCCCGGGCCGAAGTCCTGCCCTTGCGCAGCGTCGCGCTCATGTAAGCGTTCAGCCTCCAGCTCCTGGGCAGAGCCAGCGTGTTGACTCCCTCAGCCTGGCTGGACATATGTGCCCGGCCTCTCCTAGGCTGGAAGACTCACTTATTTCCTTCAGGAGCTGCATTGCAATGTCGACGAGGTTGTTGGTGGCCTAAACAAAACTACAGTAACAGTCCTGGTTACCGCTGTAAAACATTCTTTGTGTTTTAGCTGTTTGAACATTGAGCTGCTGGGATGTTTCAGAGATGAGTACTTCTGAATAGAGGAGTTTGAAAACCAAAAGCTATGTTGTGGCCAGGTCTTGTTACTGAGTAACTACCAAAGTACAAATCTCAGTATGTTCTCCAGTTGCTGACCCGTGGCAATATTTTTTTTACTGCTACTACTATTTTCATTATTCCATTACTACTATACATTACATCAAGAGGTAAAGAGAGTTAACAGTTACTGTTTGTGGGAAGGAGTTTTGGAAGATGGGAAGATGCTGATAAATCTTGGAGCAGCTCGATCATTGCCTCCTGACGCTGGAACTGAGGGCTTGCAAAGCTGCTTCCATTCAGGGTGTAATCTGGCTACAGTGCTCTTTATGAACTAGGTTTAAGTGTTTGTTATCGAACTTATTCAAATATGGAAGATACACTTTTTTCCATGTCTGAGACTAATCACATTAAATACTGCAGGCCTGAGTTTAAACAGTATCCCCTTTAACTCCAATTTGCACACAACTTTTTCCAAATTCTCTGGATGTGCTCAGGGATTGGTGGTAGTGTGTTGCGCTGGAGTGACATAAAACCAGTTTCCTTCTGTTTTGTTTGCTGTTTCATAGTATAGATGACTTGGAAACATTTCAGGAGTGGTAGAAACCTTAATGAGGTCAAATAAAGGCCTGAGGTGTGTTGTTTTGGTTTGTTGTGTTTTGTTTTTTTTTTTTCCCGCAGTTTAAAATGGAATTTGAATGAGGTTTTCTGTGGCAGCTACGAGCATTTTGTATTATATTTAGAACAGTTGCTGCCCTCAGTTACTTTGTTAGGGCTATTCAAATTTCTGTCTTTCCATATGCTTTCTTACAAATCTTAGGAACTCTGGTGTCTCTGAACAATGCTTAAACAAGTAGCTGCTTTTATCTTGTTAGGTAATATGAGCAAACATCTCTTATCTTCTCCCTGGATAATACTGTCGTTTCCTAATCAATGAAACACACTTAGTGAGAGCACTTTCAGTAAAACAGCACTAAAATATCTGGTAGTTTGCTATGTCAAGCTTTTTACAGGAGTTACCAAACACTCTTACTAGCAATTAAAACATGTGAGAGTTGATTGGGGAGTTTTTCTTTTTTCTTTCTGGTTGTTTTTTAGATAGTTCTGCTGTATCCACAACTGTAGCATCTGTTTGTGTATGCAGAACTGTCTGTACATAACATTTAGACCAAGAAAAAACATGGATCAGCTCAGAAGTTTGCATGGTGATCCAATTACAGTAGGTGCTAGTCCATACATGCTAATGTTGGTGACAAAAATCACATAGAAATAAACAGCTGTGAAAGAAAAAATACATGCAGACCATAGGGAGCGGTACAGCCCTATCTTAGGCAGTTGTCCATCAGAAAAAAGTTGTGGTATCTCAGGGTCATACCTGTCATGACTTGTTGGTTTGAGTACTAGCTCAAGTATCCCAGTTCTCTGTTGCAGTTGGATATTTGGGGTGAAAGGACAATTCATTACTGGGTTTGTGCCTATACAATTTCAGAAACCGAGTAATTTGGTAGGCAAAGACTTGTCTGTTGAGAACCAATCCAGTCTCCCCTCCTTCTACACTATTTTCCTGTCTGCATGTGCATCATAGGACATTTCCTCTTAAATATTAGAGATTATCAAATATTCAGTTTCAAAATCTTAGAAGTGTTTTTGAAAAACTGCTGAGTATCATGCTCATTGCTAGTAAAGTGAATATTTCTAGAGAGGAGTAGTTTCCAGTAAGTGACTGTGCAGTGGTGCCAGTACCAAGTTTCCAGTATAGACTGGAACTTACTCAATTGTACAAATGCTCGAGGATTCTGAGTCTGGGCTTCAAATTATAGTTTATCTCTAAACCCAATTACAGGATTGTCGCCCTGATTTTTTTCAGCCTTCTGATGTTTGCATTTTTGTAGTGGAGTTTCTTACAGATTTTCATGTAAACAAAGTGATATTATTATAACTGTCCTTCTTGTTTATCATTCTTCTCTTGGGGAGGGACAATTGGTGGACTGCTAGTTTGACCATTGTGGTTGGAGAGGTGGCAACCTCATCCTCCAATCCATGGTCACTGTCAAGAATCTATATAAACTGAAGTGGAAAAATAAATCTTGCTCCCTTTTGCCCTGCCGACTTGACTGCGTGCGTGTCGTTCATTTCGTGTCCTGTAGCAACATCAGATAAATGTTTTTACATCACTTAGATTCTTCGTCCTGTGTACTTTGTTCCATCTTAAGCTTTTACAAATCCCCCAAAAGTGTAATTCCTCCTGTATGCTGGGAATTATATGCCATCCCCTCAGAGTCTGGGCATGGGCATATGGTATGGTGTGTGTGCAAAATGCTGATAAGTAACAACAGTCTTTTTAATTCTTCTGATCATGAGACTCTCAATGCAGTGTTATCTGAGGAACCTTGTTGTCTTTATGTGCAGTATAGCAATGGCATTTCTATTAGTGAGGTTTTCTGCTAGTGACTTGGTATTACTGAAAAGGGGAAGTATTTGAAGTCAAAGTCTTCGTTGGTAGAAAGCTGCAAGTGAGAGGGTATCAGCAGGCTCCTTGAAAATCACTGTTTGTGCAGTGTGATGTCTTAGTCTTGTGTCTATAGCAAGCCACAATTTATATAGTTAGTTATACATAGATTATACAATACTCTATAGCAGTCTTGTCCCTGTGTGAGAGTGGGGTTCTGTTCACTCTCTGCCCTTCCCCAGTGAAAGGGTCCATGCCCCTCAGTGCCTCCCTGGTCTGACATAGTTGACACGCCTCCCCTGCATTTTCTTTCTCTTTGATTCCCAGTGCTCTGCTTAGCCTATGCTTGTTTATTTCTGCACAAGCAAGAAATATTGCAGGGTATATGTAGTCTGAAACTGTTTTGAGAGGATCAGCTTGGCAGAGCTGTATTGTTCAGGGGGAAGACAGCTGTGACTGGCACGGACCTGGGCCTGGCTTGGATGGACCATGAGCTGCAAGTGGGGAAAGGCTATTGACTGAACCTTGTTTGCTGGAGTAATAATAGCTTATTTTGCTTTTGCCAATAGATCTATTACTGTTGCTTGGCATGTTTTGTAATTAAGCTGATAGCTATAATAAGCTGCCATGCAATTACCTCTTAGGAGGAGCTGACTTGCTATCTAGACTGTAAATGAGAACTGTTTCAGAATTAATTTCTTTCTGGATGCTTCAAGGAAACACAAAATATGTGTTTTACCTCTGTATGCCTTACATGTTGAATTTTAAGTATTTGTCACTTCAAATGACTTTTTACTCTGCGTGGATGTAGGAGAGCGCTGACTTCTGAAGCACTTCACGTGTGTGTGTTTATTCTAGGTTCTGACAGCCTGTATATTCTTTATTTAGAAGACTAGATGTATGTGAGGAAGAGACATGAGTACTCTTTAGCCTACTGAATTTGACTTAATGACTGCAAAATATTCTTTAAGGCAGCCCATATTTTTTTTTTTCCCTGAATTAAAATCTTGTGGTGGGAGTGTGAATGTGTTCTCTTATCTCCTGCAATTCTTCCATTGGAAAAGCATCTGAAACTTCTGGCTTGATACTCCTTGTAAGACGCAATCCTCATGCTCTCTAGATTCATTATCTTCCAAGTTTTGATTTGTAGTCACATGGTCCTGTTACAAACCCCAAGACATCATTGCTCAAAAGGAGCACTGCAACTGTACCATATTTAGACAGTTTTTAAATTAATGGGAAGCAACCCCTTCTAGAACCATTGCAGCTTTCATTGGTGAAAAGGTAATGTTTTTCCTTTTCCATTAAGGAGCAGGAAACTTAAAGCAGCATGTGCAGTAGTACAGCTGACTAGTCACAAATGTGTAAACATAAGGCATTTTGTCATCACTTTTGTGATAATCTTGGATGTCAAACTGCTGGTTTTGACTGAGGTAGAGTTAATTTTCTTCTTAGTAGCGGGTATGAGGCTGTTTTGGATTTGTGCTGACAACAGCGCTGATAATTCAGGGATATTTTTGATTTTGCTGACCAGTGCTTGCACGAAGTCAAGGCCTTTTCTGCCCCACACACCATCCCACCAGCGAGGAGGCTGGGGGTGCACAAGGAGCTGGAAGGGAACACCAGGACAGCTGACCCCAACTGACCCAAGGGATATTCCATATCACATGACATCGTGCTTAGTGTATAAGGCTAGGGGAAGAAGGAGGAAAGGGGGGAACATTTGGAGTAGTGGCATTTGTCTTCCCTAGTAACTGCTATACGAGCTGGAGCCCTGCTTTTCTGAGAATGCCTGAACACCTGCCTGCCCATGGGAAGTGATGAATGAATTCATCACTATTCTGCTTGGCTTATGTGCAGAGAAGTTTTGCTTTCCCTGTTAAACTGTCTTTATCCCAATCTGTGAGTTTTCCACTTTTACCCTTCTGATTCTCTTCCCCCATCGCACTGGGAGGAGTGAGTGAGAGGCAGTCGGGGCTTGGTTGCCAGTTGAGGTTAAACCACAACAAAAACCATGAAAATTTTTAGTGGTAAAGTAATCTATTGCAAAATGTAGCTGTTTTTAAGCATTGTATTTTCTCTGAGAAATTTAGAATACATTCAGTTCTAGTGCTTACACTTGACCTCGTGTTTTAAATGAATGTGGACCTGGTCATGTATAGCATCTCTGCTGATAATGTGCAGCTTCCATAGGAATTCAACTGCTTGCATGTGCTTTCCTTATTTTTCATAGTACTGACCGATCTCTTAACTTCTTTTTTTCTCACCTCTGATCCTCTTATTTTTCAATATGCATATAAAGAAATGGTGGATTGTTACATAGAGGTAGAGATATAAAAGAAAGGCCTTATAAAATCAGGCCTTGCTCTGCTGAGTTACCAGCTAGCCTGTAAGTTCCCAGAAGAAAGAATCAAAGGAATAAGAAGTCAGTTAACACAACAAACTATTGTAGTAACAGAACCGTTTGCACCTGTAATAACAAAAAGATCAGTCCCACAAGAATTCACAAAGGAAAAATGTAAACACCTAAGTAAAAGAGAGTCTTACCACATACACACAAAACACCTTTTAACCAATGAATTAAGTGGCAAGAAGACTACTAGCCAGTTAGAGATGAACACAAAGTCTGTGAAAACTGTATAAAAATGAGTTATGTGAATAAAGATTCAGCTTTTCCTGCATGAAGAAACTGAGTCCCAGCTGCTTTATTGCAACAGTGGTTGAACTCAAATACAGAGACATTAGAAGTGGTACAAGGTCATCATTCAGTCATAACCTCCATTAGCTTATCTCTTTCATCTCGTAAGAGCAGATATCTCCTGATATTCTCGCTTTGATTCTTAAACATTGTCTCAATCTTTTGCATTCTAATAAGGGGCCTGGAGTCTCCCTAAGGCTTTTTTTTTAACGTTAATCTGAAGCTCATATAATCAAAATAGTAAGATTGTATTTGACTCAGGTATCTTTTTTAAACTCGCTTAAAAATGTCTTGCACTTCACCTGCTGTGGTTGAATGCCCTTTCTCTTGAGTTATTAAAGATTGATTCTTCTGACATTTTCTCTCTTGTTCAAATAAACTTATAATTTAACCATACTGGCTTTTGGTTTGGTTTTTATTTCCACTGTTGTGGTGTGCATTCCTTCTGTAATTGCTCTGAATGCTACCAAAGCATCTTTGTTGAATATAACTATTAGTCACAGTCGTATTGGGTTTTTTCCTGAAGAGGGTCGTGATGCCTTACAACTTCTGTTAGTTATCTCAGTGAGGTACATCTGATTGCTCCTAAGTCCTGGTTCATCTCCTTATTGTTGCTAATAATGTTGTTTTCCACATAGGTTGTTGGCAAACCTTGCTTTTAGCTGTTCTGTTGGTTAAATCTCCTAAAGGTTTAGATAAAGCAGAATTTCATACCATGGCCTCTTTCCACAATGTTTGCAAATAATATGTAATACAACAATTCATGGAGGTCTTGGGGTGCTTTGCAGAAGTCTCCCCAGTGTAAATACCAGCAGTACCACTGCACTAAAATTGTCTAACTCAGTAAGGTGTACTGGGGTGTGAGGATCCCCCAAATATCTCCTGCAGTACAGTGACCAAGCCTGAGCATTGGGTCCTCGTGCTGCAGACCTACAGTGTCCTGGTCAAGTGGCCCAGTGTCCAGGTCATGCTACTTTTGGCTTACCTCTGATTCTTCATGATTGTGGCTGTGTGCCACCATGGCTTTGGTGACCACATTGTTCTGTACCCATTTTGCACTAAGGAGTTTTCAAAATAGCTCCAGAAAGCTCAAATACTGTCTTGCTTGAACTGGTATCATCTTATCACATGAGGGTTACAGTCCAGGCGAAATCCTGCTGGGTAATGTTTTGCTTTCTTCGCTGAAGACAGGGCTTGTAAGTATCTTTCTGGTGATTCATGTTGGCATCTGGCCTAGGGGAGCATCAGAAATTACCACCAATGGAGATTTTGCCACAACTGACTTCTCATGTCCCATGTTTTCAAATGGTTGAATTATATAGGCTTAAATAACCTTTTAATGTAAGTTCATTGCAATGTCTTGTACAACTAAGCTAGTAGATTATAAGAATATTTATATTTTTGTCAAAAATCATCTTATCTAGCTTAGAAAAATGCAGCATTTACCTCAGTCATCCCTATTTTATGATTAATATCAATTCCTTTTTATTAAAATTTAACTCTTAATGTTTAGGGGTGTTTTTTTGATAGATGATCTAAATGCAATTTGGGCTTCATGTTTTTTTCCTCAAAAAACTTGATTTACTTAAATAGATGTAGTCCTTGTGGAAGTGTTCTTTGTTCAGAATATACCTTTATTTGCATTAAATTTAATAAGGAGCTATCACAACTAGAATAAAAGTGCTCTATTTCAGTCATAGTACATAATCTTGTAGGTAGTAGTTCCAAGGCTGTTTGTCATATGTTTTATAGACGAAACCTAAACCACAGCCTTTGAACTGAACATCAAAAGGCCTTTGAAGATACTTGGGAGAGTTGTTTTCTTGTAAGGGTCTCTTAATCCCAGTAGAGGCTTTTGTTTGCTTTTCTGTTTGTTGCTTAGGGGTTTTTTTCTTCCTGAAGAGAAGGGGTTTCCTATTGACTTTATAGTCACTCCTACTTAGCAAGAGCTCGTCTGTACGAGTCTTACTTCTGTCATCCCTAACTGAAAGCACAGAGTTATCAATACTGTCTCAGTCTCCAAGTCACATAAAATTTAATTTCAGATACTGTACACTGCCTCTGGTTGTTCTTTCTGCTCTCCTTCAGGATACAGAAAGGTGCAAGTCTTGATCTGACAAGAAAGGAAGATCAGCAAGAGGCATTTTTTGAAGCAATTTTCAGTGTCCAAGTGCCTTACAGTGTTATGTCAGGTTTTTTCTTGTTGGTTGGTTGGTTTTGTTCTCAGTGGCATTCTTTGTGTCTTCTGTGAACTGTTCCCACTCCTAGACCTTGATCTTTTTTCACACTGATTTTTACCATCAGGCATTTCACTGCATGCCAAACCTCCTGACCACCAGTATGGCAGATGAGTATTTTTTCCCTGTGTCATAGAAGCCCAGAAATGCCAGCCAATACAATCAGCTGCTGTGATATTTTGTGGGCAGATATTCCTGATAAGTATGGTGCCCTGTCTGAGGGCTTGGGAGCAAAACAGATGGCCAGATAACTCAGCAGGGGTTGTAGGTCTTGTGCTTAACTTCTCACACATCTGTACAACATAGAATCAAAGAATAGTTTGGGATGAGAGGGGCCTTCAAAGGCCATCTAATCCAGCCCCTCTGCAGTGAGCAGGGACATCTTCAACTAGATCAGTTTGTTCAGAGCCCTGTCCAACTTGACCTTGAGTGTTTCCAGGTGTGGCTCATCTGTCACCTCTCTGGGCAACCTACTCCAGTCTTTCACTACCTTCATCATAAAAAAAATGTTATATCTAGTCTGAATCTGCCTTCCTTTAGTTTTAAACCATTACTCCTTGTCCTGTTGCTACAGGCCCTACTAAAAAATGTGTCCACATCTTTTTTATAAGCTCCCTTCAAGTAACCAGTGGTTGGTGAGTGTGGTACTTTTAAGATTGTGATTATGCCTTTAAATATTGAGTAATATTTAAGGGTGTCTCAGCTTTGTAGATAAAACTAACAGCTCTGTGGAATGTCAAAAGAAGTACCTTTAAAATTACAGCTGTAAGGCTTGCTCAGGTGTAAATATTTTAATTGCCAGGGATGTGTATTTTCACTGTTTAAATAGATTTTAATGTGTGAAGAATGTAATTGAATATTACACATGTGACTTGCGAAGTTAGTTCCTTATCTCCTTCAAGTATTTAAAGCAACCAAATCGATAAAATTATATTTCTGTCAAACACAAAATTTTCATATAAGTTTGAATCCCTAGAGGTAACTATTTTCTGGACACTAGTTAGTATGTATTTTCAGGATGAGATCTAATCTTCAGTCAGAAAAGATACCTAAACCTGTGATGCAATGTTTGAGAAACTTGAGTGGGGTTTTTTTTAGGTTGAAACTGTCAGCAAGGTGGTCGGGAGGAGCTGTGTCCCCAGGTGGGCTATATAAAGGATAAATCTGCTATATTTCAGCCTGATTTCAGCTCTCAAGTTCTGATTTGCAGCCAGAGCACTGTGTTTTGTGATCATGCTTCAAAGCAGAGCTAGAATAGGAAATCCCTAAAAAAATATACATAAATGCGGTAAGAAAAGGTGACACCAACTCAGTGGGTGCACTGTGCACCCTGAGCTAATTTGGGCCTGTAACCATTTTGACAGAGAGAAACATAGTGGGAGGAGATGCCTTTGAACTGCCAAAGTCGAGTATATTTTCAAGATGTGAGCTGAAGATCACACACATTTTCACTACAATATAGGTGTTAGTTCCAGTTACTTGCCCATAGTTAGTAAGCTGTATAATTAAACTTTTTAAATGAAACCTGAGTATCTTGTCTTGTGCAGATATAGTTTTTATTGTTTGGTTTGAAAGACTGTGGTGAGAACAGCAGCCATTGCCTTGGTTTGCTCTTGAGCTCACCACAAGGAATTGCGATATTTATTTGGAGAACTGGTCCTGGGACATCTGCTGTGTACACTTGCAGCTGCTGGGCTCTGTGTTTGAGCCTTCACTCTGAAATCACAAACTGAAAAGTTCAGTCCCAGTTGTAAAACAAAGCAAAATTTTTCATGAAGTTGCTGTAACTTACTTGGTGGCACCAGTGAGAAGGAAGGAGTTCCCATTCTCCTTGTCTTTATAGCACGTGAGCTTTAAGGCTTTGTTACAGGATCTTTTTCTTAGAGTGTATTTAATACAATTTCTTGTAAAGGTTTTGTGTATGTATGTGTGCGTGTTCATATATGCACTAGTTAGAAAGATATGTCAAATTGAGCCTATTTTTGTCTGCTCCATAGTAAAGAAGAGAGGATGGTGTGTGTCTTTTCTTTTGTATGGGGATTTTGTTTTCCTTTCATTGTGATGATATCATGCAGAGAGTTTCCTCTGAGCTGGCAGTGTGATATACTTCTTGGAAGTTCTGCACAGAACTAGGAAAGGGCACGTTATAATTTGTGAAGCGAGACATTTATTAATAGCTAGAACTAAATCTAAAAGCCAGGTTTTGTCTTAGGGTCTAACATTGCTACTCTTAAGCATTCTGCTTTTGAGTGGCTGTGGAATTGTAACAGAATAGGTTTGTGCTCCATTAAATGCCTGTGGTGCCATGCTTTGTTTGAAGTCAGGGCAGAAAACGTGCAATGACAAGCTTGGGTTTTATTTGATTGGCCTTGTAAACCTCATACAAGCAAAGACAATAGAATGATCTTTAAATTGACCTTTCTTAAATATTTCCTTGCAGCATTGGAAACACAACCATAACAGCCTTGTGCTGGTATTGGAGAACCAAAAAAATTCAGCTGAGTAGTTCATTGTCCAGACTGAGTGAAATACTAAATTTAAATGACATTTGAGATGAGAAGGAAAACTGTCATTTTAAAATCCTTTAATGAACAGTTTTAGGAATACAGCAACCTGGAAATATTTCTCTTCAAGAACATCAGAGATACATGTAAAAAATCAGGACGAGGAGGGAAAAGCAGTAAAACTATCCCTTTTCCAATTCCTTGCAGTATTAGAAACAGAAATTTTTAAGGTTATTTGCAGTAAGTAACAGCAAGAAACATATAATGAATTCATGCTCTTAACCTGTAAATATGGGAGTTTGAAAAAAATTCAGACATGAGTTTCACACCATTTGAGTTTTTTTCTGATGTACAATGTTGCTTTCTCAGCTGTAGGAACAGCTTTTCCTTATGGAATGTATAGACTTGATCACAGACTTCTCATCATAATTTAAGAAAACTCTTGATACCTTCAACTTTGGGGATACCTCACCTTGATTTGTATATCCTGTAATTTAAACATTGATAGTTCGAGGTTTCTGTTGTATATTTTTGTTTTAATATGAAATTAAGGATTTCGCATGGAGTTTGCTTTTTACACATTAGGAGATGAAAGTTTGCAGGTTTAAGGTTTTAAGTGTTTAGAGCTTGTTTCAAATGCTGTTATTACTCAAGGTAAATTTCAGAAGCTCTGAAAAGCTGGAATAGCTGAATTCAGCATAATATTGTGTGTTTTATGACCAGTTTCCACATATTACACACAGGCAGCAACTTCTCATGCTTCCTTTACGTTGAATGCAAACTTTTGCAAATTTGGAAAAAATGTCCATCTAGCAAACTCTGTAGGGAGGTGCAAACCTCAGGTAGATTTTAGCAGCATTACTGGTAGTAACAGGTGTGTACAGGCTTTGCTGTAACCAGGGCTTGAGAGACCCACACTGCTCGCAGGGAATGGGACACTTGGGTCAAGGCCATTGCCAATGCCTTCTTCAGTCTGGGTGGCTTTTATCTGACCTATGGGATCGTAACCTTCAAAACATCAGTCAAATACAAGCAGGTTTTTGGTAGTGGGGTGGAATGTTGTGCTTCCTGTAGCTATTAGGCTTGGCCACAGTGTGGTAGAGCAAAAATGACTTGGCACGTTGGTGTTTGGTGCTGTTCCTAAAATCCTAGCCAGTGTCTTTCCCAGTTAATCAAAGTGAAGTCATCAGGGGAGGGGAGGAGGACTTGGGAAGACAGTCTTTTGAACTAAAAATTGAAGAAGGTTAAAAACCTGGAAAATCCCTAAATGCTTCTGTAGAATGTGCATGGATAAATAATAACATTCCAGAAGAGCTGGAAGTTACTTTTAGGCTTTAATGTACAAATATTATTTCTCTTGTGCTTTGTATTGATGTTTTGAGTTCTTACTGAATTTTTTTTTATGTAGGTTACACATTACAAGCAATATCCACCTAACACAAGCAAAGTATATTCCTACTTCGAATGTCGTGAAAAGAAGACTGAAAATTCCAAATTAAAGAAAGTGAAATATGGAGAAACCGTTTTTTATGGCTTGCAGTACATTCTGAATAAATATTTAAAAGGTAACTGTCTCAAATTCCAGTAAAACCTTTCCTCTAATGAAATATCTAACTTTTTCTCAAGCTTTTTGTCTCATAGTTGAAACAATTCCAGGTTATCCTGATACACCACAAGTAGTGACATGCATAATATCTTATTTATGTGATTGTGAAAAAAGTTGTCCACCCTCATAAACTGGCCTCTCTACTATCTTTATTTATGCCAATGGTGTATTGAAATTGAAATTAATGGAAAGAGACCAAAACTGTGCATAGAGTGTTTTGGTCTGCTAACAAGCAGATAGAAGATTTGATAGAAAATATATTTTACATTTTGAACATTAATTCAGTTCTGTATTTGGTGGTTTGTTTACTGTGTAAACCAATAATGGTTTTAAATTTCCTTAAATTAAATTTTAATTTTCCATAAACTTTGGATGGCCCTTAGCTTAGATCATTGAGTATGGCAGCTATATGTGAAAGTGTTTTTTATGCTGATAATTTTAAGTGTAACATATGAAAATTCCTTGCTGCTGTTTAAGATCTTATTTGCTTTTTTGCCTTATATACAAATATCAACCTATTCTGACCTGAGTGCATGTTTTCTTCTGCCAAGCTTTAAAGGAAAACTTTAGTCATATGTCTTCTGTGTCTCTGCCTTGATCCAATAGACATCTCTGCCAATTCCACCGAAGACTGAAATTCCATTATAATCAAAACACTTGATAGTTTTGTTTCTTTTGTCTTTAGCAATCTGAGGGTTGTTCTCTAAGGTAGATGACTGGCCCTACAGCAGTAGCATGCCTATTCAAATAATGTGGTTAATCTGCTGGTTCCTATCACAAAGTGGTCAGTCGAAGGTTGGTTGCGAAGTGACTCCATGGGGATTCTCCCTTAAATGGCATAGCTTAACCCTTGTGCTAGATATGTCCTTGCTGCCTGTGCCAACTTGAACAATCAACACATTCCTCTGGCAAAAGCACCACTGTTAAACCTCTTGACTGGTTTTTGACCATCATAAAAGAGTAATAATCTCAAAATGTTTCCTGAGTCAGCGGCAAACCACAAGTGTATTTTACCCTCATGGTTTCTTGAGCATTCTAATGTATATAATACATGAAAGTAAAGTATTGTTTAAGCATTTTCCATTTGACATTTTCTTCATATCTTTGTTAAAGGCAAAGTAACTTTGCTGTGCCTGAACCTTTTTGTTATTTATCAGTTGATGAATATTGCAAATTCTAAGCTTTAATCTGTTTTCGAAACTCCAGGTAAAGTGGTGACCAAAGAGAAAATCAAGGAAGCCAAAGAAGTATATAGGGAGCATTTTCAAGATGATGTCTTCAATGAAAAGGGATGGAATTATATTCTAGAGGTAAAAAAAAAATTGCAAAAATAGTTGAAGATTATTGTGAAGGATTTCTGAATCAACTGTAGAATAAATATGACAGCCTCTCCTTTTAATCTTGATAGTAAAGACTGGATAAATTTAGCTTTTCATGTTTAGTGTACAGGGAGTAGCAGCTGTCAAAGAATAATCATATAATTGTATTTCCTTAGAGAAAAGTAATTTTCATCCTTTCAGATGCCAAATGCAGCTTTGCAGGTAATAAGGATTTATGGCTGCCGTCAGCCAGCTCCTGTGAGTGGGGCTTGTTGGCAGGTCTCCATGTGTGATACAGCACTCAGTGGTTGTATCATTTACATTACTTTCTCTAACTAATCATTACAGGTTTTACTCTAATGCAGAAAGCATTACAGCTTCTTGGGTGCATAAATAGTTCCAGAAAATACACATTTTGTTCAGTTGTTTTGTAAACTTTTCAGATATATGAATGGTGAACTTTATTATAAAATACAAGGCTTGAGGACTTCTGACACACAAGACCTTTCAAGTTGTCTTTTCACAATTATCCTTTTCCCCTTTTGTGTAAAAAAAGTGTTAGACTTCAAGTGATTGCAAACATCTCTTCTCTGTAAAAGCAGCAGATTCAGACTAATAGCATTCATCAGAGCTATACTGATCTCTGCATATTAATTAAATGTTAAGTTTCATTGATGGTTCTGGTGAATGAATATTTTTGGCATTTGGAAGCCCTTTTTTTAGTCCTTTGCATTTGTATTTCCCTGGATACCCTAATTGTATGTATTTTTGTGGCGGCATCTGTTTATTAATATATCTGGATGGCATCCTGCCACTGGGGTGGACCATAGGTGTGCAAGAGAAAAGTGAATTTCACCTAAATGTTGCAAATGGCAGCAAGGTAAATAACCCCACAGTTTTCTAAGAGAGAGTTATGGAGAGGTTTGTAGAGGACTTGCATCCGGTTCAAATAACTACAAATGTGAATTCAATCCATATTTGTGTTTAAGCTACAATTATACATTGTGAACTGCTTTCATCTGTGTTAAAGCTTGATCCCCCTTTGGATAAACAGAATTAATACACTTTTAATATTGCATGTCTGCCCTCACTGAGTTGTAATGTGGCTTGGCTAAGTCCATTTAACTTTTGATCTAGTCAGAATAAGCATTCCTACATACCCTCTGTGTACATTTACTCTTTTGTCAGGTTTTCTTATTAAAATTGTGTGTACATGTGTGTGTCTATATATATATATATAAAATCCAAACATGATTTTCATGTCTTGATCTCATATGCTGGTGGCTCTCAAACTGGAAGTGTTGGTGTGCCCTTTATGCACAGAGTCCCTGCTTCTGCTCACTGAATTCCAGTGTATGTTCACACAGCTGCCACTGTTTTTCCCTAGCTGGGTTGCCTCAGGTGTGGGAGGTAAAGTGGAGGGAGCAGTGGCTGAGTGAAGTGCCAGGATGAATATGAAATGTACACCTATCAGTTTGTACTGAGAGTAAATGAATGGGTAAATACTGATAGGGTGAAAGGGTAAGGAATGGGTTTCCTGGAGAACAATAGGCTGGAAGTTGGCAGGAATCAATGAGTGATAGCAACGTAAACCCTGAACTGTACAAGTCAAGTCTATCCAAAATTTCTGCAAAGGGCTATAATACAGAGCCCTGGCATGATCATACCACTTTTTTCCATGGACAAAATCAACACTTACAGCAACTTTGAAGTCCATTTGGTTGTGTTTTTTGCCTTCATTGAATCATTAATAAATTATTTTGAGCCTTTTTGAAGGCTTTGTTGTCTTTTGTTAATCCATATATCTCCAAATCTGACAACCAAACCCTGTGTGTTATATAAACACAATTTGCTTCAGGTTATTACATTTTTGAATAAACTTTTAAACTGTAACATAGAAGAGATTCTGATATCTGTTGAGTACTGGAGAATATGTTTTGATGCTACTTATGAATCTGTAATTTCTATGAATTGATGCAATTTTTTGTTGCCTTTAACAGGATATCTCATGGAAAGTTTTCTGTGAAAATATATTACCATCCAAAACATTTTCACTATTGCCAGTACAGCTTACAGAGCTCTTTCAGAAAGTTACCATTACTCTTCTAGAGTTGCTATTTGCAGGTTACTCTTTCTCAAAAGGCATATTTCCCACAATGTTTAGTCCTTTGGGTTTAAAAGACTGATGAAAAATTGACATTCCAATGTGAGACTTCATGTTCAGTGAGTAATTGAGATGAAAGTGTTCTCTGAAATAATTATTAAGTGGATCCTGCTGTAATAAATGAACAAAGCACACATCTATACTAAGCAAAACTAGTGGATTTTTTAAAGATCTGGATAGTAGCTACACGTTTTTTAGCTTCCTGCATGTGAAAGCATTGAAGAAAATGGGTAGTAAATATTTCTTGTTCTGTGGGTAGAAGTTACGTATTTTTATAGAATACTTAAGATTTCCTGGCTCAGTTTGCTCAAGGAATATGACTTATAACCACCATTCATTTTGATAAAGAGACTGGTTTTTAAGTTATGGGATTTTTGTCCTTTTTTGATACATCTGATGCGTACAGATTTTTTCATTTCCCTTTACTGGTGGGTTTATTTTTAGAGTTGAAGGAAATTAAGAAGAAGAAAGCATTTACTTACAGCCTGACTTTTATCCATTGCAGTTCAATAAAAGAGCAGTAGGTCCTAATCTTTCCTGTTGTCTAACAATATTACTGTTTCTTACACAGAAATACGATGGCCATCTTCCCATAGAAATAAAGGCTGTTCCTGAGGGCTCTGTAATTCCCAGAGGAAATGTTCTTTTCACAGTAGAAAACACAGATCCAGAGTGCTACTGGCTCACAAATTGGATTGAGGTAAATTTTGGAAATTTAACATGCTTTTTCTAAGTAAATACTAATGCACTTAAATTAAAGGTTGAATCCTGTATTGCTTTAAAGGAAATCTCTGGCAATTTTCATTTTCTACTTTAATTCTTTTCTGTAGTCATCTTACACAGATCTTTTTCCCTCACCTGGCAAGAGATCGTAATAATTGTACAGGACATTCACAGCAGTAGTTTTATCCATAAAAAAGGAGGATGGGGGGAGCTGTGTGTTAGTAGTTTGCTAATGATAACTCCTGGGAAGGTCAATACCTTGCCTACCTTATAAAAGCTAATTACTTAAGCCCAGAAGCAAACTGTTGGAGGCATCAGTACTTTCTGAACAGGGTATGAAAGTAAATAGACCTTTTTGTGTCTGATTAAATGCCAAGTGGGCATTGTCAAGCTCTAAACAAATACGCACCTAATACTGTGATGGATTTTCTTTTAGACTATTCTTGTGCAGTCATGGTACCCAATCACAGTGGCTACAAACTCTAGAGAGCAGAAAAAGATTTTGGCCAAATATTTGCTGGAGACTTCTGGCAGCTTGGAAGGACTGGAATATAAACTGCATGACTTTGGCTACAGAGGAGTTTCTTCACAAGAGGTAAACCTGCTTGTCTAACAATTTTAAGTCTGATTGTTCCTAACTGTGAAGAGTTGTAGCATGTGTCTGGTAAGCTCTGTGGTTCTGTTCTGCTCTGAAGTTATGGATGCACAGAGCACTGTGTTTGGACTAAGTGTGGAGGGGGAGGTCTGGGATGGGGTTGGGTACAATGTCTGAACTGTGAGTGATGGACTGGGAGAAGTTTTCTCTATCTTCCCAGTGTAAGTGAATGAAGAGAATATTGGTGAAGTGGGAATTGAGTCAGGGTCTTGCTCTTACACACTAGTGCTAGGTGGTGACTGGACTTAGGCTCCTGTATTTGGCATGGAAACTGAAAGTTGCATCTTCTTCAGACTGCAGGAATAGGAGCTTCAGCTCATTTGGTGAACTTCAAAGGAACAGACACTGTAGCAGGAATTGCATTAATTAAAAAGTACTATGGTACAAAAGATCCAGTTCCAGGATACTCTGTTCCAGCTGCTGAACACAGGTAAGATACTAGTCTAAGCCTTTCTAAAAATAGTTTAATAAAATGTAGTTCTTTTCTTACCCATCTTTGTATCCAGAAATTTACCGTATGGGACTGCTGCAGTTCTGTACTGATGCCTCAATATGTTCAAGGGGCGCATAAGTAGCATGGTTGTTCTTAGCTATAAATGTATTTTAAATGGTTTTAACTATAACCTTCTTATCAGTGTCTTTTTTGAAAAACCTTGAAGGCTTATTATAGTCTGTGGATGTTGAGGATTCACAATTGGAACTTCAAGTTTTGTTTTAAATATAAAATAATTGACAAACGCTGTGAGTTGCAGTTCATGTTCTCACTCAAGAAGAGGCAGTTGTTCTCAAGCTTCCCATCAGTATAACCAGTAATGGTAAATCCTTGTTATATCACTAAGAATGGTGAATGAGTTTTTAAGAATAAGGAAACTGATCTCAGCCATTTGAGAGGAAGAGCTCTTACTTTTTTTCAAGTCCATATCCTGTACAAGGTTGAGAATGTTGCAAATCTTTGAATTTCAGTTGTATGTCTACACACTGAAATGAGAATATAAAACAAGGCTGGTTGTGTGTTTCATATTGAACACAAAACCCAGTTAAATATTTAGTATTGATTTTAAATAGTATTCACTTAGGATTGCAAGACAGATAATGGAAAGGCTTACATGAATAGTCCTTGTAGAGTAGTGGTCATCTTTAAAGGAGCACTGCTTCATAGAACTTTCTGTCCCATTGCTGTAGTGCTGTTCTAGAGCTCTGCTTGACCAATAGATGTGACAGTTTTTGTCTGAAATTTGATGACCAAAACTACTGTAATTTTTTTTGTAATGAAAGCAAAAGGAAACACATGGAGTCAAGATCAAGTGTCTTTTGCACAGCATATTGAAGTGGTGGCATTAGAGCAGAGGGCTTAAACTGCCCTACCTAAAGTTTGCATCACCAAATGCAGACTGCAGTCACCCTTTCCAAGTTAATATACAAAAAGGGTCTCATAAAAGAGACCCAGATTTTTACAGAATTGTTGCACTGTTCCATGACCTCCAATACAAGGTGATGTTGTGAGCATGGTGCTTGTGCCTGGTGTGTCAGCAGGGCTCTTCTGAGACTGCACCAACCCCTTTGAAACAGGGTTTGTTTGTCTCCCTGGTACCATGATCTGAGACTTGTCCACACAGCAGATAATGCTGGAATTTTAAGGTAAAAATGCCATGCCCATTGACACTTATGCTGTGAATGAGAGCATTTTTAGGTCTTTGCACACAAGTTACTAAAGTCACTTATGTCAGCTGGTCAGAGCAGCTACTGCAGATCAATTGCATTGAGTAACTTACTACTGCTCTCAGCAACTCTGGTTTATGTGCTCGCCAGTGGCCTTGTACCAAGGGTAATGTTCTGAGGTTCCTCTGGAACAATATGAGAATATTCGTTTTATGTCACTATTAAAAAAGAAAATAAATTCTGTTTTCTGTTTTAGATTTTTTCCAACATACAGTGAGGTGCTTCGTTCTCGACTTTCCATGTTGTAGCAGGAAGTTGTCAGAGCAGATGTTCGGTTCTTGCATTTGTAGTTCCTTGTCTGAATTAAGTCTGTTTATTTAGTATATAGTGTATTTATAATCATGCAACACAGAGGTGATAAGTACATAGTTTCTGCTGTCATGTAATCATACTGCTTATCATTGTCTTGAACTGTTGCTGATGGGAAATACAGAATGACATGTAAATGCAATTCTAATATGAATTTTTCAATTGCCTTTGCAGTACCATAACAGCTTGGGGGAAGGATCATGAAAAAGATGCTTTTGAGCATATAGTAACACAGTTTTCTTCAGTGCCTGTATCTGTGGTTAGTGACAGCTATGACATTTACAATGCTTGTGAAAAAATATGGGGAGATGACCTAAGGCATATAATTGAAGCCCGAAGTCCAGAGGCACCACTTATTATTAGACCAGATTCTGGGAATCCCCTTGACACTGTTCTAAAGGTAATCCTTTCTTGAAGCCATTTGTATACAAGATTGGGAGTGCAGTTGTTTGTTTTGTAATGACTGGTAGCAGGCATATAATGCTCTAACTTGGTATGCTTTGCATATATTTGATGCTGGCTAATTTGGGGCTATGAAAAATGTAGGTGTTTAGTTCACCTCAGTATAGATATGGAAACTCTCTTACAGTCCAAATAGTTTCATATTTTTCATCTATCCTATTCTTTCATATGGTTCTTGAAGCTTTTACAGGTCACCAGTTTTGCTGATGTAATGATGTTGGAATGCTTCTATAAAGAGAAACTTTTGTCACTTAACAAATGCAGTGGGAAACAACTTGAGTGCTAGTAAATGCCAGGCCAATAACAATTCTTACTACTAAGTTTAGGTACCTTGGCATCCCATGTTAATGTAATTCACTATGTTGTGTTACAAATACATGTGTAGCCCTCTTCTCTCTTTTATAAGATGTGCATTTAAGTCAGGGGCAGAAGACTCCACATTGAAAAACGCTTCTTGCCTTATTACTCTTTAGAAAGCATAGTGATAATTTCAGTTTCATAATAAAAGCTGTTGATACCTCTGAATCTGAGTAACTGTCAGCACTGTCCAAGTAAGAAAGTGGGGCAATGTTAGTTACATTGATGCTCTATCAAATTAGGTCTATACAGATTTAACACCTTTTTTTTTTCCCTTTGGGATAGGTGGCATATCACAGATAGGAACTCTGAATGACCTTTATCAGAGGTGATAGGAAAAACTCCTAGCTGAAGTGTTTAATTTTAAATATTTCTGGCTTACAAAATCATAAAACCTGAAAGCCTCATCCACCATTTAAAGGAGGTCAAAAGAAGAGCAGGATCTTCAGCTGACACCTTTATTAACAAAAGTCACAGCAAGCAAAGGGAGAAAACACAGTTCTGATTAGCTCTCAGGTGCAAGTTCTTAAAGCCCATATTGTCTGTCACTGCTTTAAGGGCTTCCACCACAAATGGTTGGCATGCTTTTTGTGTGTGGATGGATTTAGAGCATGATTATGTGGGTATATTTATGGATTTATTTTAATTTTCTAGAAAAAGCATGACTCAAATGTGGAAATTGTTTCTTCATTGGAATGGCAGGTTGTTGTTTTCATTTTGAACTGTCTTCTTTCCCTTTTCAATAGGTCTTGGAGATCTTGGGGAAGAAGTTTCCCATTACAGAGAATTCAAAAGGCTATAAGTTGTTGCCACCGTATCTCAGAGTTATTCAAGGGGATGGTGTGGATATCAACACATTGCAAGAGGTAGGAGATCCTGTTCTTGTGTCAGGGTGACGCTGGAAAGGTTGATACTTAATCTGAACTCCATTACAGCTAGTCAGATGTTGCAGCAGAGACTGCTGATCCCACCCCTGCCCTTCATTCCAGACACTGGCAGTGATATCATAATGCATAAAACAAATTCATTAAAACACCACGGGAAATTATTAAGATGCATAAAAAACCCTAAAAGGCATTTTCTAATCCCCTGTTGTAACCCTTCTCTTTCCACTGTCTCTCCTTTTGTTTGCTTTCATCATGCTTGTCAAGTCTAATTGAGATCAAAATCTGGCAGTGTTTGGTCCTTTCATTGATGTCTAAGGCACACTGCATGATCACTGTGCTGCAGCAATAGTAGTAATTAACTGGTTTGGCTCATTAGTTATGTACCATCTGAAGTCTACTTGTCCTCACATATTGAAGGTGTAGTTTTGAAGGACACTTTTTAAAACCTAGACTAAGGAAAGCAAATTCCTTGACTGAGCAACAAGTCGAATAAGGATTAGTTGAAAAGCCAGAAAATATGTGTAAAAGATTAGGCTATAGTCTGAGTCAAAATTGCAATTTTACCAAGGCATAAATTTATTATTTAGTAGATTCTGCATGCTTGAGATAAGTTATAAATTCACCACTACTGATGAGAGGTAGATACTAGGTAATACAATATGGTTATAAAGGTATAGACTGCAGTAACTACAGGTCATGAAGGGCATGTAAGAGAAAGAGGACTTGACTTCGTTTGGTTTCCCCCAAGTCTTCCATCTTCAGCTGTATTAGAGTTCAAAACCAGAAACAAGTTGAATAGAGTTTAAATTAATTTTACTTGAATTTGATGCCACTTGCCTTAGGTTTCTAGACTACATCTTTAGGTTCTTCTCAACAAAGCTGACTTTTGCTGCTTCACAAAATTACGAGCAAGGGAGGTGTCAGTTTTGGGGTTTAGTTGGTCTGAAGGTATCTGCATGTCTAACATGGGCACCTAATGTGAACCTCAGTGACAGAACTCAGATTTGTCACTCAGATCCCCAGAGAGCAGTTAATACTGAGATTGTAATCTGATAGACTAACTATAGTGCAGTCATGCTCTGCAGGTTTTTTCCCCCTCCAATGGCCTTTGAAGTAAATTCTATTTTATTTTTTTGTCCCATGTGGCTTTTTGAGAATATACAGCTATGCTAATGTGCTTAACAGAACACAAGCATGAGAGGTTAATAGCAGGAAAGAAAATCTTATCATTAGCAGGGGAAGACACTGTTAAAGAAAACAAAACCCATACAGAAGAAAAACATTTCTGCTTGTTCTGAAATGATCTGACAGGACTGATGCCTGTGTTAGGCAAGTATGTTATGGTTGAGATTTTCATGAGTTTTGAGAGGACAGAAACTGGACTATTCTTTCTTATAAGGAACTCTGGTTGCTTCTTCTAAATTACACTGGACAAAATTCAAGGATGTCTTATAGTATCACTTCAAATTAAAATATTAAAGCAAGTATTTAAAAAATCTTTGCACTAGAGTGAAAAATGCTCTGCTCTCCAAGTTCTAAATAGAGCAATAAAACAACTACAGCAGCTGATGGGAGAGGATGAGAGGCAGAATGAGCAATTCAGGTGATCTGCCTGTTTATATATTTCCTTATGAAACTGTAATTGATTATGAGATGTCTACCTGTAACATGTAATAGAAGAGAGCAGAAGATCCAGTTCCCCAAGACATAGAGAGCAGACAGATCTCTGCTGCCCAGTGGCACCTTCTCATTTCTTCCTGACTCTGATCTTGCTGTGCTTCATGTCAGCTTAGAAGATTGGATAATTGCATAACATTAAAAAAAACCCTAAAGCAACAACCAAAACCCAAAATAAAACAACCCACCAAAACCAAACTAACACTGAAGTATAATTTATTCTTTTCCAAAAGGAGTTTACATGAACAAATACAAATGTATCACTGTGGCCATATTTTTTCCCCCCTCTTGTAGCCAGTGCAAGATTTTTTTTCCAAGTATTCCATATCAGCTTTCATTTCTAGACATGAGTTATTGTTACAGATCAGATGAAGGGTAATGGGTGCAGTAGGAAAATCTAGAATGGGTAATGATCAGTAGTCTCATTTAGCTGTCCAAAGTAGCTGAAACAACAATATAGAAAACAACTCAGAGTATAAACTGGATTTTAAAATTCTTTGTTTTAATAGGGGATGCTGGTAGAACAGGTAAGGAAACTTTTTTGACTTTCTTTGCATTTTCACTTTTAAAAATCATTCCAATCTGCTAACTCCACGATATACTACACTTTCAAAGGATTTTCTTTGAACATTCAATTTCCAGATGTCTAAATTTTTATACAAAATAAATCCTCTAATCTGGAGTCATAGTTCATGTATTAATCATGCTCGTAATGGTCAGAGGGAGCTGGTCAAAACTCTGATACCTGAATTGTTCTCCCTGTGTAGGTTTAAGAGTGTGAAACAAAAAATTCTTCTGTGTTGTCTTCCTTTGGGGGAGGCTTCAGTTGTTTCAGATCTCCCCCTTTTTTTCTTCTCTGTTACTACTGCTGTTTGCCATCTCTCCTCCATACCTAAGGAAGTAATAGGATCTGGGCCTTTGTTGTGGGTCACTGGTGCAGTCAAAGCTGTTTTTCAGCTTAGTCTGGATTTCCCTTCCCCTCCTCACCAGACAAAGATCAATCTAAGTAAGGAAATCCTTGAGAGAGTGGAAAGCTAGAAGCCAGTTCTTCACCCAAGGTGAGGGAGGAGTTGTGCCTGTGGCATGAGATGAGCAATCTATCTGTAAATGAGAGCAGGAACACGAGCTGAAAGGGGGTTCACTTTTCTTCTCACCCAGGCAAGAGGGTTAAGCAGCCATGCTCAGCTGTGCTGTACTTGCACTAACACCT
This sequence comes from Hylia prasina, assembly GCA_013397195.1. NCBI lineage: Eukaryota > Metazoa > Chordata > Aves > Passeriformes > Sylviidae > Hylia > Hylia prasina. Next base: position 35,954 of record VYXD01010363.1, read on the forward strand.
GTTAACCTGCAGGTATCAATGGACATGAAGCCTCAGCATCACGTGCCTGTTTATACCAGGTAGTTGCATCTTGCAGGTGTGTTCAAGTGAGTTCAGTGTCAGACCTGCCTTTGCAACTGCAGTGAGGTGAGCAGAACACATTGGCTCAGGCTTGGCCAGCAGTTCACAAGGCTTCAGGCTTGCTCAGGGTCTGGACAGAACCAGAGGCCAGGTGGAATTTACCTATATTTGCCTCTTTAAAAGACAGCACAGATAAGTAGAGTCCATATCCAGTCCATATCCATATCCAGTTAAATCTCATTTCTTACCGCACCACTGGGCATTGTTCTCAAGTAGAAGGTAAGCAAAATACCATTTCTTACCCTTCCTTTATCAGCTTTAGTTACTTTTGAGGTACTTAAAGGAGAATTCAATTAATTTCAATCATTTATCTTCCCTGAGTACCTCTTTTAACTGCTTCCAGGAGAGTCCAATCATCTGAAAATAAATATTCCTCTTGCTCTTGGTCACTGAGAGGGTATGATATCTACTGCTAAAATGCACAGGATTGTTATGTATTTAAGAGGGCATTTGTTTGATACAAATCTTTCAAAGGGTTCTCTTAAGTGGAAGTCGTGGTGGTGGAGCTTGAGATTCGTTTTGCTTGACTTGCTGAATGAGGCTGAGTAAGTTGGTACTATTGGAATGATGGAAACTCACTGATGAGATTTCTCCTGGGGAAATCTCTGACAAGAATGTTGTGGGAAGGTGTTCTGAGCATGCCCTCAGAAGGTTATGGCACTGCTGTCCACGCAGTGTCCTGTTGGCTGGCCTCTGTCAGTCATTCAGGCTGAGAGTATCTATGAAGACAGCCTGCATGTGACTAAGTGCATAAACAAAATACTAGCGTGCTCTTTTCTTGTACCACCAGTTTGTCGTGGTCTGAAATCTTCATTTCCCCTCCCACCTCTTATGAGCCTTAGCTGTTGCTTTAAAAATCAGGTTGACATCAGTAGCTCCTGAAACAGTTCAGTGTTACTCTGGCATTTCTTCTTGATGCAAGACACTAAGGTTGCCCAAAATATTACCAGATTTCTAACTCTGCTGATTTTTGAAACTCTCTACTATTCCCCTTAGATTATGTTCTTCCATTCTGCTTCTTGCCTTCTTGTTTTTCTGGATGAATGGTATTTTGCTATCTCACCCACTCTGGTTTTCTCACCTACTTTTGATAGTAAAATTTTAGGAGAAGAGAGTTTGAAGTCCTGTTCTGGGGCTATAACCATCATTTCAGACAGTCATAAGAGTAACAGGTCAGGGAAACAAATCTTGGCCCTTTATGAGCACAACTAACTGAGCACCCATTGCTCCAGGCTAGAGGATGTCACATTTGTCTGGGCAGAAGGAGGGCGGAGGGAAATGATACAGTAACTTTACCTTGACTGTTGCTAGCAGCGCAGTTCACATTGATCTGTACCTGCAGGAGAAGGTGGCAAAGCAAACTCTTTGAGCAGTTTTATGTCTTTTCATTTCCCATCTCTGAACTTGCTGATCTTAAGCTAGACAATGTGATTTTCATGAGAATTGTTCAAGTCATTGATCAGAGAGGGTAATAACTTTCTGGAGTTGAGCGGGATGGCTGTGTTGTTTCAGGATACAGGCTCTGCTTCCAGATCTTTCTATAGTTCTGAGAAATTGGAAGGCTCTGAAATACTCCCATGAATTCTTTTATATTGTGTAGAGCTCTGTTTCTCTGGGCATTGCATTACTGTGCCACCTTAGTTTGGGAAGTATATGTACTGGCATGATAATTGTGTCTTACAGCAAAAAATTTCCAGTTCCATGCTGGAACTGGAAATAAAAATGCAAACAGTGTGCCAGGTATTGAGCAAATTGTTACGTACATCTCCTGGAAACTGAATGTTAGTTGGCTTAATTGTCTGTAAAAGCATCTTGTTTAAGTAGTATAATATTTTTATGGGAAAATGGCATGGCCTAAAAGTATGCTCCATCATAATTTTCTTTTTCTTATTAGATTGTGGAGGGAATGAAGAAGAATAAATGGAGTATTGAGAATATTGCCTTTGGATCTGGTGGAGCTTTGTTGCAGAAACTAACCAGAGACCTCTTAAACTGTTCCTTCAAATGTAGTTACGTGGTGACCAACGGCCTTGGGGTATGTCTCTGTACAACTTCTACCATTCTGCTTCCAGTGGAGGCCTCCCCACTTGAAAACTTGTTTGACATTTCCTGTCACGTTACCACCATCTGCATTAGGTCCCACAAAGCCCTTTCCTCCTAAAAAATCCTCTTCATTTTAGGTAAATGTCTTCAAAGATCCTGTAGCTGATCCCAACAAAAGGTCAAAGAAAGGACGGCTCTCGTTGCATAGGACGCCTGCTGGAGAGTATGTGACACTTGAGGAAGGCAAGGGAGATCTTGAAGAGTATGGACAGGTATGAATTTTCAAATCTATTGCATCATTCTTCATGCAAAAATAGGCTGAGAAGAAGCAGGTTATAACTTAATTTCAGAATTTATTTCTGATGTGTCATTTTGTTCATCTTATTACCTCAAAAATTACCTCAGTACCAAATTCAGTAACAGCAGAATGTTAGCATGCCAGTAGAATGTTCAGGCTTTACAATTACAGATCTTTCTCTTTTGTTTGTCTTCAGACACATGAGAGCATATACAGCTTTTCCCCAAAACTAAAGTCTCAGTGTTGCAGAATACATACTGACCAGGTAGTTTTTGGCCTATATTGCACAATTTGACTAGTGACCCTAGCTGGAGGTGGAACAGGGACAGCTGTAAATAAAATGTTTCTACTTCCCCAATGAGATTTTTTTTTAAAATAGTTCCTTCAGGAGTTAATGCTCTGTACACAGACTATTTCCACAGTTATTAAAGATGTAAATTTAAACCGGGAATTCAGTTTCCCTGTGAATTCTTTACAATTGCAAAACGGAATGCTATTTCTGTGAAATAAGCACAAACTTTATGCCAGTCTCAGGCTTTCAATTTGATATGTCTTGTGTTTCAGCATCCTACAGTGAATCATTAAACTGCATGTTGAGTCTCTTTGCAAGTTAAGGGGACTGAAAAAAAGTTGCCAAATTGCACTTCTGCTTTTAGAAGTTGAAAGTTTTATGGTATACAAAGCTGTTTTTGTACTGCTAGGCAGAGGGTACTACTAGGCACGCTGTTTTACATAACAGTAAGCATAAAACTTAGATCTCTGAGAAATTTCAAGACGAAAAAACCCTGAGTTACACACACTGAAGATATACTGCTCTGGACACAAAGATCTTATATAAATTTGAAACATTTTTCTATGCACATATTCATGTGCATATGTTAATGATGAACATTCATAAATATGTAAAGAGGGAAGGACCTAATGGTGAGAAATCTCTTCAACACAAACTACAGGACTTTGGCTCTGCAATTTGGCAATATGTTTTCCCTTCATTTTTGTCTGGTGAAATTACTCATTAAAATTTTTTGGTCCCAGGAAATTAGAGAGAGTCATTAGTGTGGTACCAGTTCTGGGGCGCCCTGGAAACGACAGGGAAATGTAACTTTCTGTGGGCCCATTTCTCTAAAGCCATAGGTCCTTGCAGTAGGTCACCAAGTGCAGGGACTGCTCAGTGTTGCTGCTGTGCTGACTTTTGTTGCCAGCTGTGCTTATTGCCCTTCCAGTGTGCTGTGTGCAAGCCCTTCCTGATGTGCTCTTTTACAAAATATATGAGTAAAGGGCACAGTGAAGAAAGATTTCTTCTTTTTCCTAGAGGAAAAAAACCACTTCATTTGAACCTCTATAATTGAATTGTATTTGGCTGGTTGCATGTCACCTTTCTTCCAAACTGCTCTAGCAAGGTATATTTCACGTGTATTTGGCTTTGGCCAGGTGTAGGTACCACACTCAAGGGATTAGTCAGCACAAAGCTGCTGTTTGTGCACAGTGTGACCCAAGCCCTTTCTTCTGTGCAACCATTAGTGAAAGGTGACAGAAGAAGCTGTAGAGATTTGGTATCTTGGCAGTCTAAAGTTCCAGCCTTACCAGATGGGATTTTTTTTTTTCTGAGTTTGTGTAACCCATGTTTGCCAAATCACTCTTGCTAAAACTGCCATGTTTCTTGCAGGACCTGCTTCACACTGTATTTAAGAATGGAAAGGTAACAAAGTCATATTCATTTGATGAAGTAAGACAAAATGCCAGGCTGAAGAACAGTGAATTACAAACAGTGTCTCACTAAGTTCCATTCCATGTCTGTGTATGTGTGTGTAACTAGTTCGTACTGCATAGCTACTGGTTTATTGTACAGATTTGTGTGTTTGTGTTTTATGACATTGTAGCCAAATTATTTGTTGGTTTATGGACATACTGCCCTATCTTTTGCCAGTCTTTAGAAGATGAAATCAGGAAATGGTACTTACATTGTGAAACATATTTAATGCTAAAGTGTGCTTTTTAGGGCCCTTTGCCAGTAGTGATTCAATCTGGTATTGATCTTTTCACAAATGAGACAGAGCTAAGAAACTTTTTTATATATAACAGAATATCACAAAATGGATTTACATAAAATTATCATGATTGCTTTATGTTTATATTTAACTTGTATTTTTGTACAAACAAGATTGTGTAAAATATATTTAAAGTTTCAATAATTAAGTCTTTCCAACTTTTCATGATTTTTATGAGCACAGACTTTCAAGAAAATATTTAGTGGGGGGGGAATCCATTGCCTTTTGTCCATTAATCAGCAAATAAAACATGGCCTTAAAAGTTTGTTGTGACATTGTTCCATTTGACAACTAAATCAGGACTCGTATCTCCTTAAGATCCCATAGAGTTGCTGACCTCACCATTTCTTGTAGTTGTCTGTATTAGTAAATCTGCATTAAACAAAATTACTGTTCTTACTAGAAGGTTTAGGTATTACAGACCTTGCTGGCACAGTAAGGTATGTAAGTGAAATGCCAAATTTGAAAGGATTCTCTACTGCAACTTAACTTGCCAAGTCTATCCCACTTGGTATATGCACCTCAGTATTTTAAGAGTAAGGTTTTTAAGAGATCTCCTCTTCCACTATAGAATATATGTGTAAAATACTGAAATATGGAAGCGGTGTATTTTAAAGTAATTACACTTCTGGGTTTATTTTTCATATACTGTAAGTGACATGAATTTAAAGCAAAATACTGGACTGGGTAGTGCACTTTTTTACTTTTTTGTATTTTTTTCATTGATTTGCCTTTTGTCAGACTGGATGTTAAATTGTAAAAATGTTTAACTATTTTTGTTAACAACTTTAATAAAACTATGCTAGCCAAACTCCTACATGAATGGCAGACCTGTTTCCCCCTCTCACCCCACCCCTTTGGAGTGAGGAGGGGCTTTTATTTTGCAGAGGGTAACTGTAAAACAATGTGTTTGAGAGATACTTTTGAACTGTCTGCTCTTGATTGTATTTGCTCTCTGCATATGCTTGATATGAATATCTGCTGGAAAATGAAACTGTTGAGGATTTTATTTGAGAAGCTATGTAGTAACCTCTGAAGTATTTGATAGTACTGTAGGATGGCTCTCACTAGAAAAGAACCTCCCTTACTTAAAAACAAAAGATAACAGCAAAAGCAAACAGTTCCTGTTCTGCTGGTGATCAACTATCAGCCAATTGCTTAATACACTGATGCAATTAATGCTTCTAATTAGTAGATGATGTTACTGGAAAATGTTAAAGCCTAAAATAATTTAAGCCTACAAAATTTTATAAAACATGCTTTTAAAGGAAGATTGAAAAGCCATACTTCATTGTTCTTACTCTCTCACCAAAAAGGGCCACATCAAAGCATCCGTAATATTTCCAGGGTTTGTGGTTAAGATGTTTATGCCCAGTCTCAATAGTTCTTGTTAATAAAAACCTGTTTTTCACTTGTAGTGTATGTAATTATACATTTAAGTGATGTATTGTTTCAAGAATAGTGTTTTAGTAAAACTCTAAATGCTGACCTTTCACACTGAGGAACTGCCTTCCCTTAGCTATTAATTATATTGTTTGGTTTTGGCCAGGAAAGATTTTGAATCTGGACTTAGGATCAGTAGCAGGTAAATAGTACAGAGCCTATTTCACTCTTCCACATGTGTACTAGGGAATTTTATGATGTGTGGTTTAAAAAACAATAAAGTAAATGCTGCTTTTGTTCTGTACCAATAAAAATTTTGATAACTATTGACTACCCATAACTGATATTTTTGTACTTGAGAACTGAGGATATACTGTGGAAGCACTGTTTTCATGTGTACCATGAAATACATTATAATTGTTCAGTATTATCTAAAACTTTTCAGCTTATTAATTGGAAACTCAAAGCAAATTCTCTACTTGTGTATGTCACATTTAGAAAGTTGTAATGTCACTCATTTTATTAAATGTTAATAAGTTTAAAAGGGGGAAAAAAAAAAAAATACCTGGTGCTATTCAGACCTGAACACTTGTCTCTTTGCGTTTGGCAGTTTGACATTCTGGGCATCAAGGAGGTGACAGAAATTACTGCAGTGCTTGAACCATACAATATCCTAATTCTTCCACATGAAAGCAAACAGAATGTTTGTTTGCTTTAAATTACTAGATTTGTAGTCATTGATATATTTTAATTATCCCCATTTCATAATATAATACAGTATTTGTATTTAAAAATAGGAATTGGGAATTTTATGTTTAATACTCTGGTTTGTAACCATATTTAGCATAAGAAATGGATTTTGTAAGACTATTTTTTTTTCTTCAGCTGCATGATTATAAAAAAAAGATACTTTTTTGGTACTTTGCAAGATCTGAAGAGAGAACAGAAGAGTATTTAACTGTTTGGTTTGTCAAAATCAAAACAAAGCTTAAACAGTTCTTTTCTTATAGGTTTTTACATTCCTTCTTGTTTAGTGAAGAATAAGTATTCCTCACTTAAATCCTCTGTTAAAGTAATTTTAATGTACTTGGCATCAAATACCAGTATGTAATACACATGGAAATAAAGTTTAGTTCTGGCAGTGAAAATCATAGCCATTTGACTGTGTCTTAAAGTTCTGATGTTGGGCATCAGATGTCATCCTGTGCTCTTTGTTGCCAAACACATGCCAGAGCAGGGCTGTGCTGCCATTGCATTCCTTTAAGGAGAGCTGCTCAGCTGCCTTTCAGACAGTTTGGGGTTAAATAAATTTACAACTCAGTTCAGCTCAGTTCTAGAGAAGAGAAAGCAAACTGGGCTCCTTTTTTCTTTTTTTTTTTGGGGGGGGGGGGGGATNTGTGTGTGGTGTTGGGGATTTGGTTTAGTTTTGGGGGGTTTTTTCTTGCCTTTTTTTGTGTGTGTGTGAGTACATCTGTGCTTCAGCATTTTGTCTGTCTGTGCTTAAAAGTAAAGCACTTGTTTTTGAATTTGATATAAGAAATTATCCTCTACATTTGACATAATCCTTTCCCAAATAAAGTTTAATTATTTAAACTTTAAAGTCACTAGAATGCTTGTTTAAAGGCAAATCAACCATCAGTGTTGCCTCCTTCAGTTCAGTGCAGTACTGTGAAAAATAATGTCAGCTCTTCAGCAGAGAGAGTCTTCTGGACCGGATTTTTGTAACTAGAAGAAGTTCTGCTTTAACTCCTGTGTGACTTCAAGTTGTAGCAGGTATCTTCCCAGCACCCATGTGTCAGTCTGGGTGATGAGGCACCTCCTGTAATGGTATCACCATTTGTTGCTGGTCCCTTCAGCTCTTGCTGTAATGTGGAAAGGGGCTCTTGTAGCCCACAGTAAAGCTTGAATTTGAGGGTTCTGTTACATGATTTACAGAGAGCACACACAGCCCAAGTGCCAGGCAAGCTCCTCCACTTCCTTGCCCTACTGTGAAAACCCACAAGCTAAAGCCCTCCAGATTTTCTCACTCTGATCAGCCTTTGTGCAAGTGAAGTCACTCACCAGCCATGAGTGTGTGGTGGTGGCTCCCAGGTCATGCAAGAAATCTGCAGGGAAATTCCAGGCCTTGGCCTCTGTGGAAGGCAAGGGATTCACCGGAGGAGCCTTATTTATGTCCTCCAATCCTACTGTAACAACTTAAATCATAATTGTGCTGAGCTGCTTAGGCAGGGACTGTGGGGGTGCATTTGTACCATGGTAATTGCATCTGTGCCTGGAAATGTTTGGGTTTCTGTGAGAGCCCCATCAGGGTCCTGTAGATCCACATCTCCATCAAAATTGTAAACATCTGAGTGAGACATCATCCTCTTAAATCTGATGGACAGGGGCTTTATGTGGAGAACTGCATGCCTTCTAAATAACCAGGTGATCAGAAATAAGGAAATTATGAGAATAAAAATGCTTTGTAAAGTCATGCTTACTAAAATTGTTGCTAACCATGAATATTATGTTCTTGGTGGGAGGTTCCTGTTTTACAAGCAGCACAGCTGATCTTGGTAATGATTTTAAAACACCCTTCACAGAAAGATGTTTGGTTTTAATTAATCAAAAAGAATGAAAAGCACTTAGCAATAGAGTATTTCCAAAAGGTATTTTACTGTGGCACCATTTTTTTCTTGGAAGGTACCCTGGTGTCTGGTGTAATAAAATCCAGAGCAATTCAGTAGATATGGGACTGAAGTCAGCAGGATTCTTCTCAAGTAACCTATTTTGTTCCATATAATTTCCTTACTAATCTTTGCATGAGTACTCCTAACTGCTTTTCGAACAGAATTTCTAAGTTTTTCAAGTTATGGTGAGGTTTCCTGGCATCAGAATGGCAGTCTTCTCTCCTGCTTCTGGCTGGAGCAGAGGTCTTTTAAGGACAGATAAGGAGCCATCATGCCTCTAGCAAGGTTTTTATTTCCCTCTGCTCAGTTCAAGGGCAAGTTTATTGTTTGTTTACCATTGAGAAAAAAAAAATAGTAAATTTGGATTTTATAACTCCTTTTTCCCCCCAGCACTTTATATAGAAATCAGTCCAAGATATTTCACAGAATCACTAGATAAATCAACACAAGCATACTCTAATTTTTAATATATGTATTAATGCTTCATTGATTACTTCCTAGATCTGATGATCTGATTCTTGGTAGTTGATCGATCAAGTAGTTCACATCAAGTAAACATACTGTATATAGCCAGGTAATTATAAATTGCTGAAAATGGCTTCAGAGTCTTCATATAATTACAGTGATTAAGAAATTCAAGTGGGTAGATAAAGGATGCATGGAAGGTTCTGAGGGCTGGACGTTCTTACTTCTTTGTCATTAATTTTGGTTATTAATGTAGCTATTTAAAGCTTCCACATCAGCTCTTCTATACAAAAGGAAATGAGGAAACTCGCTTTATAATGTCTGAGTACTCATATCACCAAAATATTAATGAAGTAATACATGTGTCAAACAAACTGCATGGACTCTGAACCCTTTATCTGTTGTAAAGTAAAGGGAAGAACTTCAGCCCCAGGCTTAACTCCCTTTCCTGTAAACAGAAGAAATAAGCTGTTTTCCTCAACCTTTGGGATGTGCTTTCCTCAGCTTCCCTGTAAAGAGTAAGGCTGGTGTGCTCTTCCCTTTCAAGGAAGTTCTCCTATTCCAAAAGATGCCACCCTATTTTAAGCATAAGGAATTGCAGCTCGTTGTTGGATATGTCAGAAGGATGAGATACCACAGCAATTTAAGAGGATAATCTCTGGGTGAAATGGCTTTGGGTAGAGATATGTCTGTAAGTCACAGAAAGGTCAGAGCATGACAACTAATCCCCCTCTGGTGGGGGTGCCTCCCTGCCATTTCTGTCTCAGCTGAGCAGGTTCAAGTCTGTCCTGTAACCTGCTGTGAAAACATTGAGTGTGTTCAACCAAAACGAAGTGTTGCCAGGCCCCTGTGATTACAAATCAGTGGTCTGTTAATGTGCCCCAGTTTAACCTTAACCCATTTTTCAAGCCTTGTATCTTGTAGCTACTTGTTAAACCAAATGCCAGTGACAAACTTCATAAAACTCTTCTTCCCCCACACTGTGGGTTTTGCAGCCTCACCTCCAGCACTGCTGCTTGAAGACCATTATTTGTTTTTATTGCTACTGTAAATCTCCAGAAGATAAAAAAGAATGATTTCACCTCTGTACAAGGTTTTGCAATTGTTACACCTTCAGATTAAAAGCAAATAGATTTATGCATTAAGATCAGAGAAAAGTGACCCTTCATTACCTTTGGTGTCCAAGATGTGACCATGAAAAGGTTAATAGACAAGAATTTGGCAAAAATAAGGATATGTTCTCTTGAAAACTGTTTTCCATGTAAAAGCTCTATACTGAAACATACATTTAGAACCTTTATAGTCATTAGTGACTAGCATGACTCAATTCTTGAGTTCATGGAGACCACAATCCTGGGTCTGGTGTCTGCTGGGAAAGGCCAACACTCTGAAATAACCTGTCCCACTGCCATCCTGAACACCAAAGGTAGGTTTGCTGAGCCTAATTCAGCTCCGGCTCTGGTTATAGCTGTGCAGACTATTCCCAGGGCTGTTTTGTTGTAAGAGAGCACACATGGTTAATCCCTGGTCTGTCTTTCACAGCTCATATTGGATTAGGCAAGACCTGGGAAAAGTTTCAGTAGTTTCTCCTCTGTTACAACAGAGTCCTGCCCAGAGGCATTTTGAGAAAAGAACCCATGTGGTCATTGAATATGTGGTGTGCTGTAAACCAGCATGAGAGGAGGGAGTGACTTTGGGGATAGTGGTATGATTATAAATAATAATTCCTTCCCTGGTCAATTGATTAGACACAAGTGCTGCCACTGGGATGGTTGTTATCACAGCAAAGGTAGGGCAATTGAGCTGCAAGTCAGCTAAGGCCTCTGGTTCTTTTCCTAATGACTTTATCCACATCTCTTAACACACATGAAATTCAGAAAGCACCACTACCATCAATCACCCATGTCTAATTTTCCTACAGCAGTGTAAATCTCTGTGTCACACTCTCTATTCATGCCTGAGTTGAATTGCCAGGGTTTGGTTTTGTTTGGTTTTAGTTTTTCTGCATTTTGTACTGACTTTTTTTTTATTAAGCTATTTTTTATAACACCAGGAATTTCTATTTAAGAGGTAGTAGATGAATCATGTGTCACTTTATGTGAGGTTAGGATTATTTTCTCCTGTGCACATTGGTTTATGCCAGACTTCGTCTCCTATTATAATTTGCATTCACAGTGTTTCATAAAGTCCTTTTGCAACTCTTCACAATCAGCTCCCACCTTTATTACCATGCATAACTCAGCACCTCCAGCAAGTTTCACCTCCTTACCCATCTTTCTCTACATTGTTTAACATGCTGAGCAGCAGGAGCTCCAGCACAGATAGCCAAGTGGAGTTTCACTCGCTGAAAAAGTTGAGTGGTTTCTTATTTTTTTTTTTTATCAATGTTGTGTACATGTAAGGACCTCTCCTTGTGTCTCAAAACTTCTTAGCTTCCTTAAAAACTTCATAATAAATCTTGTTGAATGCCTTTTTGAAATTAAAGTAGGTTATATCCACACACCTGTTGAATCCTTCAAAGGACTTCAAAGAAGGTAGCTTTGTCTTGCATTTATTAATCACAATCTCCCTCAGGAGCTTAAATTTGTTCTTTCTACTGTAATTTCTTCCTTGGTCTTACTGTGCCTTTGTCCACAAGATAAAATCTTTGGAAAAATTGGAAAATCCAACTCCAGACCAACTCAGGGAATTTGTGAAACAGATTCTTGTGCTCATGTGGTCTTTGTCCTTTTGCAGTATAATGCTTGATGATGAATGGCACAAGATTCTGCAGTGGAGTACCTTGGGATAAAAAAAGCAGTGAGCCATTGGGACAAATCTGTTCTTCAGGTTTGAATTAAAGAGGGACAATTACCAAGGAACAGACCAACTTATGGGAGGCTTCACCTGGTGATGCCTCTCAGGGACTTGCATGAACAGGAAAACTGGACATAATAACAGAGACAGCCCCACCAAGCACTGTGGACTAGAGGCCAAGATAATCTAATTAGCACAGTGCTCATCCTTGGACTCAAAAAAAATTCTGTTCAACAAGGGACTCAGGATTAAACCAGATTCCAGAATACTTTTGAGTGAAGAACATTTGTTTTAAAACCACAGGCACAAATCTGTAGACATGTCTCCTGTCCCAAAAAGATAGATGTATAAATGTGGTCACCTCTATAGCTGAAACAAGGAAGTATTGGGACCCATAGTTCCAATGTGGGTGCCTCTGTCATGTTTGTTGAGCATCAAATGAGCACTGGCAGTTGATATTTGATATAATACTGATTGTATAGGGATCACATACATATATGTACATATGTGCAGTTTCTACACACAAATATGTAAATCTATCTATATATGAATAGACAAATGTATATAGATGTGTACATATTCTAACTATAGAAGGAAATATCCATAAATATTAAGGAAATTCTATTATGATCTTTCATAAATCCTGTGTACCTGGATCATGCTTACTCTGTTTCTTTCTGATAACTTCATTTTATACATGAAAGGGTTGTGTAAGCAGCCTTTTCAGATACCACCTGACTGGCAGCTTATGCTGAAATGATCATCTATGGTTACTCCTAAATCTGTCTCTGAATTGCTGCTTGCCAAGACACTGCATGTCTGTCTCTGGCATTGTGTAAGTTGGTATTTAGCTACCTGCCAGTGGATGTCATGGGACTGTGATCAGGCAAGTCAGGTTTGCATAACAATAACCTGTCTTTGTCCTTCTTTATTACCCCTCAAATTACGTCTCCCACTCCCACAGATTTTATCAATGAAAGGTTTAATGTCATTGTCTAGGTCACCAATGAGCAAACAAATTGTGGCAAAAAGATCCAGTCCTGTGGCATCACTGCTAGACGTGGTCTTGCTATTTGGTGACCTGCAATGATAAACATTTTGAGATAATGAAAGAACCAGTTTTTAATCCACATAGTTAATTACCTGGCAGTTGTATACGATTTGAGTTTTTAAAACCCAATTCAGTGTTGTACTGCCTTGGAAGAATTAACATTGCATTATGATAGGGTTTTTGTTCAACAGACCTGGAAAAATAAAATAACAAAAGAGAAACACCAGCTCAACTTCATTCCCTTTTTACTGTCAGCTATTAAAATGCTCTGAATGGAAATGTTAAGGACAATCTTTCTCCACTTGGGATCTCCTTCTCCCTTTAGCTTTGAGCAGGACCTGCTGCTGGTCAAATCCTAGTTTCTACTGCAATACCTAATGATGAAAAATAATGTCTTTAGGTAAAGAATGCGTTGGAAATATTTGGCTGGAGAAAGCACAGCCCCAGAGAAGTGGGATATGTGCATTAGCTAGGTGAAGTCACAGGAGAAGCAGGGACCATCACCCTGGGGACAGCCCAGACCTGGCTGGTCAGCCATCCTTGGACACTGAACTGCTCCAGCCAGGACCTGACAGCCCATGGTGGCTCAGCAAATCTCTCTGTGAGAGGAGCCTGTGCAGGTTTAGAGCAGCTCAAATGCAAATGTGTGCTCTATTTAGGTTTTGCCTATAGTGCATCACAATAATGCACTGTCATACACCTCCCAGGACCTATCCTGGTTGCCTCCCTGGTTCCTCCAGCCCTGCTTGCTGCTCGGAGTCAAGAGTGTTCATTTTCTGCAGAAATACTCAGGCCCCCACTGCAGCCTCCACTAGCAGTTCCCTGGGGCCTATGAAATCCCCATGGGGTAACAGAGAGCTCTGCCTGTGGTGTGTCCACCTGTGCAGGACAGACTCAAAGCAAAGCAAAGTTGTGCAGACCAAAGGAATCTGTAGGGAGCAGCTCTGAGAATGCCAGGTCCCTCTGTCTACATCTAGGAAAAGCCAGGGGGATGAACACTGCTTTGTGTATCCTGTTAAGCTTTCCTGTATAGCTTTCACTGGTGACCTATCAGCTTCTAAAGCCTCGGCTATAACTTACTGAAATACACTTTGCCTTTACAATCACACCTGTCCAAGTGGAAGTGGGAGGAAGGGAATGAACTGGAGCTGGCTGAGCACACTTTGAGCACGCTGCTCCCCTGGAGATGTCAAGCTGCAGTCAGCAGCATGGCCAGGCTGTCCTGGGCCCTGCTGCAAGTCTTTTCCATCAGCAGCTGCTACCCAGAGCTGCTCTCAGGAGGGGACTGTCCCTGCAGCCCAGCAGGCCCTGGGGTGATTCCACTCAGGGATCAGGTAAGTCCAAAAGGTTGGTTCAGACTCCAAAAGGACAACACGCTCCTGGGTGATGGGCAGGTGTGGCAGAGCCCGTGTGAGATACTCTGTACTCCTGCCTCCTTCACTTGTACTTCCTGCCAGATAAGATCCTCTCCAGTGGGCTCAGTGTTAGCTTGGTGCTGGTCAGAAATGGGCAGCAGCAGCACTTGGAAGGAAAAATAATTTCAAAACTGGAAGAATTTGGGATTCCCTGATGTCTTTCTCTGCTGGGTGAATAACACACCATGTAGCCACAGTGTTTGTAAGTAGACTCTCCTCTGTATTTTTAGCAACTGATCTATGAGATCATTTTGCTATTTTCAGTTGTTTGTGACTTGGGATTTTTCTGCTAGGAACATTGTGAGTGGGAAGGAGAACACACCCTCAGCTTCCAGAGAGGGCCTGAGCAGACCCTGTGTACCCAGTAAATGTTACTCATTTTCTGAACAGCTTACCAGCCTGGAGCATCATCAGTCCAGGGCATCTGTTGCAGAGTGAGAAATGCCCTCTAGTGTTCTTCCAAGATGCAGGAGAATAAGCACATACCCAGGAAAAGCCCAGTCTTCACTGAGCTGACCAAGAGCTGGCAGTCAGTCTGTAAGCCTGGTTGGCTTCTCCCATGCCCCATTCACAAGCAAACAGTGTCTTGCTCAAAGCAGGAAATACAACTCCTGCATGTGCCTTTTGGTGCCTCAGAGAATTCAGTGCAAGTGGTCTCACAGCACAATTCCACATCCTGCAGGCCCTGCACCATTCCCAGTGTCCACACAATGCTGGCTACAACTGCCTGTGCCTGGCAGCTGGGCACCATTAGCAGGCCTGGCCTTCCAAAGGGGCAGCTTGATCATCTCCCTCTTGCCTGCCCCTCTCCTGCCTGCCCTGTGGCACTGCAGTGTGCCTTTACAGCATCTCTTATCTCCAAGCACAGGGCCCTGACCCGGAGTGCTGCTGTTCATTCATTGAATAAGGATGCAATAATTAATTGACTGAGAGATAAGCCACAGATTTAACTACGTCAAGCCTGCAGGATTCCCTCAACACTGCCCACGCTGTGCTAAAACTGGGGATTCCTGCACTGATGGTGGAGTTTTAACATGTATTAAACAGAGACAGCCTCTTGCCACCAGGGCCAGGCTTAGAAGAGGTGATTTTCTGGGACGTGACACAGCCCCGGCAGCCCCAGCTCCACCCCCTCCTGCCTGGCCCCTCAGACACAGCCTTAGCCCCTTGCTCCACCTTACAAATTTGTTTCACATCGTAGATGTGATTTCTTGGTAGCAGCCTGAGTTCTCTATTACCTCCCTTTTCTCCCCTGTCAGCAAGGTATGGACATGCACCAGCCTCTCTCATGGGATAAATAATCTCCCACTGCCAACAGGCTTTACAAAAAGAAGCTTATTCTCCTTCCCCAGCACACCTGCACCACATCAGCCACCCTCCAGCAGTCCCTGCAGCACCTGGGCACCAGCAGCCCCACCGTCCCCTCTGCTCAGTGTCCCCCAGCCAGGCCACTGTCTCACAGCAGGACACGGGGACTTGGCTCACACTCCAGTCCTGATGACCTTCAGACCTTGGCAGAGCAGCAGGGTTTCCAGGCAGGATGAAATTCTGGCTCTGGAAACAAGGGTAAACCTGAGGCCAGAAAAGTTAAATTTCATTTGAGCAGACCCCCAAGTTCAAGTTAATTTCTGTGTGTTGAGAGCTTTGGCAGAGCTTCCATGAGTAATGTCTGAACAACCAAAACCCAGCATGGAGCCACAGGACGATGGAGCTACTCACAAGCAGCCTGAAGGTCACCTCTGGCTTCTGTGAGCAAGAGAAACTCTCAGCCTCAGGAGTTTGGTGCTTCCATAGTTTCATGTTCACCAGCACAGCCACGGAAGTTTTAAGCTACTTTATTACCCTGTCTGTAGTGCTTATAAAAGTACAAAATGGCACTTTTCGTACAAAAAGGAGACTGTTTATCTATTTTTTTTTCCTTTTGGGTTAGAAGAGGAGAGTGAAAGAAAATATGAGCTTGCTTTCTCCAAGAAAACAAACTGACCTTTGAGTGTTATAAAAGCCTTTATACAATACTTTGGCCAAAGAGGACTGGAATTTCTTCTGTGAAACATATTTTTCCTTCAAAAATGCCAGTTTGCTAAAACCAGAACAGTTTGCAGACAGGCTTAGTTTAAGTGAATCTGCCCATTTGATAGCTACTTAGAAAATTTTTGGACTGCTGAAATGCTGTATTTGTCAGCATAACTCTTCAAATATGAAGTTAATCTACAGGTGGAATTTTTTTAAAAAACTAATTTTAAAAAGTAAAAAAAAATAGGTAGAATTTAAATAAAAGTGAAGTATTTTTGCATTATTTAAACCCAAATTGTTTAAACTGACCTATTCCAAAACACATTGTGATCATCAGTTCACAACAGCTTTGAAATATGGCTTTCTGGGGAGTGGAAAGTTCACTCCCTGCCAGGTGAAGCTGCTCTGGAAAGGTTCAGGTAAGTGTAGACCAGGCTGGGGGTTGAAGTTTCATGCCTATGCCCTAGAGAAAACTGGAAAACCCTGTGCACTGGCATCTCTGCCCCCTTTGACTGGTTTCTTTTCTGCTTTCAGTACAACATATGTTCAAAGTCACATTTCTGACTCTCCCCCTCATCACCAAAGGCAGTGCAAAACATCTAATAAAGGAAAAACATTAAGCTAAAGGCACACGTTGGTCTTGCCAAGCAATATTAATACTTACTAATCTTAAAGGCTTATTACTGTTTTGGTGTTGCTTTTTACACCTCCCCCTCCCCCCTCCCCCCCAAAAAAAGAAAAATTTTAGAAAAGTATTCTGGGCTGGAACTACTGTGAGACATGTTTAGAACAAGATAAAGGTCTAAGAAATAGACATATTACTGTCCAGGCTACATACTGGGAATAACTGGTGGGTGAAAACCAAAGGAAATAATTAAAAGTGGGAGTGTGAACTGTTTTTTTCCATTTTAGGGTTTTTAGGGCCATTTTTGGCCCTGCTTTCTGCACCAGAGAAAGCACAGAAAACCAACTACATTCATTCTAATTTTGGAATGAACTGGAGGTTTCAAGTTCAAAATAAAAATGGAAGCCTTTACTCTGCAATAACACTCTCTAGAGCCTGCACTGGCAAGGCACTACTGCACTTCTTGTCTGGATGAAGTGATGCTGCTTCTGGCCTTAAGCCCCATGACACACCAAAGCCACCAAACTGAGATTCACTACAGATATCTTTTATTGTGGCTTAGGGCCAAAAAGGCAACCATAATACTTATATTTGCACAGCGTGTTTCTTAATCCACTGGAGCTGAAACCAAGCAGGTTGTGTGCAGCTGTGCCTCTCTCTCCACTCCCAAAGCACCAAATCAATGTGCTGGTTTGTGGTTGTTACAGAAGGCACCAAGTGGCCTCATTTTTTGCTAATGCATCCTGCTGCAAGTCCTCCTGAGAGCTGCTGCTGTTGAGTTTTATTGTCCCAGGGATGAGACAACATTTTAATACCAGGCAGGGTATGATCAGTATCTGCCTTTGCTCAGGTCTTCAGCTGGATCAAGAGATGCATTATTTGAAACACAGTAGACAAAACTTTTCCTTCTCTTGGTTGGTCATCTTGGCAGATTAGTATGAGGCTCCTCCATGTGGAATTCATACCTGCTCCTCAAAAAAATCACCCATGGCTTATTTTTTTTTTCCCTCCTTGAGGCTTAGCCTAATATTTTCCTGAATAGCCAGGAATAAAGTGACATTGTGGGTTTTTGAATTTCACAGAGCTATGCTAGATTAACAGTCAAAACCCAAAAGCATTAAGACTTTCTAATATTTCTAATAAATATAATTGAAAGAGAAAGAAGTCTGAAGGCATTTCTACATCTAAACAGGTGATTCGAGGGTTATAAAACATTCATTGCCATAAAAATTATAAATGCCTGGAGCTTTTGGACTAAATCAAGTACAAGCTCAAAGATCATCAGCCAGGGATGCCTTTAATAAATATTTAATTAATCATTGGTTCATGTAATTCTTAGTTCCCTTCTAGCAGACATTTTACCTGTTAGTTAATCTGTGCACTGAGCTTACACCACAGCCCAATGTTCTCCTCCTATTCCTGTCTGTCTTTCTGAACTCCTCTGTTGTTAGATGGAACTGGTTTCTTTTGAGGACCATCTTTAACTATTCATTTAGTGTATTTATTTTGACAATCAAACTAGCATTTAAAATGCTGGTTTTGATCCAGCCCCAGGTTAACAGCTTTGGGCTGAGCTGCTTTAGATTTTAGATACAAGAAACCAGTACTGGGCTTGCTGAGGGCACTCAGCTGCAGCCCAGTGGCATGATGTATCACACCTAGCTTTGCCTCTTCACCATGATGCTGCTTGCTTTATTTGGCATTTCTCTCAACAGAACTACAGGATCTTGTACAGGGAAATTATTTGTAATC
Organism: Hylia prasina; assembly: GCA_013397195.1. Taxonomy (NCBI): domain Eukaryota; kingdom Metazoa; phylum Chordata; class Aves; order Passeriformes; family Sylviidae; genus Hylia; species Hylia prasina. The sequence goes on from VYXD01010363.1 coordinate 54,632, forward strand.
TCTACTAATGATAAAAGAAATTACGTAGAAACCCACATAGGAACACACTAGTTAGGATCTAGAACTGCATCTTGCCAAAAGAGAGAGCTGACATCTCCTGGAGTGAAAGACTGTGTTTGTCCTCCTCAAAGGACAAGAAAATAAGAGGATGTCCCCACCACTGTGGACAGATGGACACATATATCCATCCTGCACCTCTTCAAAGGTGCAAAGCCTTCATGCCCAGGGGTAGGTTCACCCTCAGGCTGGTGCTGCTTCCTGGAGGCTGGGATCTGCTGGAGTAATCCCGTGGACATAAGAGCACATTTATGTGTTTTGACAAAGGGATGACAACGGAATGCCTGCACGGCTGTGCTCAGCAGTGTGCTGGAGCAAGGCTGCTGGTCCAGCTTGTCACTATGTCATGGGATTGTGAGCTTTGGGAGAAGCCAACATTAATCAATCTCAGCATTTTCAGCACCAGCCTCTGCTACATGAAAAGCCATCTGAGCACTCTCCCCACATCCCATTATGGTCCAAACAAGTTTTTTAGCTGCCTCCTCACTCCTGTGCACTTCTTGTTGGGAGGGTAGGGGATAGTGTCTCCCTCCCTCTGAGCTCCCAGGCTGAGTAGCTGCTCCCCAGCTGGCAGGGACACTGCCACCCCCATCATCACCATGGGGTTCCCTGAAGAGAACGTGGCACCACCAGTGACTGTACAGAAAGTGCACAGGACTGTCCCTGTGTCACACACGTCACCATATCATTTGTCACCACTGCTGTAGTGTGACTGCTGATCTCTCGTGGTGTGTAATCCTTTCTAATGAGAGTAGATGGACTTTAAAGCTCCAGAGGAATGATTTCAGGAGGGGAAGGTCGATGCATGGCTCAGTCTTGCTGAGCAACTTCATGCACTAAGGCTAAGCTGAATTTTCTCTGGTTGGTGAGAAATGTGTGGATGTGCCTCTGCTCCAGGAGACACATGTCCTCCAACCCAGGCAGTCCCGGGCTGCAGTGACCTACCTCAGCTCTTTGATGATACAAACAAATTTTCCATGACTTGCCTGAGTGGTGGGATGCACGCCTGTGTTGGGCACAGTCACAGGGAGGAAATTCATAAGGATCCTATCCTAAGTGCTGGCAGGGAATTACCAGGACAAGCACCATTGGAAAACAAGCCAGGGCTGCTTGGCCAGTGACCATCAGTCTGGTGAGGCCACTGTGGCGTGTATGGGCTTAATGTGTGGGCGCAGGTATGGCTGGGAGGGGTTCAAGCAAAGGAGAAGGAGATACCATGCAGACAAAGAGGAACAAATATGGTTTATTTTCAAGGAAAAAAAAAACAACTACTTTCAAAACAAAAATAGGAAACCCTGGAGGAATTGGGGTGCTGCTGCTCCATCTTCTGTGAGCAAGGCAGGGACCTGAAAAGCAGCTGCCAAACAAACCCAGGGAGTGTGAGTCCAAGGCACGTGGCAACCACAGCTGGCACCATCTCAACCCCAAGGCTATGTTCTCCTGGGACTGAAAACCCTTACTCTGACTCTGACTCTACCTTGTCCCTGACTTTGGTCTCATATAAATCACTGTAAATCAGACACAGGTCAGACAGAGAGTGACATTAGTGCCATCAGTCTCTCATATGTCATTTCTCAAGGATTCCCTAACTTCTTGGTGCAGGTCTCCTTTTCCACACATTTTAAAGGAAGTGAATTAACCTAAGCCTGTTAATGTGTAAATCAAGTTGAAATATTTGCTGGTAAAACACAGAGCTCAGGCTGATAAAGACAACTGGAAATGGAGCTAGAGAAAAATGTAGCATCTGGAAACAGAATATCTGGGTATGCACACAAGGCTGACTTAGTTTGACGGGGAGCATTGATTTTCCTCTACAGTCAATTGCTGCCACACGACTTCTCAAATACTCCCTGCTCCCACTTTATTCCAAAGCTAAAATCCACCTGCAGTGCTGGGGAAAGGATAAATGAAACAATAGCTCTTTTTGTCTTTTCTGTTCTTGGCAACACAGGAAGAGCAAATTATGAGGGGAAAAAAGAGGAAACAAATACATATCTGCCAAGCTGAGATTTGTCCTTTTGGCCAGTAGGTTGAGCAGAGCTCATAACGTCTTTTTCAGAGGAATCATAACTGCAGTGAAAATTACTAAGCTGGTGTCAGAAAATTCAAAGCTTTTGCACATGAAACGGCCAGAGGAGATTTTTCAGTCACTGAAGACTATTAGCCTCTTCCCCAAAGGCAACACAGGATTTAAAAGTGCCAGCAGATTTTCTCAAGTGACAGGACTAAGTAAGTCTCTGTCTCAAGGGCAATAGAAATGAAAGTACTTCAAGTGCCATTGGAAAATCTTTCATTGCCTCTTACTGGGTACAAGCAAACAGAATTAAATCTCTATTTTTTTCCTTACTTGGGGCTTTGCATCTTGTAGATAAAGGAAGATAAATGTACAACCATCCACCTCTGGCAGCTTCTGTGGTTGATACTCTGTGCACAGGTGCTGTAGAAAACCAGCTTCCAGAGTGAGACAACAATGTGTCTGTACTGAAATCAGGCTCTATTTTTTCTTTCGGCTAGAGAAGATCCAGTATCAACATTGCTGTCATAGCAGCTGCACAGGGAAATAAGTGATTTCCTGTCTGAGCGTGTTCCATCACTCAGCATTTTATTTTTGTGCTAAACCAAAGCCAGGCATGTCACCCCACCCTGTGCTGGGGCACTCTTCCCCATCCCCTGCCACACTGGAAAGGCAGTGGGAAAACATCAGTGGGGTAAAACCTGACACAAAATGCCCACTCAGTACTTGTGCCAAATGCCTTCTCCAGAAGTGTGTAGCCAAGACAGAGTTTTTTGGACTTTTGGAATAGCCAAAGACTATTCTCTCAGCATATACCACTTTCTCCCACAGCTCTCAGCCTGGTCTGGTTTTGGCTGGGATAGCTGGTATAGTGTGCTGTATTTTGAATTTAATATGAGAGTAACATTGATAACACACTGGTTTTTTCAGTTGTTGCTCAGTAGTGCTGACCTATAAGTCAAGGACTTTTCAGTGTCTCATGCTCTGCCAGTGAGGAGGTGCACAAGAAACCAGGAGGAGCGTGGCCAGGACAGCTGACCTGAACTGGACAAAGGGATATTCCATACCACAGGATGTCATGCCCAGTCTATAAACTGGGGGAGCTGGCTGGGAGGGGGCAATCCCTGTTCAGGGACTGGCTGGACATTGGTCAGCAGGTGGTGAGAACTGTATTGGGCATCACGTGTTTTTCCCTTGGATTTTGTTCCTTTCACTCTACCTTTCTTTTCCNCTCTCTTCCATTACAATTGGTGCTGCTAATATTATTATTATATTTTACTTTATTTCAATTATTAAACTGTTCTTAACTCACAGGCTCTACTTTTTTCACATTCTCTTCTTCATCCTAATGAAAGAATGGGAGGTGAGCAAGTGGCCATGTGGGGTTTAATTGCTGCCTGAGGTTAAACCATGATACCTTGGCACAACTTCCAGTCTAAACTTGCTCCAGAACCCAGGAGATAATTAAACCTTCTGTCTGACTGTGTAAATAATGGGGGGGGG
>VYXD01010363.1:58392-143613 GCA_013397195.1 Hylia prasina
GGGGGGGTGTGAACCCCAGATATTGTCTGCTGTTGTTTTTTCCCTTTCAGTAGTAGTAATTCTTTCAGTAAGACAGAAGGGTTAACCAGCATCCCGAAGCCTCCCGCTTGGGCGCAGCGCCTCTGAAGTCCATCAGAGGGCTGTGGGCAAGCCCGTTTGGGTGTTCCACACTAACAGAAACGCAGAAAAACGCGCTGCCAGCTGCTTGCGAAACCCACGGGCACCCCCTGCTCGCCCAAAGCTTTTGCACAATCTCTGCTCACCCCGAAGCGCCCTTGCAGGGGCTGGAGCTGGAGCTGGAGGCCGCGGCTGCGTGCGATGTGACCTCCTGCGCACAAAGCTGCCCTCGAAGTGGCAAATTCATCTCATGACTTCATGTGTCCAGAGGTTCTGCTCCCATCCTGGCTACCCACAGGCTTCTGGGCAATTTCTTGCATTGTCAGAGTGTTTGAGGCAAGTGCCAAGGATTGATTTTATTAACATGGCAATTGAAATAAACGTCATTTTTATCACACGCAGCTGAAAGATTTTGTCAGCTCCAAAATGATATGTTTTGTGTCTGATCAGGTTTGAATTTATTCTCATTATTAAATAAGGCACATTTCAGAATACAAAATGCTTCCACAGTGGGAAAACTAGAGCATTTGAACTGAAAACACATAAAAGTGATATCTTGTCTCTAAATAAAAAAATTTCATATGTCTTTTTCTCTGTATATATCATACCATTACCTTAATCCAAAAGATGCTTTCTAAATTAGATGTAGCTCTTGGTTAACACTAGAGAGGTTTGGGATGAGTAAGTGATCTATGAGGGGGAAAGAAAAGAAAAAAAAAAAAAAAGAAAAAAAAAAAGGAGATTTTCTTTCCATTCACTTTTGCAGTCACCAAGAGAGCTGTTGGCTTTTCTGAGTGCACCTTGAGGGAGATTCAATCCAGCCCCGAGGTCAAATGAATGTCAGCATTACCTAGATGGACAGGTCCTGCATGAGAGGTGCATGATCTATGGACTTTGCTGGTTAATTGCAAAGGGCTGAATGTGCCCTTTAGATTGCTCCTTCATCTCATCTGAGACTTTGTACATTATCTTTGGGACATTAAGCACAGCAGGATGAGTCCTCCAGGGAAATTTTGCAGCGTTGCCAGCATTCTGATGGCTGGTCCCTAGGAACACGATGTACTTCTATCTCCAGCTTCTGGAGTCATATGATTATGTGAGGATCTCAGCTTTCATGACAATGAAAAGCAGGCCTTTAGTCATTGAGATGGTAGAGAAAAGTTGGCAGATGTGACCTCCAAAAGGTTATGGATCAAAAAACAAATAAAAGGAATCTCAGCTATATCAAGCACCTGAATTTTAAATGCATAGTTTAAAAACAGCATCATTTGGAGGACCAACTGTAAATTTTGAATACTTGGAATTTTTATGAAGAGGGAAAAAATTGCTTCTTGCTTTTTTCTTCTTCCCTCCTTGTGCTTCTTCCTTTCTAAAGGTCCATCCTGTTGCTTATGCTTCTTGATTGTTCTCAGTCTGGAGCTGCCATTGGACACTAATCAGACAGAATGTGACTACTGGGAATTTTCCAGGTTTACAAAATGTTTTCCTTGCATCTGCCAAAGCCAACGGCAGCCGTCGCTGAACACGTGCCACTGGAAAATCACAAGCAGGCCGGCTGCCAAGGATGCAGAGCTCTTTGGACCGGGGCACGTCAGGGTCTTGTGAGTGCCAGAGGCCGCGGTGCCGCGCTCCGGCAGCGCCCGCCCAGCCGGGCCGGGCCGGGCCGGGCTGCCCCGGGCTCACAGTCGGCCCGCCTGCCCTCGGAAGTGTGCATTTACTCGGAATGATCCGGTCCGAGTGGAGGCAATGCGCTCCGCACGGAATAAACAATCCCCGCAAATGGCTTGCTGACATTCAATCGCAGCTCGGCCAGGACATCTCCAGCACCCCTTGAATCTTGTGCTAAGCCATTAAACCCTCTCACTTGGCAATGGGCATTTGCAAAAAAGAGGCTAAAAAGGAAGCTACCGAGTAATTATGTACTGTGAGTGCAAGAAGAAGAGTGTCACCAGTGTGGTGTGGGGAATTTTAAATTTATGTTGCCTGTGTATGTCAATATCCTCTGGCAGTGCTTAAAACTGGGAGAAAGATATCTAAAACTATGGAAGTTTTTGTCCCAGCCTGAATGAGATGTGACACACAGGATTTGGTGAGGGAGTCGATTTGCTATTCCATTTGTTATTTTTAATTTTTAGCAGCTTAATGAAAAAATCAAATGTATCTTACAGAAGGTTTTGTCAAAACTTTTAGGGCCTAAATTCTGCCTTCCATTAACAGTATGCATTTTAATCAGGTGCTTGAAATTCATATCTTAATGTAGATTATGTGCACATGCATTACGTGCCAAGCCCATGTATACATGTTTGAGGAAGATCCTAAAAAACCCACACCGTCTGTTTTGGATGTTAACAGAAAAGCATGGAGAAGGTAGAAATTTTAGGCACTATGTATAGCCAAGAATTTGGTGCATGCTCAGTGCAGAAGGGATGAAGGGAGGAAATACAAGTGGATTTATGTCTTTGCAGAACCAGCCAGGCTGGGACAGCCTCGCAGTTTGCTGCCTGTGCCCCTCAGAGGCTCTTGCAGCTTTATGTACCGAAATGCTGCCTGGGGCTGACAGGCAACCAGCAGGACTGATTAAACCAGCTACTGGAAAAATCCCCAGGAAGCTTGTCAAAACACAGCGTTTCCAGCGCTGAAACACGAGCTGTGTTAGTGCCTAGAACCGACTCCTGGGTTTGGTTGCTCCGAGTTTCCCGGTCACGGCCAGAGGCACTGCAGCCCGCCGGTGACAGCGCGGCGGCGGCGCGCCGGGTGCCTCCCGCAGCGCCGGGCACTGACAGGCACCGGCCTGCTGGAAGGCACATTGCAATGGCACCGGCATGCAGAAACCACCCCAGAGTAACCACGTAGTTAAGAAATACAGATCTTACTTCTAAGCTTTCTGTTCTTCAAAATTTCCTCTGAGTAACGGGCTCATTTCACGGGTATGATGAATGGCTCATGAAATGGCTTGTACAGCAGGATGCTTACAATAAAATGGATTTGGAGCATAAAAGGCAGTGTTATTATTATTCTCGTGCCTGGCTGGCTTCTTGCCAGCCTCCTGCTGCCTTCTATCACCCATCACACGAGGATGGAAAAATTCCCCCCGGACTGATTAACATGAGAGAGATCTGTGAAAAATGGAGGCATGTGAAGGAGGGAGGTGATGGCTGAAGGGAGCAACCAGGCTTGCAAGCACTGACACCAGCACTTAAGTGCCTGGAGATGTGCGAGAGCGATGAGACTCTCTGCAAGAGGGAATGAGAAGGAAATCCCAGGCAACTCCTCTCCCTATGGGCGTTCCAGCCTTCCCACAAAAATGCTGCTTTGATATGAGAAAAATTCAAGAGTGGCAAGGGAGCCACTTGCCCTCGAGTGCTGTCAGTCAGCAAATTGGTGAGGCAGCAACTGGACACATAGACATGATCCCAAGTAATTCCCAAGCACATTTCAGGAGTGACAGTGGTCCAGAGATGGTTACAACCAGGACACAGAGCCACCAGAGTTTGGAGGTTGAGGCTTTATGAGCAGAAAGTCACATAACACCACGTCAGCTGGCTCAGAGTTCAGGAGGGGCCCTGGCCATGTTTCAGTTACTGCAGCTGAAACATCTTAGGAAATGAAGGTTTTCTGCTGCAGTTTATACTACATTTTACTCTGCATTCACACTGCCACATGCTGCATTAATAAGGTTTAGAAAGTTAAAAAAACTTTTAAAAAAATTAAACTGGGAAAAGTCTTAAAGTAATTCTTATACATGATTTCTAAATTCTTTCTATGAGGCCCAGTTTTTTACAGCCCAAGTACTTGAAACTCTGGACTTATCAGGTCACATAAAGGAGATTTTTTTTTGTTTTATTTTCCCTCTGATACTGCTTTCCAAGGATAATTTGCCAGCATCACAATATTGTCTTTCTCAAAAGGTATCCTCCTTTGCTCAATTTTCCTGCCAGAAGTCATGCTCCTTTTGAAGCCTGCAGTGTGACAGGCAAGTACCAGTAGTGGCCCAATTTATTCCTTGACTTGAAGCAGCAAGGAAAGGCCAGGATCACTGTGTTCCTGCTTGATTTACTTCTGCTAAATGTCAGGTGCTGAGGCAGTCTTGAGGAAAGATGTTAAACGTGGAGCTGCCAAATTGCAGTGCCAAGAGTACAGTTTGCTTTATCTACGTGAAGATGATCTTGGCAAACTCTTGGCTTGCACCAAAGGAGAGCTCACCCTTCCATTTGAAGGACTATGAACTTTTGGAGTGAGGATTTATGAACAGAGTAGCATTTGTCTTTAATGACATTAAGAAAGGCTTTTTCATTTATATAGGCTTCTTGAGACTTGTTTAGTTTGTGTTTCATTTTCTATAGAATTTAGTCCGGTCACATAATAGCTGAATTAACTACAAAACGGGGTTTTAATTTTCTTACATCCTCTGTTTCAGTTTGCACTTTACTTCTCATATTTCCTGGCCTTTTATTTAACCTGTACATATTTTTGCAATTTATGATCTAAAATATATGACCTATCCAGTGCTTTTCATTGCTTTCAGTTTCTTAACAGACTCTATAACAATATCTATTGTGTCACATTGGCAGACAAATATTACTTGTTTGACCATCAGCATTCATGTATAGTTATTCCACCCAACTCCACAGACTTCCTTTCTCATCATTTACAATAAGAAATATTTGTACTGTTAAAGAGATTAATTTTTATTTTGTGGCCTGATGTCCATGACCGGGATTTGAGTTATAAACCTGTCATTTGCCAGGGCTCATTATCCACTGGTTGCATAAGCTATTGTTACCAGGATAAATTTTGAATTCATCTGAAAATCACAATTAATCATTTGACCAGCTCCACAAATAAGGTCAGCCAACATCCCCTGTTTCTAAGTTCAATAAATTTGCTGCCAGACTATCTTCTGAGTTTTAGCTGCCTTGATTTGTGTTATAATTAGAAATATCTCATTTCAGATTCAAATTACAACACTAACTCAAGTGTGTTGGCAAGTCTTTTAAAGACTCGCATATTCTAAATATGTGCATAGACGATAAAGTAACAAGATCTGAAATAATTACTATTTATATCCTTCCATTGTTTTCTCCAAAAACAGTACTTTAGACTTAGATATTGTTTTCAAAATGATTAAGCTGACTCCTAGAATGTTTTCCCTAGAATGTTTTCCCTAAAATGTTTTTGCTTTTTCAAGTCAAATAATGCTTCATGACTATTTCCATCTGGTAGTAATAGTCCTGTTTATTCTGGAACATCTTGGTTTATATTATGCCTCTGTGTAACAAAATCTATTGAAATCATGCAAAACACCAATCTCTCTGCCAAAGTCAATAAAATTACTACTTGTTGAAGAAAACAGTAAACAACAGAACTTCATAATGATGGCATTAGCACATACTTTGTCAACAGTTGGGAAATCTGGAACCTTCAAGAAAAACAAAGAAAGGGGGGAAAAGGAATGCATTCAGCTCACTTGCATAATTAATTATGCATAAACTTCTAATGAGATTTGGTTAAAAATGCAAACAATTTTATAGCAGCATTAGCTGCACAGGAGCATAGCAGCAGTAGTTCAGCAAGTAGAGTGGATGTTGTGTTTTATCCATCCATGAGATAAATGGGCACATTTTAAAACTTCTTTAGTGCTGAGAGTCAGTGAGCTAATCTTGAGTCCAGTTCAGGATTCCAATTTGACACATTTGGGAGCTCCAAAGGCATTTTGTCCTGCACTGCATTTCCTTCTGGCAGCAGAATTGTACTCTTTGTGTTCAGACACTCCTGGGATGTTCCCTCAAAACATCTCCTGCTTTGTGCATGCACAAGTTGTTTTTGCATGTGTTAGGTACCAAAAAAATACTATTTATGGGTTTATTTTTCGTCCTGACCAGTTCAAATGTGTGACAGTATAATCTTCTGCAGAAAAGAGTGCAGCCATGGGCAGAGCATGTTTATTTAGCTGTCAGTGCCAACAAAGCAACACATAAAACACCACAAAACCCAGGGGTAGGCTGAAGCATGAAGGGCAGATATTGCCTAAAGTGGCATGGTATGGTCAAAACTTAATTCACTGGATTAGTTCTCAGAGATTACTGTCAAGAAATTAAGAGAAGGAAAAAGGGGAAGGGCTTTTCCGATTTCTAGATTCATCAAAAAGTAACTTAATAGTGGCACTACAGAGTTGTGCTTTGCTATGAGGTATAGATCATGTGCAGGACTAAATACAGTGAGAGCAGTGTGTATTCAGAGATGCTACTGATGATGCACATGGAATTTAAGTGGTCTGGCTGCAGCAATGTGTTCTACCCCTTTCCCGCAGTGTGGAAATCAGCATCCTTGGCATTCTTAATGGCTTCCCTTCACTCAGGAAATTCTGTTAGGCTTCAGAGATGAAAAACCTAAACTGGTAATAATTTATTAAATTAATAAAGACCTCCTTTTCCTGAAAAGGGGCCGTTTCCACCGTGTGCGCTGTCTCAAGGCGCCACTAGATGGTAGAACAGGACCCCACACCGCGCTGCAGCCCGGACAAACCCTTCCAAAAGCAGCTGCCTGAATCAGTTACGGAGTTATGGATCATCAGTCCTGCCTGAAGAGCCGTAACTCTACAGTACAACTTGGACTTTTTATTCCAACTGCCTACATCATATTCTTTGTCCTTTATAGCTAATTGATATGTTCTAGAACTCTGTCCTCAGCGGTTTTCCAGGGAGTGCTTAGAGAACAAGGCACACCCAGCATGTTGCACGGGGGAGGTCCCTGGTGCCCAACCAACACCTGTACAGTGATAAGCTATGGAAATTAAGCCACAGGATTTGTCTGAAAACCCATGTGTAAATCGCATGTGTGATCCCATGTGTAAATTGCATTGCCCGGGAGGCAAGAGCAGCTGTAAGAACCTTCTGCTCAGAATCACCTTCCAGAGGACCCACTGCCTCTCTGGGCAGGGCTGTGTTCCCTCTTGCCCTTTGGAAATGTGCACAGAAATGTGGGGGGATAGGGCACACAAGGAGCCTTTCAGTGGCTTCTACAGGTATCGAGGACAATAACAAGAATTTTTCCATATGCAGTAGTAGAAAATTTAAGTTCAACGCAGCGAAGATACCAGTAACAGTTCAGGAATAACTAAGCTGCTATGAGTAAATGAAAAAAAGTATTTTTTAAATGATACAATATCTTGTAAAATCTAACTTGTATTAGCCACAGAACTTAAAAACTGCTTAAAAACTGGATATGAAAGATGACTGGCACAGGCAGGGGAATATTTCTCAAGGACTTTGAGCAAGCATCAAACACATTAAAGAGTGATTTCCGAAGTCTTGGAGAGAAAGCCGAGGTGTGCTACAGAAGTCAGGGAAAAGGAACAACCTAACTTAATATTATTAGAGAGCCAATAAGAAATAAATAACTATATCTATACTTACAGGTCTAAAGAGGAAAGATTTAAAGCATCAGAGTGCACAAGCAAATAGAAATGCAGATACTTGAAAGCATACAGACAACTAACAAAATGCAGATCATTACATGACAAGGAACTATCTGCAGACAGTTATGTGACAAGAAAGCTTTATTTACTATGGGAGAAGGAAAAGCACGTTCTTCACCTGGTGTTCCCAGCCTGCTGAATTGTCAGCGCTGTGGACAGAACAGTCCTGGGCAATGGTTCCTCCCCTGACAGGTAAGTATTAACTTAATCACCCGCTCTTGTTTTATCTGTAAACACAGAGCTCAGGACTTTCCTGAATTAATCCTTGTTGGGACTGCATAAGGGATTGGGTGGGCAAAGAACACCATGAACCATCAAGGGTTTTTTCCACTGGTATCACAAACAACAATATTGCAAATATTCTGAACTCCCCATACAACAACTTTCAGTGTTTGTCTTCTGTTGGAAGATATTTTCAGAATCTCACACTTCATGTTCAATATAAATTATATTATTTTATTACATGCAGGATCCTTTTGGTAAAACTGTCTCTTAGTATAAATCTCTGCCTTCCCTGTGTCTACTCCCTTGTGAAATTCAAGCCAGCAGAAATATCTGTTAGTTACCCTTCATGTTGCTAAGCCACCCAAGTTCTTTCAGTCTTAGAAAATGAGGTCTCTGTCACTCTTAATCATCCAGGTAGTTTGAATTAATCTTTCACAGGCATTAGTAAATGAGACTGCAGCACAATTCTTCAGGGGAAGCCCCCTCTCCTCACTTGGGGGCACAAACTCTTTGCTATATCTGTTGCAGACATATCTCTGGGGCAGGCAGGAATCCCACTGGTCTCTCCCACAATTTTTCAGACACCATGAGACCAGATATATAGATGCCACAGGTTTTGACCTTCTTTTAACCTCCTAAGGATGGGACTTGGTATACTGCATAGTCATTTTTTTCACTAATAATATTGATTTTCAGTCAAAGAGCAGTCAGGTACCTGCTTTCTAATTAAATCGGTGATTACATTTTATATGCTTCTAGAGTCATCAAATACCTCACACAACCTGAAACCGTGTTACAGTGTCAAATATTATCAGCCCAGTCTTTTGATCAGCTTAAGCGTTGGCTAATCAGCACAAACTGACTCCCAAATGACCGTGCAGCTTGACATTAACTGTACTGCCCTAATTTAATTCTCCATCAAGAGGGTTCTGCATCAGTCACCCTCTCTCTTTTCTTGGGAACAGAGATAAATGGACAGGCCTACATTGCCATAGCAGTCAGACATCTGGATCTCAGTGTTTCAGAGATGATCGTCAGTCATTGTCCATTTTAAGAGAACTCCTTTATCAGCCCTGTCCAAACTGGGGTTGGTGAGTATTGACAATTGATATAAAAGCTTTAGCAGATGTGACTCAGCACTCCCCTGAGCCCTGCTGGAGTGGAAAGGATTTATTACTTGATTAGCATATTAATACTGTCCTGCTTTTTCCCAAATAAAAAATGCAATACTGGCTGTTTCTGCTTAATCTTTTCTTTTCTTTTCTTTTTTTTTNGTGTGTGTGTGCGTGCGAACTTTTTCAGTGCTCCTTACAAGTATAGAGTCTTTCTGCTTAAACCTTTCCTTGCAGAGATTTGATCGAGAATTGGTTTCAGGTTTTGAAATTAGCCATTTGGAAGGACCACCTGTATTTAGAATGTTTGGTATCACTTTGGAATGAAATCCACAATCAGAAATGTTCTAAAATACTTTTAAACTCAGAGAAAGATGAGTTATATGGAGTGAAAAATAAAGAGCCTTTTCCAATTTTGAATTAACAAGCCCACAGCTAGAACATTGTATGTAGCTCAGAGTACATCCATATTGGACATCTGACATCTCAGAAGGCTTGAGGAAGGAAAAGCATAGAAATCAGGACTGAGAGCCTTTTTGAAAACGGCTTTAAATAATGAAATGATTTTAACTGACAAGTGGAAAAGCAGAGTAATCAAACCAATGTCTATATGTATTTTTAGGGAGATATATTTCTTATAGAGTTTAAGTAGAATATGCAGAAGAAGGAAGACAGAAAAAATTACAGAGGCATCTTGGATGAGAGGACAGGGAGTTACTTGGTTCATTTAGGCTGAACTAAGATTGTATATGCCACTTACTTATATATGGATCAGTTTTTCTTTGGCATGGAGGATGCCATAGAAAATACCATATGCTCCTGTTTTATTCCTTAAAGGCACTGGCAGCAAAGCTAACCAAGGTGGCTTGAACCCTCAGCACTGCTTGTCTGGATCATGGTGGATTTTCTGTGAGATTTATGTACTATTTAGCAAAGTGACGAAAGAAAGGAAAGAGCCATCCTTTTCCTGGCTTTAACTTGGACTCCCTCCAGGATCTGTAGCAGCAGGCAGATGTCAGCACCTCTCTTGGTCATTGCACAGGATGCTGGGGTCAAAAATTCTCCTTGAATTGTGTGAGAATGGCAGACCCTGTAACCATTCAGGCAGTTTGCAGCAGTGCAGCCCCAGGCCAGCTGAACACTGGCTTTGTTACCATTCTCACAAGTAGTCCCCAGCCTGGAAGCTTCCTCCTGTATTCCCACCCTTGCCTGGCCTCCCATGACTTATTCACAGCAAGAACATCTGTTACAGAGCAAACTCAGTCAAGCCCCCAGCCTCCACAGCCCTGAGCAGTCCTTCCTTACCTGTTGGTACCAAGTCCGTGGAGCACCTCAGCTTGTCAGCCCCAGGACTGGAGAGCTGCAACCCCCTCAGCAGTTCCATCTGAGCCAAGGGAGAGCTGATCCCAGCAGTGCTGGGACTGAGACCCTCAGCACCCCACCACCACCACAGCTGAGCACACATCTACTGCCCTGTGGAGGCTGCTGGCCCCCTCTGGCACAAGGTGCTGCACACTCTAAGTACACCCAGGAGCTGGACTCAAAGCCAGCTCTGCCACTGGCATCTCCTCAACACCTTCTTCAAGGCTGCCTGGCAGCAATAACAGTGCTCAGCTGGGACCCAGGACCTTTGGCCAGGATCTGCTTGCAGATCTTGCTCTAAGCTGCCAGATCAGGTGGATCCTGCTGGAAGCAGCCACAGTCTCCCATAGCCACCCCTTCCCAAGAGCAGCACCAGACACCCTGATGTTCCTCAAACACCCCCAGCAATCCTAGAAGAAGCTCCTACAGGATCCTGAATCAGAGCCAGGAAACTGTGGCAGTGAGTGCTGTGCCCATGGCCACCTTGACTATCCATGGTCTCTGGACAGGGAAGAGGGCAGCCCCTCTGACAGTCCTCAAACCTTCTTCAGCATGAGTTTTGGCTGTGTCTCTCTACTGATGATTAACACATCAGCAACAAAGTGCAGCCCCAGAAAACAATTAAAGCTTAAGTAGTCAAAGGTAGTCAGTCAATGAGATTTTGGCAAGCACATGGATTGTTAGGTGCCTGTGCCTTGTTTGCCATCAAATCATCAAGCTCAAGGTACAGCACCTGTGACTGTCCAAAATGTGCTGGGTGTGGAGAGAGGCAGAGGAAGGGGCTGAGGAAGGGGGAGAGGAAGAAGTCACTGCTGCCCCATTACACAAAATGGCCAGTGCTGCTCTCCCTTGTGACAGTGAGTGCATCATTTCCCCAGCCCCCAGACAAGGCCTGGGGCTGAAGAGCCCCAGCTGAGCATCTGTGGGTGTGTCCATGCCCGTCTCCAGGTGAGGGGCGTGGCACGGGGTGCCCGTATAGGGAGGTGCTGGGGATGCTGTAGTAGCTGGCTGGTGTTGGTTCCTGCTGCCTGCCTTGGTGTCTCTCATGATGCTGGGCTTGAGGATGGACTTCAGTATGCTCCTAGAGCCTCTGGGCTTTGTTAAAGTCCTTGAATGGGTGAGTGGAGCTGGGGGGGCTGTTTGCTGCCCTGGGCCTGGCTCTGTGCCTGGGCTGGGTACCCCTGGGGAGGTGTGAGCCACTGCACTGACACACCCTGGCCCAGGTTGCTGGGTGTCCAGCACTGGGCTGCTCCTCAGCCACACCTTTGGACTACAGAGACATAAACTTGATGAGTTAATTATAAGTGTGCTGCAGTAGCTTGTGCTGCTGTGTGTTTTGTGCTTGGGTGATTGGGGTTTTAGGGTCTGGATAGAGAAAAAAGGGAAACCAAGAGCTATTTAGAGAGCCAAGTTGATATGTGGTACTCTGAACATGTACTTTCTAGGTATTTGAATTTTTAGTTGTGGAGATGTAAGACTTGTAAAAATATTTCCTTTGTCACCTGCAAGGAATACTATACTGGCTGTTAGCATATTAAAAACCCCAACAAGATACAACCCCCCAAAAAATTTCTGTGCGACTGAAAATAAACAGAAAGTGCTTTCAAATGGGCTTTGGTTAGCAGTGTTGTTTATGCTTTTGGATTTTAGAAACAGTATTTTCGTCTTGACATCACTTCAGACTTCAGCTTTGCTAACTTTGTTGCTGTTTCTTGTCTTTAGCTATTTCAGCTAAACGTTGAGCTTGCTTCCTTTGAGCTCTAGTCGTGTGCACTAATGAGTCTTTGTATCAATTCCTATAGCTTCTTGCAGTCTTTGCTTTTGCCACATGTGGAGGCTTTCAAGGTGAAACTGCTCTTCTAGTTTCCTGCAAAGGTGTAGTAAACAAAACAATTACAGCTGTTTTTGCTTATCCATTCAGGTGAGCATTTGTTCTTCAGTTATTATTTCTTATTCCCCTTTCCCCTCTCTACCTCCTTATGAACATGTCTTTACTGTATAAGTGAAGATGTGAAACTTCTGGCTTGTTCTGTAGCAGAAATAAAAAATATTTAGTTGTAATCATTCAAAGCACTGTAGTTGTTAGTGCCCTATGGAAAGAAGTGGGTAGAAATGGCAGCAGGCTGTTATGTTCTATATGACCCTATCTTAAGCTCTAGTTTAGCAGTGCATGAATGTTGTAGATAATAATTAGTAAGCCAAAAAACACAATCCATTTTAACAGCCTGATTCTTCATCAATTTGTAGCTGGTTTCTTTTCACCTTATTCCGGCATTATCTTGGTGAAGATGTTGGGCACATAAAACTTAAATGTTTCAGTGTCATTGCAGTTCTCCTCTAGAGACAAGCTCCTTTCCTGGAGCTTCCTTTGCTCCTGCAGCTGCGCAACTACAATGAGTGCAGTGTTGGTGTTCTGTCTGTGTTCAATAAACATAATAATATAAATAAATATAGAAATTGATTCAGCCAGTAAAAACTATTACAACAGTACAGATTTTGGTCACAAACCCAATGTTGTAACAGCATTTGGAGGAAAGAGTGGGGATCTGAAATAATTCTGTGTTGGTCAGAGTGGTCAATGCTAGACACACAACTTTATTTATTCAGCTTCAGTTCTTGTGGGTTTTGTAGCTATAATGCCTTTTAAGTCCTGATCACCTTGTTTAACTCTGTCTCTCAAGTAATTTTGCTAAGTCTGCTTCCAAATTGGGAATTTTTTGTTCAATTGCTCAAAAATGAGATTAGGATTCTTCTCCTGAAGGTACTATTTTATATTTTAGTGTAGGACTGGGCACAATCTTCAGATAGCTTGATAAACCTTTGTGTTACATAACTGATTATTTAAATATCTATAGTGTGTCTTTCAAAGTAAACTTAGACCATCAGAATGCTGAAGTGCTGTTGCTGTGAA
Source organism: Hylia prasina (assembly GCA_013397195.1). Taxonomy (NCBI): domain Eukaryota; kingdom Metazoa; phylum Chordata; class Aves; order Passeriformes; family Sylviidae; genus Hylia; species Hylia prasina. The sequence continues at coordinate 71,597 of VYXD01010363.1, forward strand.
GCATGAAGTATAATTATATGAAGCTCCCATTGTATAGCAAACTCTAACTCCATGTATAAAATCTTCACAGGTTGAATACTGTTGCATTTAGTGCACCAGACCCAAAAGGCTGTGGTGGTACTTGGACTGATGCCTACCTCATGGGCAACTTCTCCTCTTCTGCACAGTTCTTTGTGACACTGGCAGCACTGGTGTTCCTCTACTGTATTACTGCCCTTGTGGTATATATTGGCTATTACCATGTGTATCAGGAAAATAACAGATTTCCTCTAACTGTAAGTAATACTAAGATATTTTAACACTTTGAAGCTACAAAGAGACAAGAAATATTGCTAATGCAAGAATAATTGGTGAATATCCAGTAGTTATAAAACTTAAATGGAGTGTGAACACAAGTATCTCAGACTGGTCCCTTGGCCATCCATGGCATCACACCTTATGCAGTTATTGAAGAAGTGGAATGAACTTTCACTTTTTCAGGTGAACAGTATTTTCACCACAACTTTTCTTTTGTGTCATGCATTTGAGTATACAATTGTTCCATAGGTGGGACCTCCTCTGTTAATCTGAAAATTTTCTCTATATAGATCACCTGCTGCAATGGGCAGAGGGAAATATATTTACCTTGTTAATTTTAGTCACCTTTAGTATTGAAGCTCTGAATTATGGATTTCATAACATGCTTAAAAATTACTTACTACCTTTCAAGCCAAACTTTAGCCTATTGGCCATCCAGATTTAAATCCTCTGCTCTTCTCTCATCACCCTCACTTTATTTTACTTAACTTTGGCTCAGTATCTCATAAAATAGGTGCTAGGCATCTGATTTTATAAACAGATTTCTTAAGATTGTATTTTGCATCTATCAAGCACAAAGTTTTGTAGCTGGTTATCAACACTGAGTTGTAACTATAACATTGTTAATGACTAAATGTGCTTGTGATCCTTAACACTGATGCAGTTGTCTTGGTGATATAATTGATACTGTCTCTGCCTTGCTCTCACATACAGTCCTTCTTTTTCAACCTGTTAATGAGTATTTCTCTTGTGTAGGACTTGGCAATCAGTGTCTTGACAGCCTTTCTGTGGCTGGTCAGTACTTTTGTTTGGGCAAAGGCTCTTGCTGACATCAAGGCATCCACAGGAGCCGGCATTATTCCAGGAATTGAATCTTGCAAAGCACCAGGAACAACTTGCCACTTTCTTTCTGTGACCAGCATGGGAGTTCTGAATGTGTCTGTGGTATGTATGCCTTCCACCATATCAGTACAACAAATGTGTTGGAAGACAACAAATGGTGCCTGAGAGTCCTGTTCTACTGATTGCATGTGTTGCTCTGTTAAGGTTTCTTTATGGGTTATTTGTCATTCAGGTCCATTAATACTGTGGTAAAACACTGAGCGAATAATTTCTTGGAGGAAACTAGTTTTGCTCTAAAGAAAATAAAGAGAAACAACTTGAAGGATGTACTACTAGAGCTGTTACATGCAGCATTTCCAGACACATTTGAGTGTCTATGTATGCCTTTAGCCAAGAAAAACTAGAAATATCTGACTGGGCCACCCAAGTGGTTTGATGACCAATATAAGTGAGGAGGAAATTCTGTGCTGGTGCTGAACCTAGCTTTTCACTCAACTGTGAGCATTTTTTACACATCAAATTGAGGTTCCTTGTAATATAATGGTATGAAGCTCATGTTCATACAAAGAACATTTAATAGCAGAGCAAACCAGGCTTATTGTATGATCTTCCTAGTGAATCCTGCTTTTCAAAACTCAGGCTGTTATTCATTGGCCCAGTAATAATTAGTCATTTAGTCTGGGAATGCATTTGCAGAGGTGCTCAGTGACTGAAAAGATTTCTGTGCAAAGTATAGAGTAAGTTTGACTATCTGATCTACAGAGAATTCTGTTAAATAACTAAAATAGCTTATATTACTCTTCAGAGTGTGGCAATTTCATTCTCCAAATGAAACAGGTGCCAAAGATACTGCTTGCTTCTGAATTGCCTTGAAGAAACACTTTGGCTTCTTTAAAAAAAAAAGCCAAAAAAGCTTCTTTTTTTAAAAAAACTCAATCAAATGCCACAAATTTAATATTACCTTTCTCCGCCACCCCTTTTTTCTTTACAGGTGTTTGGCTTGGTGAATATGATTTTATGGGCAGGAAATATTTGGCTTGTATACAAGGACAGCAACTTGCACAACCAATGGAACAGAATTTCTGAAAGTCCAACTGAAAGGGTATAAAAACAAGTGCATATTTAGAAGTTGTTCTACTTTCACATCACACTATCAAGAGCATGGAGCCATTAGGATTAATTTCAATAATAACTGATACTTCATACAAACTTCTATTTTGTACTATGGTTTACATAAGGCCTTGGGTACTCAAACTGAATGTTTAATTATCATGAAATATATTGTGTCTTTCAAGGCTGTGCAGCATTATATTACATTTTTTGAAGTGCAAAATGAAGAGGTTATCTGGATGCTGACCCTTTCTGGTTCTTAACAGCCTTATAGGAGGGATGGCTGAGAAGCAACTGTATCTGGGCTATCAATGCAAAATGTTTGTTTCTGACAAGTCTTCTCTGAAAAATGGAAAGCAAATTTACCTGGGGCAGGTGAAAAAGTTTAGTTTCTTCCTATCACTGATACCTTGAAAAGCCATGTGAGTAGAATTCATAGCTCTGTCAAAGTTGCAGCCTAGATGTGTAGGTTTCCAGATACTCCTTTCAGATTATTGTACCAGATCTGCTGCTGAGCCTGTTAGGAAGGACATTATTTCTATGTTTAATATGCTGTTAATGTTTAATGGCTTGGGATAATCTCTGAACAAGGAAATTTGTTGTATGAGTTCATACTTCTAGTCTCACTAATATGAGAGCTTGTATATGGGAGAAACAGATGATTTAAGCACTTGAAGGAGGGAGGGAGGAAAAATCAAGTATGGCCCAAAACACAAATACTGTAGAAATCAAAGTTGATATATTCTGCTCCTGCTTCTATTACTCTTGAGGGACGTGAACAAAGGTTGTGTGTGAAAGGATGTAAGGGGAGATATCTGAATATGACAAATTCTTCATTGATGTTGTTCAGCTCATTCACTGGGTACAATGTTTGGGTCTTCTCACGTGGACTTCTTCACCAAGGTGTCTGACTTCCTGGGAATTGCCCAGAACAAGTGTTTTGATAAACCTAATATGAAAGCTATTCAGTTATTTTTTTGGTTTGTTTTAACTGTTTGTGATGAAAAGACAAAAATTTGTGTTATATACACACTATTATAATTGTTTGGTGTGCCAGAGCTATTGACCTGATAGTAAACTGTAGCCCCAAAGAGTATAATAAAGTCAGTATGACTGCTGCTGAAGGAATGTGCCTTGGGTCCTTACTGGTGTAGCTGTGGATGCAAATGCATTGGCTTTGTATCTTCTGGGGCATGGCTTCAGCTGTGGCTGCCTGTGTTGGCTGGAGGAGCTACTTGTGCTACAGGAGGGGCTTTTACACTGGGCCCTGTGGGGTTTTTTTGTAAAGAGGAATCCTGCATCACTCCTGCAGGCTACTGCTGCCTAGTGATGCTCAGCACTTTTCTGTCAGTTCAGAGCAGGGGCTTTTATTACTTATAGCTGTCCAGAATTTCATTTGAATTGCCTTTTGGAAGAGGTAATAAGTGTGATTTTCACTTGTTTGCATCACTGTGCAGGTTTATTTATTTAAAAATACATATTGTCTCCTAAAATATAAAACTCCTATTTTCATATTGTGTAAGAAAAAATATGGTAACTAAACATTAATTAGGTTTTTCAATCTTTGGGATTTAAGGTTACATATGATGTGGCTAAAATATTTTTTATTCACCTTTAATATTTTCAACAGAACTATGTTCCTGTCTATTTCTTATGTGCTTATCTACTTTGTCACAAACAGACCTGTTAGTCATTGGCATGGCCTAGTTATAAAATGGTAATATTGAGTATTTTTGCACACATGAGAGCAGTAATGATTAGGCCACTATAGGCCTTATTGATGGCTGAAATACTTGGAAAGTTTAACACACACACTGATTGTTTCAACAAAATCTTGAATTTCATACCCATTCAAAAAGACATCCCTTGTTTCCTTACCCTGATGCTTTTCATAGAAGAAATGGGTATGTCCCATCCCCAGAGTGCTTTTCTTCAAAAGACAAGGAGATGGAACATGACAGGCAGGACTCTAGCTGGTAAAATAGACATTCACAAATAAGGGATTGTGTTTTGTAGAAATTCAGGCTGCATGTGTGTCTGTTCTAAATGCAGAGCCAGATTGCTCTTAACAGGCCAAGGTAAGTATGATATGTACTCCACAGCAAGCAAGATTTTATAAAAGGAAAAGTAACCCCTGTGCACTTCTGGCTCATTAGGCTAAAGCTTGTTTCCCTTTGTAGGGGGGAGGGACTGATGCAGAATATTGCAGGCTTTGATGGCTGCTCGAGTCCTGCAGCTGAGATGAAATGGAAAGCATCATGCAGCAGGAGTAAGCAGCTGCTCTCATTTACCCTGGACACCTAAAAAGGGCTGAACAGTCTTTGCCTTTGAATTAACATAATATTTGTGCTGGCAGCACCAAAACATTGTGTCTTATTTACTCATGGTGGGGGGAGGGGGATGACTGTCTGATCTACCAGCTTTATCTTGACTGCACAAGAATCACTGCTGCTATCAGGAGATGCAGTGTGCTTGATCCCTCTGTACTGGGGGAACAAAGGACCTGGATCTCTGCCAGCTCTCTACAGGTTAGTAATCCTCAGCTGGCAGCATTTTACTTACAGCCATCAGAGGAGCAAGCTCATAAAAATCCTTTCATACTGCAGGAATTATTCTGGTAGACGGCTATAGTTATGCAGCCCTAGCAAGTCAAGTGCTGTGTTATCCCTGGTGTGATGCTAGAGAGAGGGATTTTGATCAGAAACCCACAATGGGAAGAAAGGCTGTAAGGTGATGGAGAAGGAAAATAAAGCTGAGGGGTCAGCATGGGGTAAGAGCTAAGAGCTCCTTAGTGAAGAATAGACTCCGTTAGCATTAGGGGGTGTTTTAGGAAGCAAGCACATGGTGACTTAGGCCTCTGTGACCAGGATTTGAGGATCAGGCCTCTGTGATGATGCTGAGAAGTGTAAATTCTGCATGTGCTAACTCCCAGGAGAGTCCCCGACATGGGAGCTGGCATAGTGTCAGTCTGGCTGAGAGCTTTGCCACCAGCCTGCAGGAAAAGCAGTAGGACATTAAATCCAAGAGAGGTATTGCAATATCAAATCCCCAAGAGCCAGTGCCAGTAGTGCAGAATGGAGTCACTCTGGGGTCTGTACTGCTTTGGCCCTGTCACCTCAGCAAGCAAACCCATCTGCAGCACAGACTGGGACACTGAAACAGCAGGTGACAGGCCAGCACCATTGCTAGACCTGAGTGTGCTGGAGCCAAACAGTGCCTTGTGGTGGGTGGTGAATTCCTCAAGGCTCTGGCTCTGCTGCACATTTGGCTAGCAGGGGAAGGCACAGGTGTGGAGTTGTCACTGACGGTGAGGAAGGCAGATGCCACCTTGATGTGAAGGGCTGTGGGCTCATCACCTGCTCGTGGACACAGGGTAGCTGCAGCCTGTTTATTTTTCTCTATTGCCTGGAACTGAGCAGCACATAAAGCTGGGGCCACGCTGTGCTGCTCTGTGCTGGCTTGGCTGCCTGCCCTCCTGCAAACTCCTCGGGAGCTGGTGGGGTACCTCACTCTTGGAAACTGCATGGACACAGTCCCTCATGCTCCCACAAAGGCCCCACTCTTGAGCAAGTCATGACAGCCCACCAAACATCATGGATCATCATGGATCATCTACTTTTGATCTGGTGGGAGTATTTAGTGTGTGTTCATTCCTAACAGATTTGCTGTATTGCCTAAAGCAAAGTTGTTGTCACAGAGACCAGAGTCAGAAGCCAGATTTTGTTGCTTAATCACCTTGAAATACTAAGGTGAATAATTAATCAAAATAATGGTACAGGATAGAAGTGCACCCCCATCCCCTAAATATTAGAGAATTAAGGGAGTTTTCTCTAAATTTAAGATCCAGGGCCTGTATATTAGCAACACTCCAGAGTTGCATTGTGGGAGACCGACTCTACTGTGGAATTCCCTTCTGCCATATCAGTTGAATCCAGGTGTACCCTTATAAACACTGCTTTCCTACAGACACTACGTGTTTAGAGCAGGGAAAAGAAATTAAAATTTCAGCCTTGTGTTTTTTACAAATTTTCCTTTTAATTTTCAGTTGCAACTTCCAAAAGGTTGCCTGTACTCAGTAGCACTCTTCTTGCCTGGGTATTTCATTCTTCATCCTGGGTTAGGAAGGCAGCAAGATAAAGCTGTGTTGTGCCATCCTAAAAATTTGTGTCCACATGGACACAGTCAAAGGTTTTGCCCATTGTTTCAGGATAAGCACTCTTAGGGGCTAGGGAAATATGTGCTGACCCTTACAATGGTTTTTTTTTCATTCTTTTCTTGAGAAAATCTGCCTCAGCCAGATCTTATTCTCTGCTGTCTGTGTTTTCAGTTAATGTTTCACTGTGGGTTCTGCTTGGCTGACATTGGAATGCTCCCTCAGGCTTTTCTTTTTTTCCCCTTACCTCCTGAACTGAACCCCTAATACCCAGTAAGAGTGTTCTTCTAGCTCTCTAAGTACGTTTCCCTCTCATTCTGCTACATCAGCATTTGTTGCAAATAGTAGAGGTGTATTTGACAGCTGGTTCTCATAATCCATCAGGCCCATGGAATCTGATTGATTGCTGTTGCTGCCAGGAGATTGTACCTGCTGCTTGCAGGTACCTGTGCCCTATCAGCAAAGGGAGGTTTGTACTTGCTATTACATCCTGTCAACAATTGAGCAACTCCTCATTTATTCATAAAACAGGCTCTATCTTTTCTTGGCTTGTGACTTTGTTATTGTTGCCAGCTGCATTTCCTCCTTACCTGTCTGTGCAGCCTTTGGCTTCGTGCAGTCATGGAGGAGGCTGTGTGCTGTTTCTCAATCACAACCTGAGTAAAAACTGGTTTTAGCACAAGCTTTAATCAATTCACCTGTTTTGTTTCAATTTAATTTGAAGTTTAGAGTAGCCCACACTCAAGGCCAGAGTTGTTGCTTTCTGTGGCCTAAGACCAGCAGCTGAATCCCCTGGGTTATTCCTTGTCATGTAAAGCAGTAGTCATTTCACATGCTGTGGCCCCCCTGCGTTGGGATGGTGATCTATCTGTTGTTATACATGCTGATCTTCCTAGCTACTTTTTATTTTCTCATTTATACCTAACATCCCCTAAATCATCTTCCTCTGGTGACTTCAAATCTAATTCTCTACTACTTTCTGCAGATACAGCAGCTATTTTTAATTTTTGCATCCCGATCTGCTTTTCCAAGCATCTAATTTTAGCTTCATATTTAATATGATCAGGTTCCCTTGCAGCTCTCCTTTGCTCTGGGGTGAAAGGCTGCACTGTGCATGCTAATCCTTCTGCTGGATTCTCCTGCTTTATGCTTCTGTGGCTTTTCTTTCCCTTTTTCTGAACTGAAAATACTATATTTCACTATTACCTTTATGAGCCCCCAGACTGTACTCTATTTCAATTTTTGTAGTATTTTCTTTTTAAACAGCTTTCAGATCAGAGAAATTATTTTCTGCTTTTACACTGGCTCTAGCAGAACAAAATGTTTTAGCTGCTCTCTCAACAGCCACATTAATACGGGTATTGTATCCTCAGGTTTCATTTCATAATCACTCTAAAATAGCTAGAGAACACTTACTCTATATTGTGCCTGATCCTGTGAGCTGAAATGGCACACCACTTCTTCCACAGGGAGGTGGCTATAGCATGGAAGATCTTGGGGGTGTTTTTCTGTAGATTCTCTTATATTGCTTAGATTTTCAGTTGGCATTTGGGTGGCATTAGTGGCTTGTTGAGGTCTCTGCCTGCAGTGACATAAAGATTGTTGTCCAGCAAGGAAACAAAAGACTGGGCAAACTATAAAGGACAGTTGTTGGCTATTTAATGAAAAAATCTTTTTCTAGTACCATGCAACAGCCTGTTCTGCAGGCAGTAAAAGGAGGCTGTGATGCCTGGAGACTGAATTTGACCGAATCTTACACAAGAGTAATGGAGTATTGCATTGGCAGTTTTCCCTCTCTTCAGTAGGGCCAGTGTTGGCTCTGGGCCCCTTACTGACATGATGTGCCCTAAAACAGGGCCTGTTTGCACCATGGAAACAGCCTGCAATTCAACTGGACATTTCACTGCAAGCTGACCAGCAAACAAAAGATCCCTGAACAGGAGAGGAAAGGACACAATATTCTAATAACAAGTGCAAAGGAGAAAAATGGTGATAGAGTCCTTCAAGCTGCAGCAGCTCAGAGCTGAATTTGGGGTTTTCAGAGGTTCCTAGAAGTGCCTGTGGATGCAAGGCCTCTTTATGACAGGTGCAAGCAATGATCCCAGGCACACCACCAGCAGTACCCCTGGAGAGGACTCATACTGGGAAGGTCTCTTCCTAGAAGATCATGAATGCTGGTAAATCAAGCAGTTATGGTTAGAGAATAAAATAGTATGTGCTAGTGGAGGAGATGAGGGTGATTATTTTTAGCTTTAGTTTCCACAGAGACTGTGCATCAAAAGTAATGAGAAAGGACTGGCAGGCACAGGGGAAAGCTGAATGCTTTTTGCATTCCGGCTCTATGAAGACCATCTCGAGAATGAAGATAGACCAAGAAACGAATTTGAGAAATGCTTTGCTAAAGTAAAAAAAGCCAAAGGGCATGTATTTCCTTTTTGTCCTGAGGCTCTGAAAGCTCTTAATCAAGGAAGTAATTTAATTTTGAACTTTAGTAATTGTCTTGTTTAATATGTGGTCAATGTGGGCACTTCAGAGCCTTCAACAGTTTCTGGTTGGAAGTAGAGCAGGACTGCTGGCAACTTGGAAGATCTCTACTTTCTTCTTCAAGAGACTATGAACTTATTTTTCCAAGAACTGGGCAGTTACTTGTATGGATTTACAGCAACTGCAATAGGCCTCCAGGCTGGAGTGATGGAGTTTTACTGGTCATGCATATGTGCTGGTGCCCCAAAATGGGCAGAAAGGATCAATCCCTTCTGGATTACTCCCTTGAGCTACCATTCAATTGCAACCACCTGTCTTGACCTACAGCTAACCAAGCTGAAAGGACAGTGATTCTTGCATGCAAGAAGAGCCAGCAGAGTGATTACAGCCAAGTTCTGGCTGCAGGCACCCTGGGGCTGGCTGCTGCTTTATTTTGTTAAGAGGGTAAGTTCATGCCCTTTTAACTCTGTGGAAAAAGCTTCTGGTTCAGTGATGGGGCAGGATCTCTTCAGGAGCATGTAAGAGCATGGTATTCATTCAATACTGGCTGTGCATGAGGAAATCCCTGTCCTGACTTATGTGTCAGAGCAACACTGAAATGCTGTCCTGAAGTGTCTGTTATTTTAGTTTTGTTGATCATCCAAGCTGGCTCCCTCACTCCATGTGCAACAGTGGTGGGGAGGGGACAAAAGGGTACCAGGCTGCAGCTCTGCTGGTCCTGGAGGCTGCAGTGACATGGGGTATCTGTCAGCTGTCCCACGGACATCATCCAGCCTGTCCAGAGAGACAGGGAGAGTTACACCAATGCTCTGCTCACTTTCCTCTTCTCTCTCATCCCCTCCAGCACCACTGGGGTTGGTAGGATGCCAAAACACATCCTGGCATCAGGCAAAGTAGTTTGGGAAATTCTTCACTGGGGTTTATATACCACTGAGCTTGATATGCTGCTGTTAGACATTGGTGGGACTCTGATCTCCCTGGGCAAGCTCAAATGGGGTGTTCAGATATTTGGGGAGGTTTTTGGGGTAGTGAATGACAGAACAAGATGTCAAACTTATTCAGACACTTGTGTAGCTGGGTAGCAGCTGAATAGGTGAGATTTCATATCTGGATTTTAGTCCTCACCTTTTAATATTTCATAGCAAGCAAATACTGCTGTATTTTGGTATAGCAACTAGGAAATACCTTTTGGCAGAAGGCTGCTGGCAGAAATTAATGTCCATTTTGATCTCTTTGAATTCTGTCACTTTTCTAAACTACTTTTTATTTTTCCCTTGAAATTTTGGGGGTGTCTAATCTCATAGATGCTTTTGTCACAGGCTGCATGATTTCACATTTATAAGGACATTTCAGAGTGAGTGTATTAGATAGTTAAACCCTGGTGCTGGTAGGAGAAACCTCAGCCTCCTCTCTAGGTGTCAGTGTGGTTATACTGCTTGCTTGAAGAGGGAATATGTGATCGGGCTGGATATTGCAGGGAGGAGCTTTTAGAAATTCAGTGTGAAAATGGATTGAATATGGTTCCTCCTTGCTTTGGTGCCCATGGCTGTGCAGAGAACTGCCGGAGCATCCTTCCCTGCCTGCCAGTGGAATCCAGCCTGCAAGGATACAAAAGAGTAGGTGATGAAGTACAGGAGCACCCATCCTGTGTCTTAGATAAACAGCAAGGAACGGGTTCAGTTCAGCGTGGCAAAGGGAAGAGCTCAAAGCAAACAGAAAATAGGTCATTTGATCGTTCCTGGAGTGATCCAGCGTGCCCTGCAACGGATAAATCCTATAAGGGGATCATCTCTTTCTGGATACGCCAGCATCGCTATGGCGCCTGACGGTCCGGCTCTTTTCCCTCGTTGTTCTCAAATTGTCTTTCTGCCGGGCCCTCTCCCACGGGCGCTGCAGCCGCCGCCCCTCCGCTGCTCGGGCCCGTGCGGGGCAGCCCGAGAGGAGCCCCGGGGCCGCCTGTCCGGCCGGGCCGGGCCGNGAGCGGGGCTGTTCGGAGCTCAGCCGTGCTGCCGTGGGGGGAAGGCCGTGCCTCCGCTTCCCGGTCTCAGGTGCTGTCCATCCCCTGCCTCCCTCTTTGCCAGCAGCGCCTGGAGAGAGTTCCAGCTGACCAGCCACTGACCGGATGGCACAGAGCCCTTCTCGCTTTCAGTACCTGCGGGAAAGGAGAAATGCCTGGAGTGACCTGGGGCCAGGCCAGTGAAGGGGATGCTGGGGCTTCTCCTCCACCTGGGGCCGGTTGGGGCCAGGACTGCTCCTGTTGTTACAGAATCACAGAATAATTAGCATTGGAAGGGACTTTTGGAGAACATGTAGTCCAACTCCTTGCCAAGGCAGGATCACCAAAACAAGGTTACGCAGGAACGTGTCCAGGTGGGTTTTGAATGTCTCCAGAGAGGGAGACTCCATGACATCCCTGGGCAGTTGTTCCAGTGTTCTGCCACCCTCAATATAAAGAAGTTCTTCCTAATGTTGAGGTCAATTTCTTGTGGGTTGCGGTTTTGTTGTTTTGGTTTGTTTTTTTTTTCTTTGTTTTTTGTTTTTTGTTTTTTGTTTTTTTTATGGCCATTGCTCCTCATCCAGTTGCTGGCACCTCTGAAGAGTCTGGCACATCCTTTGGCATCAGCCTTTGAGACATTTGTGTTGAGATCCCCTCTCAGTCTTCTCTAGATTAAGCAGGCTCAGCTCCTGCCATCTCTCCTCATAAGAGAAATGCTCCAGACCCCTCATTGTCTTTGTTGCCCTTTGCTGGACCCTCTCCAGCAGCTCCTTGTCTTTCCACCCTGTGCCCTCGCATGGACAGGAGCCAGCCTGCAAACCCGCCCCAAATGAGATTCATGTGCATGGGCTACACACAGCCCCTCTGGAAGCAGCTGGCTGTCAGGGCTGCCCAGCAGGCATTGCTGGGCACAGAGGGGCCAGTCCTGTGCAAACACACAGCTGCTGCTCCAGTCTGCATGGCCCCAGCTGGTATCCACAGGCAGGAATCAAAAATGAAGCACAGCTGCATGGCCAGACCAAGCCTTGCCCATGTAATTTACTAACTGCTCTTCTCAATCTTCAGAAGTTAAACATGGATCCTGCCCCAAAATCAAATCCCAGGCATCTATAGACCCACAGCAGCTGAAGTTTGGTACCAAAAAACATCAGAGTGGTACCATTCTTGAATACAATTCAGAGTAAGATGTATTGATCTATTTTGTTTGCAAGTGTGTCTCTCACTCAATAACACTGAGCCTGCTGCAGAAACTTGCTAAAGCTTATATTTGACTTCTTTAATTCCCTGGCCAGGCCCATGCTTTTCTACTGGGCTGCTTTGATGTGCATCTCATGACATCTGCTTCCAGATGCAGAATTACCCCAAGACAGGTCTCAGGAAGCAGACCTTGGAGCACTGACAAAGCGTGGGTGATGCCCCATCTAACCTGGGATGTGAGCAGGCAGCAGCAGAGCCTGGCTGACTTCCATGCTGTTTTTCCCTCATTTTCAGCTTCCTTGGGCACTGGTGCAGTGGCACAGACCTGCCCTTACCTGAACAACGGGGGCTGATACTCAGCTGATTTACCTTTGTCTGTGCTGCGTGGGCACTGATATCTGATCTAGGCATCCAGAAAGAGCTGCTTTCAGGGCACAGTTCATCTGATCTATTCTAGATGTCTGCTTTTTAATGAGTTACCCCCAGTGCCTCTTTCTCCCCTGTGACAACGTAGGGAGCTTGCACGTTCAGACAAGGCATGTGCAGATGGAGCCCAGCGGGGGCCGAGCCTGTGTTCAGCCTCTCAGCTGGAGCTCTGCAAAGGGCCTCTTGTGGCTGGGGGTGTCAGACAACTAACCAGCTGGGGCTTGTGCAACATGCAGTTGTGGCTGCTTGCTGTTAAAACGTTAGTTACATCATGGTGTTGCAATCTGGCTCTCATAAAATAGCCTAGCAGCCAGATTCTTTGCTCAGGAGGAGCAGGATCGCTCCCCTTGTCTGACCCTCCTTCTCTGAGGCGATCCAAACACCACCTCCTGCTCCTAGTGAGCAGTCACAAAGTGACAGCCTCCTGGGCAGGTATTCTCCATCTCTGCAGCTGGATTTGTTCTGGTGTGTAGGTCTCTTTCAGATCATGAAGAAATACAGTATCAGCACTTTTATTTTCCTTGATATAAATAAAGCTACATTGCCAGAAGTTGAGACTTCTGATGTTTGTTGCAAATGCTATTTTTAACACCAGCATGAAAGCAGAGCCTTTGAAGAAAAGCACAAAACCCCCAGTAACATGATCATACATAAACTGCTTGGGGGAATTAGACCCTGTCAGGAAAAGTGACCTGTGCTCTTTCCTAATCATTCTTGAAACTTTCAGAGCAATGTCAATCCACAGATCTGGAAGCACTTCAGAGATGTGTAATAGGCAGAGACACAGCAATCAAAAGCTGTGGCAGAACTCACACTGATTTTTGTAGACTTTGGAAAAAAATATTGCATAACATGTAATAGGCAGCTGTAGGTCAGGAACTGTTGCCCCCAGCCAGTCTGCTTGAACCATCAGGTGTCTTTCCTCCTCTTCTAGTCTCAGCTTATCAGTGTCATCTAAAATAAATGACACTGAAGTTCACACCTTGTATCTGTGTTCACAGAAACAAACGGAGATGTTGAAGACTAAAGAGGCTGTTCCCATCATCTAGTCTGACCCTCTACAGCACACAGCAGCTGTTCTTGACTCCTGAAGGCTTCAAACGATGGAAAGGCCCCATGGCCTTTGCTAATTGTTCCAATAATCCAATGCTTTTATTGTGTAGAGCTGCACTTGATCTTTGCTCTCAGTCCATCTAGTGGCAGTTCTAGACACTGACTCTGTGTTCTCAAAAGACTTTTGAATAAAAAAAGTACAAAAGCTCCTCTGACAATTAGAAGAGATTTCTAACATTTAAAGCTGTACTGCACAATGTATTATAATCTCTATTTTATGGAAAAACATAAGTTGCTTTTATATTCAAAGTGTGTTTTCACATATTGTTTGATACAATAAGTAGCAAGTGTACACCTGGGTCATCAGTTCTACCTTCTCTGCTTTTGTCCTATCAAAGACAAGCCAGAGACATGAATGGATGTGCTTTGGCTCAATGAGACCAAGAATTCATTCTTGATTCCCTCACAGGGAGGAACATCGATAGTAGTAGGGTCAGCAGATAGGAAAATGGTGCTGCCTTAGCATAAAGCTAATGCCCATATAAAACCTGATTATTCCTTGATTTTGTCAATGCTAAGCAAGGGAAGTAGTCCTGTGCACGTCCAAAATAAGGTTTTACAGGAAAGATCAAGACGAAGAGTGAGTTGGAGCTGGAGATCAGCGTTTCACGTATGGAAGCAACAGTGTAAGGAAGGGTGAGGCTGTCTTTGTGGTCAGCACACTTGTTTCCTCATGCAGAGACTTGCAGGGACTCACAGGATGCTTTATCTTGCTTAAACCTGCCCCTTTCCCCAAATGCTGGGTACACCAGCTAAACCCACCTCAGCTGGGTGCAGGCATTCTGGGCAGTGTCAGTGCTTGGATCTGGCATCTCTTATATCCATGGCTCCTCTTTGTTCAACTGTTAGTTGTTCTGAGACCAGAATATGAGAGCATCACTACAAGAGCAGTTGCTTTTCACCCAGCTGTTCCCCAGCTGTGGAAGACCATGGCACCAGCAGTGTTGGCCACAACACTGAGTTTGCATACAAGGAGCTCAGAGCCTGCTGTGATACCAGGTTATGCTGCTGTTGGGGGTTTTCCCCTAAGAAGGAAGGAAATAAGTTTGTGCAGTTCAGCAGCAGGAACAGTAGTAAAGAAAGACAAGTATTCATCTGCCTCTTTGCCAGTTTCCTGGCTGAAACTACAGCCTGTCTCTCCCTTCCCTTAAAAAAATATATATTTTTCCCTTAATCACTGAAGTAGAATGAGAATAATCAAGGAAGCAAAGCAACAGTCCTAGAGAAATGCCCAGGAAAGTAAATACAGAAACCTGTACGTCTTCCTGTCATGAAAATAATGCAGTTAACTTCTTCAGGTAACAAAATTTAATGTAGAGAGGTGCAAAGTATGCCCATGGGTTTGGGGTCAGAGTGCTAGGAAGATCTGCTAGGAAACTGCAGTTTCTTTATGTCACTGGAAAACATGTGAATAGAAATTGAACATGCTGTATTTACAGCTAAAAAATGCAAACAATGGTGGGTTGGAGCACTGAACATGTGGCTGCCCCTGTTGGTGCTGGAGGATCAAACAGTGTTAGGACAACTGCCATGGACACAGTAAAGTGATAACGTGCTCAGAGAGTATAAATCACTCTTTCCTATCTGTATCATTGTGGTGTTCATTACACACTGGGTTTCTGATTGTGCAATGCAATGGCGTTTGACTGAAGATGATTTGTGTTTGTTAGGGAAGTTGCTCCCAAGCCAAGACACTCCTTTGGAGCACAGCAAAGAGTTACAGCACCATGAGAGGTGCTTTTGTGAAGTGTAGGATCCTTGGTGAAATTACTGTGGATTTCTCCACCCAGGTCTTTTGTTGTATGACAAAAACAATGTATGTGAGAGACCGAATAAAATCTTCATTGACTGTCCCTGCTCAACTTAAACTGAAATTTTCTTTACCAGCTGATATCAGTCCCCTGCTGTCAAAATAATTTTTGCTATCAGGAAAAAAAGCACACCAAGGCATGAGGTATTAAGTCATCATTTGTAATTATTTTTCTTCAGATTAAAATAATCTTATAAAATCTTGGTGAGTTTGTTTTATATCAGGTTTTTAGACAGCACGTATGTGATACATGCTCACACTCAGAAAAGATTATTTCACCCTATGTGTTTGTGATCATTATTCTTTTGAGTATATTCCACTTGATTCTGTAAAGCATTAAATGTGCCAGAGGAAATACCAAAGGTGAAGATATTGAATGCTCTTAGTGTTACAAAAGATAAGCTGAAAGTGTTGACAGCCTGAGATACCATGAGAAGCCGTGGGTTTTCTCTACTCTAGAACTGCTTTCAATCTTTTCAATCTTTTCATGGACTTTTCTACAATAAGATGGGAGGGCAAGGAAGGGCTGAAATAAAATACCGAATGAAAAGAAAATATTTTTATCTTTTACCAGCAAACATTTCTACCCTGATGTGCTTTTCACTCATGTAGTAGCTCAGCAGGGACAGGAGACACCCTTCACTGTTGGGAAAGCACATCTGTGTATGCTGCCATTCCCAAAGGCAGACAGAGGATGTGTCTGCCAGAGGTGCAAACTTTCTAGGGGCAAACTCCCAGTGCCTGTAGGAGGCAGTGGGCACTGAATGCTTCTGTCCATGACTCTGCTTTGTTTCCTCTTCTTCTCTCCTCCTCTTATATGCACCTGCCAAAAGTACATCCAGATTCATCCTGCCTTTGGGTCCGGTTTGCACACCTTATGGCCACCTTTTGTTTTACAGGTGAGAGAGAGAGCAAAATCACATCTGATTCTTCGGCTGTTCAGCTCGGGGGTCATTTGGGAGGCACCTTGGAGTCTCATGCACTCTGGCTTAAGAGAAAAGCAGAGTTCATTTTGGGAGAGGAGGTCAGGTCCTGCCTTAAGGGGCTGGTGAGAATAACCCCACATGCTCAGATTCTTCTTTCTTCTTTTGCAATCTCAGCCCAGCTGGGCCTGGTGTTTCTGATTGCCCTGCTGAGGGCTTGAAACTGGTTTGGTTGGTGCAGTCAGCTCTTTCTTCTTCTCTGAAGGCTCTTTTTTGCTTGGTGCCACTGCTCTATCCACCCCTTCACCACTGTTTTCTGTGGCCCTGGACATTGCTTGCATAGCCAGCCCTAGCTGAAGGGGCTCATTGCTCTTCTTCCACCTCCGGGCCCCCGACCGTGTGTTGAACTCGTACATTCTGCCAGTAACTTGCAAGAACAAAAAGACAACAGATTAAAATCATCCTTGCTTTAGCAGATTAAGACATGACAGTTCTCAGCATTGAGATTGAGAAATGAGGACTGTGAAGCACTTTGAATTCAGCTGAGCTGGGGAGGTAGTCCTGAGAGGGAAAGCCTCATTTCTGTGGGGACCTGGGTGTCACAGTGGACACTCAGAGGAGATGTTGGCTGTTCTGCCACTGTAAGAATTGTCTTTGCAGTTAGGGGAAGAGGAATATTTAAAACATTCCAAAAGTAATAACTTTCTTATCACCCTGTAACTCTACCCAAATTCCAGCTACCAGGGATTAACATGGGCAGTGTAACAAACACATCCATGGTTGTAAGGACAAAACTTCTGTCTTTGGCCATACTGAGCAAGACCATTGTACATGTCTGTGCCTGTTTGTCATGTAGAGTTGCCTACCAGAGGTAGCAAAATCTGCTTAGGAGCACAATATGCTACATGTATCTTCTAGGCCATGTCAGCTCATCTGGACTGACCAGGAATTTGAGATCCAGTGAATCTTGGCTGCACGTGTTCCTTTTCCATTCGCACAAAATGTTTTCTTCCAGGCTCGCTGTCCACTTTGCCATTAATAGAGTGAAGTACTGTGTGTTTCATACAAGTACATGATTCTCTCATATATACAAAATACTGTTAAATTTGTGTTGTTTAGCAGATATGGCTACCTTCCCTTTTCAGAAAGATTTCTGTCTCTATTCAGGTTTTATGGGTGATTTTTACTTGTACATTAAAAGCAAACATCTTTTCCTTCAGTTCATTGCTGCCTAGAGATAAGTCAAAAAATTGCCAAGTGTCCAGTGTGATCACCTCACAATCTAACTCAATGTGTGTTGCTAAAGAGAGAATCAGGAGCTATAATGGCACTTTCTGTAATCAAACATTAACAGTGGGAGACAAACAAAAGACTATTAAGGCGTGGAAAGAAACAGTGGTTACCTGTTCCTAAATGTTGCACTTTGTATCAGAATTAATGGTTTGTGACACATTAACACAAATTGAGCAAGTCAAGATGAAACTGTATCTCTTTTCATGTTATTTTGTCTGACTGCTTGCAAGGTGGGCGTATTAAAGCAGCCCAGATCCGGAAACAGCTTACGACCATCCCTGTTAATCATATTCAACAGCCGAAGTCCTAGGAATTATTAAATCTCATTTCCAAACCAGCAACCTTTGATCCTCTAGGGTTTGCAGTGAGCTGTGGAGAAGGGAGAAGTGGGGAACACACATTTCCCTGCTGTCACCACAGAGCTGTGTTAGAGCTTAATGTCTGTGTCAGGCATGACACAAATGCCATGGCTCTGGATGACTGCTTGGATGGGCTCAAATATTCTTAAGTCCAGTATGGTCAGGTTTGTTGAGAAAGGGAGCCCCAGCTGACCTGCAAGAACACTAGAAAGCAGCTCTTGCAGCAGTCTGGAGACTATTCATGTTTAATATATTACAAATGCAGTTGCACAGGGGAAAAAAAAAAAGCAGGGATTTTGGAGCCCATTCCTCCAGATTTCTTTATAAATAGCAGGTGAGCTTAGACCTGGATCAAACTGGCCTTGAGCAGCCTTGTGGATGGGCTTAATTGCACAGTGGGGTCCCACTTGTTTGCCCAAATTGTACTGAAGTCTCCATGCCTAGTGTTTCCCATTAGCTCAAGGCATCCAACAGCTCTGAGCCAGCTAATAAGAAACACAAGTTACAGGCACTTGGGTGGAAACTGGCCAGATTAATCCAAGCCTTGAAACAAACCTGCCTTCTCCTGAATGATTTCTAGACCTATTGTTTCAGATCTATTTGTTAAAAACCTGTTTTGTCTGATTGTCACATTTTACCAGCCCCCCATCTCTGTGCTGGGGCCCTCAGCCTTTAGGCACAGGGCTGGGCATCCTAATTCCAGGCCAGGCATCGAGGTAAAGGGCTCAGGCAGGGGCTGTGTTTCAGGGGAATGAGATAAGCCAGATCAATACTCAGTAAAATAAAAATATTTTTCTCGTAATGAGCCCTGTTGCAGAGCAGTGGCTGTCACCTGGGGAGGTGGATGAGCTCCCCAGCTCATCCTGAGGTTTGTAGCCTTTGTCTTATTTTTGCTTTTGCCAGCTGGTTAATCAGACATGCTCAGAGTTCACGCAGCTGGAGCCTGGTGACACAGTTGCCAGCTGATGGCCTTCCCTTTTGTCCCCAACAAACGATGCCTGAGCCTTGGATAAACAGCAGCAACACACTGTTGCTGTAGGGGAGGAGGTTTGTGCAGGAGCCAGTAACTCACCCACCCACTTCTCCAGGGAGAAGTTTAGGAGATGAAGGCAGCACTTCTGCAGGGACATTAATCTCCTGGCCATTTCCCAGACATGAGATGGGTGAGACCGTTTAGCTATGACAGCACCAGAGCAGGAGACTTGCAACACATTCCTTCTCCCCTCCCACCTTCCTAACCACATCCATACATTCCAGTCTAGCAGAGGAGTAGTGAACAGTCTGACCATCAGATATGTGCTTTCAAGGGCTGTAAATATATTCTACCATTACAAATGTTACTGAGGCACTGTCTTGATTCTCACTATTTGAGATATAGCTCCCATTCTCCTTGGAAACAGCAAACTGGAAATACGAAAAGTCAATGTTAAACCATATTTAAATCAACTAATCCAGTTTGGTTCCAGCCTAATATTCATGTCCTCTGTTAATTGCTTTTTATTACCTGGGTCTCTGGCTTCTCCATCAAAGACAGTGTTTATCCTTGTCATTTTCTGTGAAGAAACACAAAATGTGAAATGAAATTTGTGAATTAGTTAAGTCAGAAGGAGGAGCAGTGACTTAGAAATGGTGACCTACATGGATGGAGGTGGATTTGTGTGACCTGTATATCACATTTCTTTGGGCTGGGCTTAATCTAAACCAGCAACAAGAGCCATTTGTGGTGTAGGGTTTCATCACTAGATATTCAAAGGAGAATTAATAAGTTCTGACATGCTAAATGCCTCTATGTGTGTAACCACAAGAGGGTCTCCTTCACCCAGAGCAGGCTTGGGAATCCTCTCTAAAAAACCTGGGGAGAGGGAGTTCACTAATGAAAGTGCCTTGCATAGATTGACAGAACACCCTGAGTTGGAAGGGACCCACAAGGTCAAAGTCCAGCTCCTGGACCTGCAAAGG
Organism: Hylia prasina; assembly: GCA_013397195.1. Lineage (NCBI taxonomy): Eukaryota > Metazoa > Chordata > Aves > Passeriformes > Sylviidae > Hylia > Hylia prasina. The sequence continues at coordinate 91,560 of VYXD01010363.1, forward strand.
ACCACTCCAGGAACCACACCATGTGCCCGAGAGCATTATGTCTATTGATGCAATTATGCAGCCTTCATGCAATTATGTCTGTGAAAAGGAAGGAGCCCCGAGGTCCAGGAACAAAGAAACATCTCCAGCAGTGGAAACATCTATGAAATTTTACTGCAAACAGCTTATCGAGGCCAAACCCTTTACAGCCTGGGTATGCTGGCATGCCTTACTGTTTGCACTCAGCTGGGTCAGAGTGGGCTCCACAGGTCAGTGGTGTCTCAGCAGTGCTACCAGTGAAGCTGGGGCACTTGTCATCCCACCCCTGCAGCAAATGTCCCTGTCAGTGTTGTGGGCACAGCCTCCCAAGTACAGCATTTTGGCACTTGGAAGCAAAGGGGCCCCAGTGCAGGTGAGCACCCCTCACACCCTGTGTTGCTTCCAAACACAGAGGCCACTTGGGACAATGAAGTGTTTTGCACTTGAGGACAATCATTTTTCCTTGCCTATCATTTTTATGTTCTCTTTGTAAAACAGACACCATTCATAGAAATGGTGATCCTAAGATCGTATTGCATGATGGGCCTGGCAAAACTGGGGTTTCTTTTGAGGCCTCCAGTACTTACCATGACCACTTCTTTCTTAGCCACCTTCTTTTCTACAGAAAGGAAAATGCACATTGTTAATAATCAGAATTTTCTGATAGTGACTGTAGACACTAAAGTCAAGACTTCCTCAAAGAAATAGACGTTCCTTCTACTCAAATGCTGAGACATATCAAATGAGTCTTATTTTTTCTCAAATGCTGACTGAAAATCCACAGTTGCCAGTGACTAATCAAAAGGCTAGCCTTGAAAATCAGTAATGAAAGAATAGCAATGGTTATTAAACAAATTTCGCTTTTTAAATAATCTGAACAAATATAAAAATTCACCTTTGGGAATATCTGAACTAGAAATGCAGATTGTTTTACATGGATGTTTCTGGTTGCAAAGCTTGTGTGAAATATCAGCTTGGAGACAAAATATGGAAGAGCTGCATTTTCAGTCAAGCAAAATTCAGATTGAAGAACAGTTTGGTTGTGTGTGAATTTACCACACTATTAACTCATCCCACATGCAAATAAATGCAGCAGCAGTGCCATGGGCATCTCGACAGCATGGATGATACCCAGCTAATTGCTCTGATTTCTTCTTGCTCACTCCTTGCAAATTTGTTTAATGGCTTATCTTTGGAGAACTGTGTCTTGCCACAGATGTGCTTTGCAGCCAGGTGTGCAAAATTCTGAAGTGCTGCAGGTGGATCTCAACCTGAGCACAGGTGGGAAACCTGTTCTGTCTGGCCTTTGCTGCCCAGCATTTGGGAATCAGTTTTTCAGTAAGCAAAAAGCATTCACTTTTTGGAAACCAGCCAACACTGAAATGTCTCACATTGGGCAACCAAGAGAACAGCTAATTTTGTGGGGTTTGTTAGTCCTGTGGTTTTTTCCATTTGGGAGATACTGACTGAGGAAAGGGGAATTATGAAAGCAGGGTCCTACTGAGCCCATATGAGCAGTGCTTTCTAGCAGAAATGTAATGGGACTAAAAAGAACAAGACTGCTTAAAAAACCATGCTTTTCCATGTGTGATTTATCTCCCTGGTAAGTTATTATACAAACCCCTTTAAAAGCACCAATACTTAAAAATAAATCTTTATGTATGTGAAGTAATGGTGTCAAGTGAGCAAATGAAGTGATCAGAGAACAGGGAATTAGAGTGGAGAGGATCCTTGAAGGTGTTACAGATGGCTGGGATTATTTTTTAACAGATACCATATAAATTGTGTGTGAAAAATACAGTAATTCTTTAGCATCCATGCCAGAATGCCAGACTACTCTGAATTTGGGGTTTGCCTAACAGTTAATAGATTTGAAGACTAAAAGGGCCAAGAAATCACTTTGTCAGGCCTCTCATAATTGGCCAGGATTATCTAATCTCAGGACCCTTCTACTGTGTCAAATTTATGTCTAGAAATTAATTTACAGATTTTACACAAAATCATAAACAAGGTCTTGTTTTCAAGCATTAAAATATAGAAAAGAGGTACACACCTGGAGCATTTATCCTGTAATGAAAAGAAGATTAAGAGTGTAGTTACCAAATGTCATGGTTTTCCCTACATTAAAAAATCATTATTTTTATTCTCTTCCACTTGGCAAGAAGGATGTGTTTCCTTGAGTTCTGAGATTTGCTTGATTTATTTGGTTTCTGATTTTGCTTTCACAGAAAGTCTGCATCATTTAATGCTGCTCACAAACAGGAAAGCAGTCCTGAGCATTGCTCTAACACTTCTTCAGAAAGAATGCTCTTAAAATAATAATGCCCTATTGATGATGGCATAATGGATTTATATAATCTGGAAAAATATTTTTTCAGATATTGTCATATTGTTGCGTACTAGAAGGAAGGTCAATTTTTTGGATCTGTTGTGCTCAGAGAATACCTTTTAAAATAGTGGAATGGTTTTAAATGTTTTTGAAAATATAGAAATTGCTTTTTAATAGGGGATCCCGGCTCCCAATAAATCATTTGCCCAATTAATAAATAATAGCAGTATCTTAGATTCATTTGTCATTTTTCTCACAAGTTGTTAATGCCTTGCTCACACGAGTTGAACTATTGTCACAGTCATATAGTAGTTCTTTACATTTAATGTAACCTCTAAATTGACGTCCAAATCCTGAGAATACTTGCTGAGATCCCTTTCTCTTTTTTTATCCCAGCCACTGAAAGGACTGCTTATCTTTGTTTTCTGAAGTACAAAGTCAATTTAGAGGCAGCCTGGCTCCAGCCCACTGAGAAGGCAGCCAGCAGGGATCTCTGCAATTCCCACAGTGACTCAGAGCTGGTCCCAGGTGCTTCCATGCCTTTTGCCAAGCATGAACACTTAGAGGTAAGCTTTATGGGCCAGAGCCTTGTAACTGGCTTGGTAAAACTCCAGGAAATCTGCAGAAGTTTTGCCAGAACAATGAATTTGGCATGAGCACCGATATTTGCAAAGGACACTGGGATCTGTAGCTGAGGGGGAGGAAAATGCATCCAGTAACTACCTAGATGGGAGCTCCCTCGGAGTGGGGGTCAAATACAAACCAAAACATTTGTGGTCTGCACAGTCTGGCACAGGCTCCGACTGAGCTTCATGACCATAGCTGCCTTTAGAGGTTATAACTACTTATTCCACTTCTGCCTTCTGTTAATGTTCCCAAACCCATGAAAAAAAATGCCACGGACGCATTTCCTTGAGTTCGTACCATTAACACCCAGTATCGCTGTACCTGGTACTAGCATTTACCAGCACAGGGCACGCCGCTATGAAAGATTTAAAGCATCGATACCGTCTCGGCTGAAAGGCCTGAGCCATCTCAGTCATTGCCAGGCGCTGCTGGGGACGTTCCCGGGGTGCCACTTGGGGGGACTCACCGCGGAGCCGCGTCAGCAGCCGGAGCCCCAGGTGGCCCAGCAGCCCGAGGAGCAGCAAACCGCACACGGTGACGACGAACGGCACGTACCACGCCGACGGAGAGTAGAGGTTTTCCCTTTCCGTCACAACAGTGAAGCCAGGCTTTTAAAACAAGACAGCAAGAGTTCCTCAAGCGCTTAGCGACACCAACACCGCCTTTCATATGGCTGAACTTCTGCGCTGAGGCTCCCGGCCCGAGCTCGCCCCGGGGCTCTGCAGGTGATGGGCACAGGGAGGTGGAGGCAGGCGGTGATTCATCCCGTGTGCCCGCCTGCCGACTGCCAAGCGACTCAGATGGCTGGGACGGACCACTGAGCTCCTGGGGCAACCAAAGGCAGGTGAAATGGAGCCCACCCAGAAGGAGAAGGGGAGGTTCCGGATCATGTTTCAATATCTTATATTAAAACAAGCGTGTTGTGGTGGAGTTTAAAAGCCTCGGGTTGCCTGAGAGGCAGTAAGCACGCTGTCGGAGGGCAGGCAAGTTCAGGGAATACTGCCATTACTGAGATAATGTTTTCTTGTTACCTAAGGCAAAAGTGGAAGTAGGTCATCTTCACTGCAGTGATCATTCAGCCTGCTTTGTAAGAGGAGTTGAACCCTAAGGAACTCCGTTATTGTATAAAAAGAAATAGAACTTTCTTTTTTATCCAGTGACTTGTTCCAGAAGGAAAAACCACACTTCCTGAGCAGTTGCAATCTCCCACATCTTCCTGAGTGCCAGGAGACACATCTCTGAGCTGGCACATTTCTTGGTGCTAGCAGCTCATTCACTAAGGTCCCATCATGAAACAATCTTCACACATTTCAGAAACTACTCATTTACTCTACCTAGTTCATTATCTAGTGTGGTACTATTAGTTTTGATCATCTACTGAAATTTTTATTTAATTTTCTGTAAGACATTTGTAATCACATTGAGTATGAAATTGAGCAGGGTATCTACCTCTTTCCAGTTTAAGGGTAATTTTAAAATAACCTATTTTAGTCTTATCAAAAAAAGATAGAAACACTCAAATATTCTCAGTATTACCACCACCACTTTATCCTCATCTGGACTGAATTCACGAGTGACTTTTTGTGATGGGCCTTCTTTTCTACACTGCCAGCTTTCCAGTTTCTGACTCGTCTTGAGTTGCTGCACTGAACATATGTAAAGAGTAGTGATGGGAGAACTTGCTGTAATGGAAGTGTTCTTCTGGAAAATAGCCTGAAAGTGGAAGACCGATATCTCTGGGGAGACAGATTTAATGCTGTGGTACGTGGTTGAGAGTGTTTGTATTTGTGGTAAAGCACAGCAAGGAAATACAGAATAAGTTTATTCAGCTTAACTTTTCATTTCCACATCAAGCTGGGGGAGTAGAAGGCAGCGAAAAAATCACTTACTTCTTCCCAAAAGAGCATTAGATAAGAACAGAGTTATTAATCAGTCTGAAAATTTGGATCTAAGCATTTTAATGGTAAAGCAACCAGACTTATATGTGCTGTTTGCAGGATCCTTTGGTTCTGGCTCAGTTACAGAAGCCTCTAGAAGATCTAGACCGCTTTACAGCAAAAACCTCTCTAGCACTTGGATACTCATATTTTCATTCCTGCATGCAAGAGAGAGAATGGTAATGCCATCTGCAGGCAGGCAGGGAATGGATGGACTGGGGATGATGGAAGATGTTGCAGCAAGGCATGAAGGGGTGACTGGTACAAGGATAGGGACAGAATGGTCTGTACCCTCAGGCTGTGTCACATCTACAGGCCAGACAAAAGCAAGCTCTCTGCACATCCTGCACCAGCCTGATGGAAATCAGCTTCAAAATTAAACTGGTAAGACAGAGCTCAACTGGGATGGCTGTGCAGAGAGGTAAGGAGTATTGTTGGGACACAGGCCCACAGCTCCACAGGCTGGGCTGCCAAAAGCTGTGCAGGCTTCCTCAGCTCAGCTATGGATCATCACATGGGCAGGAGCTCAGGAAAGATCCATCCCACCCCTCTGGCTTTGCTGCCTGAAACCTGCTGAAATTTCAGCAACACACTGAGGCTGTGCAAAACTGCTTCAGTTCCTGACACACTGCTCCAAGTTTTACTCCACAGTGACCTCAGGTCTGGAAAAGAGACCCTTTTAAGCTATTAGGATTTCTTGTTGTTGTTGTCTATTTCACCTTTGACAGCCACAGATTAACTTGCTCCAATGATAAACAAGCACACAAAACTGCAAGGCAGCTGGGGGAATGAATAGTTATGAATAAAAAAAGAGGTGGTGCAAAATGCATGAGGTAATTTTAAGGTTCCAGGCAAAGGTTAATCCCTGCTCTTTCCTTATTAATAAAGCTGCCAAAATCTTTAACTTTCCAGTTGCATGGTAATGGCAGCGTGCCCGGTCCTTTGGCTTCCTGCCCTTTTTGTTTTAGAAACTGAAATACAAAACACATGTTAGGACTCTGTACCTGGGACTAATCCTTCATGACACTAAGCACATCGACCACCTCTGGTTTCATCATAAGAGTGCAAGGCTCAGAACCTCCCAGGACTAGAGGTACTCTAGGTTTTTGCTTTCCTTTTGCATACATCTATCTTTTCTTTACTCCTGTGGAGATTACTTCATAAAACAAATGCAGAACTGGACATAAGTTTTAGTGAACTTACCGTAGTGGTTGTGGCAGTAGTTGGGTTTGGGATTACTCTGATGCTTAAAGTCACTGTTCCAGTTTTAATTAAGTGTGTAGTTTTGTCCATGGCAGATACTAAATTGTCATCTGTTATGTGGACACGCAGACTGTAAATCCAGTTTGTATCAAGTCCACTCTCATAGTCAAATCTTGATGCAAGAATCAGATGAGATATGTTTGAGCCAGCACTGGGTGAAAAGATGAAATGACTGTTCTCATTGCCTGCAAAAGGTAACAGCAAAGTGGAAAAAAAAATTACACTAATCCCACATTAAAGTAAATGTGTGTAACAAGTGGTGAGGTATGGTGAAATATCAAGAAGGCTGTGAATGTGACAAGAAAGGCTCCTTGATCTTCCTTGTACCATATAAAATAATTTAAAACAATAAAAGCATTACAATCTAGAATAAGACCCTCTATGGGGACATAGCAGAGAGGAGGCTGTGGAAACACTTCAGAGCCATAGGGCACAAAAGAGGTCACCTGAACGACCTGAGCTTACCCAACAACACCCAGCTGGGGTGACTACCCTGCACTGTGGTAGGGGTCATTCCACTACTGGGGTGTCCCTGGAGTGTTGCTCCAGCCCCTCCCCATGGCTTTTCCATCTGCCCAGAGGCAGAGGCCTTTGAAGGGAGTTAATGGCTCAGTGATGTTCATTGCCTCCAGTGCTTTGTTAGCACCACGGGGCAGGGAGGAGAGTTCAGAAATGCTGTCTCCCCAGCCCTTGCTTTCTGTCCATTATAGCCAGAGAGCCGCTCGTGGCCCGGGCTGCAGGCAGACAAGACCAGCTGTTAGGATATGGACCACATATACAGGAAATCAGAGACTAGAAAAGACATCAAACATGCTTTCGTTTTGCTCTTGTGGCCCCATGGAGATCAAGAGTTTACATGTCCTTGAAGGCCATGCCTGTTTTACAGCACAAAAAGGGCCATGAGGTGCTCTGTGGCTCAGAGGCCAATGCACGAAACGTCCAGGTCTGTACCACCTGTACTGGGCCTGTGGTCAGAGAGTGATCTGCTAACATGGCCATTGTATAGATTCATGTGTCAATACCATGTCTGCAGAGTTCCTTCTGTGGCATCAAGGGGCTGCAGTAGGACAGAGATTCTTTCTTTTGATGTTCACAGCTTTTTGCTGGCACCTGGACAATCTGCTCCCCCCTTCACAGCAATCACCTCAACAACAAAAAAAGGAATTGCCCCAAGAGAGTGTGTTTCCAGTTTAGTTGAGAAGCTATGTGTCATCCCATACCACTGCCGGTCTCCAAGGGGATGCAGCTGATCACAAGGTTCAAAGAAGGATTTTTAAAATGAGGGGCTATTGTATACAGCATGGGCCTACATCATGCAGGGTTGAGCAGTTGTTTTGAACAGTGCACCAATATCTATGAGATGATGAGATATGCAGAGATACAGAACTTTCCATCATTTCTCAACATTTATTCATCTGTAATTGGAAGGGAAATTTGACACTGCACACCATTCCAGCTCATTCTTCTGAAATTCTTGTCAGCTGTGTAATTAATAGCCTATTAATTAATATGGCAGGCAATCCAGCCTTGCAAGAGAGTGGTTGTACCTGCTAGCACCAGCAGCACCAGTAGCCAGCTTGTGGAGAGAGGATCAATGTAATGATGTGCACAACTTGTGGATCACAGCAAGCTCACCATGAAAAGTAGCACACAAACTGTGTTAGATTTTTGTTTATAAATGCAAGTGAACTATCATCATTCACTATTTTTTTTCACTGTTCCCAACTCACCCACTGTGACACTGTACCTTCATTAATGAAGTAACGGAAAGACCTGGGATCAGAATCACGATCTTGACATTCAATCCTGAAGCCATTAATATTGGTCCCAATGGCTAAATCAACTGGGATTTGAAGTGAGAAGAAACTGGGTGAACAAACTGGTTCTTCATCATTTACTTCCAAAACATTCACAGTTACCTGGAAGAAAAGAGCAATAACAAGCTGAAACTGCTCCAAGTGCTGAAATGTTGTTAATTTCAGAAACTGTTTGGTTTTGCCCATTTTGTTCTTTTGATCAACAATGGTTAGGAGCACTGAAGTCCCCTTCCAACCTAGCTCCTGCTAGAAAAGGTCTGTGATTATTTGTCCTTCAATTCTTCTTGTGATCAGCATTCTTCTGGGAACAGGTTCTGTAACCTGAGCCATCTACCAAAAGAGAAGGGTTTTTGAGCTGTTATATCTGTTCGAACAACCTGAATTATGTTATAGTTAAAATCAGAAATAATAATAGTACCACATAAACATTAAACTCTCTTCCAAAACTCTTAATTTGCTTCACAATCATTAGTTAAGCTTCTTAGCATATTTACTAACCATTTAGAGTATGATCCATGGAAGGAAGAGTGTTTATAGACTGTTCCCAGTGAGAGAGAAATGCTGATAATGGCCTCCTGCGTGGGTAGGAGCACCCTGAGTAGCACCAGATATGTTTGATGTCATCTGGGTTTAGCTAGCTAAAAGAAAAAGTTTACCCTTCCCAAAGTTCTTTCTTCTAATGTCTGTTAGTCAGGCAACACATAAGCTTGACACTGTTAAAAGCTTCTGATATTAAATTGTCAATAATCATCACCTTGAAACATTATAGATGATAAAGAGATTAAATTCCTCCTGGATAGCAACTCTATGGGCGGTACTTGGCTGGAATGAAAAGCAAGCCTAGTACCTGTGTCACCCCCAAGAGATGTGTAAAAATCAAATGTAAAGCAGGCATGAGGGAGAAAGTGTGAAAAGAAGTCAAAAGGAGCCTGTCTGTGAGGGACACTGGGATTCTTTGAAAGAAGTTACTATAAAATACCTTTGTGGATATAGCATCTATACTTTTTCTTCTGAATAAAATAGATCTGCTCAGAAAACCTAAGCCACATCCTGCTGTTAACAGCTGTCTTGGTACCTGGCACATTCTTGGCTCCTGCCTTCATCAGGGAGGAAAGTAGATCATGGTCAAGGCAAGGCACAACTCCAGCAGGCCAAGTGGACACAGCTGCTGGGTTGCCCCTCTGACACTGCCCAAGCCCTCCTCCCATCCACATCCTCTCTGTACCACTCCATGAAAACACAACTCTGATACGCTGCAACACAATTCTCACATTACTTTGGACACTTCGCAGGGAAAAAAATGACAATCTAAAAGATGTTTGAGGGCCAAGGGACACTACACAGATTCCAAAAAGAATTTGCCACTAAGCATGGCTACAATCAGACTGTGTTACCTGGCCCCAAGACCCCGTCCTTTTTGTATTTTCTAGTACCTCTGTAGGCATAAAGAATAACTTAAATTGTCTAGGGCACAGAAAACAATTTCACTGGCCAGGTAAAATAAGGGAAAAAGTCTGAGAAGCAAATACCACACTTAAAAATATTAAAATATTATTTTATCCTTTTTGTGAGAAATAAACCAACACTGAGTGAACAATACCTCTTTCATCTGAATAATATATAACTGGGCAGGACTGCACTTGCCTTTTACAGACCAAAGTGTTTTGCCTTGTGTCTTACTGTTCTTGCTAAGAAGAAGAAAGATGTAGGCAAAGGCAAAGTAGTAGAGTGGATTTACTCACCGATGCTGTTGTAGTCTTCTCTTGGTCTGAGGCCTGTACTGTGAAAATATGTTTCTGAGTTGTTTCATAGTCTAACCTAGCTAAAATCCTCACATCTCCTTTCGTTGGGCTGATCCAGAAGATATTTGTGTAATCCCTGTTGCCAGCTCCAGCTACAATGGAGTAAGTGATGACATTGGGTGGCCAGTCCTTGTCTATGGCATGCACTCTTCCAATGCTAGAGCCAACTGAGAGACAGAAAATCCCTATCTCATTAACACTTAAAGTAACAGAAGGTACAGATGAAACTGAACTGAAGGTTTGGTTTAGAGTCTTTCACCCAAGAAAATGAAAGCAATGGTGTGATTAGCACTGTTTCCTTATGGTGTGCATGGGCTGCTAGCAGTAAATACCAAAACACAAGAGCGTGGAGAGAACCTCAGCAGAAGTGCTCCATGGCTGGGCCAAGGGAGTCCTCACTCATCTGTGTCAGTCTGTAAAGGTTTCTGTGCACCACCACAGTCCCTCCAAAAGGCTAATTTAGCAAGAGCAGAAAGACAGTCTAAAACAAGACGTCTGAATTCAGTTCCTGGCACTGCCCCAGATTTCTTGTGCAATTGCTGAATTTGTCTGTGTCTCAGCTTCCATCTGTACAATTGGAGATTTTGCCAGTTTAGTCTATTTAAGGGTAGTAGGTGGTTGTATGGTGAGACCCTAGCTGAACTGGAACTCTGAGCCATTTGCCTCATTTACATATGTAAAAATTCAGTTGGAGCAAAAAGGCATTTAACAACATGACAACATTATTTCTGTCATTTAGGTGCTACTTACTGTACCTTTAGTAATTTCTGAAACACTAAATACATAAGATAAGTTACGGAAGACTGGAGAAAATTCATTCACTGGCTTTATCCTGATGTAGATGTAGATGATATCTGGAAAGATAATATAAGATTAAATCATAGTTAAGTATGACTGTGAAATTTTCTCATGCATATATTCAAAATACATATGGTATTCCTCTTTCTATGCTGTTACAGCACAGAAAACTACCAAAAGAAATGTAAAAGGGATACTTGCTTGAGTAGTTAGGATGGGCAGTATCTTGCACCCTGACAGTCAAAGTATAAACTTCAACTCCTGGATTAGCTGGGTTTTCTAAATCAATTGTTCCAGTCATCTAAATAGAAAGGAACACAATTGTATTTATACCATACGTGAAGTCACAGTACACATGATGACAGTTACTCTTTTCAACATTCTGTAAGTGTCATTTGCTCCTTGGGTATATAGAACAGTTCTATAGGAATAACACAGGCTAATAGTCAATTCCAGGATTGAATTCCAGGCTTTTTCTACACGCTCACACTTCTGCCAACAAAATTTCTTCCCCTTAGGGGCAGAAAGTTTAATCATTTAGGTGATAAGGTCTTGACCTTTTACCTAGTCAATCCAAAGCTTGTGTAATGAGCTGGCTGTTTATGCTGCCCTTTCTTGGCTCAACAAGGATCTGCAGTGGCTAACAGTAACAGCTTGAGCGATTACTTGAGCTCATGCCTGCAGACACTAAAATAAAGGTATCAGGTCCAGCCATGAGTGTTTCTCCAGGAACCAAGTTGTTACTAAATGGTGACTCGCACAGATTTAAATCCTCATCATCTGAGCTCTCGATCTTGCTGTGGAAGCCTCATAAACTTTGTGGCAGCAGGACTGACACACAGGCATCCGCTGCTGGTTTTCTCTTCAGGGAGACTCCTGGAGGGACAGGTTACTTCCTATAGTCTGTTACATTTGTACATACACAGCGATCAAAGGCTTGACAACAATCTTATCCTGTGCAGCAAGGAAAATGCTTTTTATGTTGGCAGATGAAGCAGCTAAGGGCAGTTCTTATTGACAAGGAAACCTCTGTTCCAAAATTAAAGTAAACCATACAAAATCATTTTACTGCTCCTGTGGCACTCTTGTGTTTTAGACAGAATGCTTATTTTTTGTTGTTTCCCTTTTTCTGTGGTTGCCCACGGTTCTTTTTTAAGCAAAATAAACCAACCACCATTGCACATGTCCAGAACTGGTGGGGTTCTGGCCAATGCAAGTTTGCCAGCAGCTATCAGCATAAGGAATCCATATTTTGACATGCAAAATCACAGAAGTGCAAATCCCACCACACTTTTGTGAAAATTTGCCACTCAAAGTGGTTTTAGGATTCTGACCAGTTACTGAATTACTGAGTGTGAGATTTCTCAAGTATTTGAATTCCTCATGCTGAATAGCAAGGATCTGCCATAGTCTGTCATGAGTAAATGGGTATGAAATGGCATAAAATTTCTCTGTTTATCCATATCAAAGTTGGTGCTTCACACTCCCTAAAAAAGAATATTTTTTCAACCATATCTAGCACATTTATTTAAAACTGAAGGAAACAGTCACTGTTCACTAAATTCTGTAGAATCCTTAGAAAGCATCCTATCTATGGGTATATAGTTCACAAGCAGTCAAAACAGTCATTCTCCACATCATACCTACAGTGAAATGGATTAGAGTAATTTTTTTCTTGTACAATGAATTTTAAAAAATCCCTTATAGTATTTCATAAGTTGACTTCTCTAATGGGGTAATCTAACATAAAGCCATAATTGACTGACCACAAGTCTTCCAGATACAGTGGACTCCAGAGCAAAGTTATTGCTTCCAAAACCAGATAATCCAGTGAAACTAAATCGGTTGTTTGATGGATCAACATCAATATCTTTGCAGTAATTTCTTAGATCAACCAGAAATATCCCAGGAGCTGTATTTTCATTTACTTCTTTCCTGTTAAAAACAAACACATTTCCTGTCAAAGCAGCTTATACTTCTCCTTTTAAACTCTTCGTATATCACAGGCCAAAACATTGATTTGGTTTTTTTACATGAAATCTTAAGTCTAAATATGCAAGAATGGAGGAAGCAACCCAGAATTTGACCCATGTGTTCTGAGGGACAACAGCCCTGTACAATGGGCAGGCTAATGATAAATCCATTTGAGCCTCCAGCTGTAGGCCTGGGGATGTGCCCTAATCTGCACGCTGGTCTGGGACAGTAAGGCAGCACCAAGGCAAGGAAGAGATTCCATACCTGAAGTCAGAGGGATTGCATTCTGGTGGGTTATCATTAACATCATCAACAATGACTGTGATCTCCATTTCACTGGCATGGTCACTGCTGAGGCCATCCTCCACCCGGACTATCAGTGAGATGTTGGGATGAAGCCGCAGTGGAAGTGCATCCCGGTCAATTCTCCGGGTCACCTGCAACACTCCAGTTGCTGTCAGAGGGCAGCCAGAAGTCAGACATTCACCATGGGGGGAAGCAACAAACAGTCTTGGTGTAGGTGCAAGAGAGCAGGGCAGCTCAACAGACTGGTAGCAGAATAAAAAAAATCTGTTCTGTGCAAATCATGGCTGGTTTCGTTATTTTTTTAAGTGATACAAAATTACTCTGAACATTCTGGGTAAGATTAATGGCTAGATACCATTGCTGAAAAATACGCCGTAGGAGGCTCCAGCAGAGGGTTTGTAAAACATTTAGGTTTCCCTTACTCTCAAGCTTCTAGTGCAAGCCAGAGTCGAGTGCATTCACAGAGCATCAAGGACAACGAGCTGCTAATGCCTGTGCTGACCTTGCTCCCTAGCTAGTAAGACAGCTTCACTTTCCACTGTTATCATTCAAGCATCCTTCAGCACCTCCAAATCTACTCACACATCAACAGAGCTGTGACAGACTGTGCCAAGTGCTCTGGTCAGGCACCCATTTAATACTGTTTTTCATTTCTGGTAGCCTCTGTCAAAAACAGAAGATTTTTATGGCACAGTACAAGTACCATTCCCAGAGCACAAAGGAGTTAAAAGAACAGTGCATAGATCCTCCGCATTTTGGAGTGTAATTGAGAAGGAAGGTGGCAATACAAGGCCAAAGGGCATAGGGAATCCAAAGCTTTAAGGATCATCCTGATCCCCCACAGCACTGTGTTGTGTGGCGCTTCTTAAAACTGTGATAAACAGTTCTAAAGCAATAGCAGACAAGGAGCAAAACTGTACAGACTCGAGAGAGCATGAAGATAGGATCACCAGGAACAAGAGGACTCTTTTGGATGGTCTTGCCTGAGGAGGGTTGTGAATGGGAAAATGAACTTGAGGTGTAGATTTGCCACCTCAGTGCTAGAGAGGATTTCAGACAGGAGGGAGGACATCACAATCTAACTACCTGCAGCTGTTTCAAGAGCTCCAGAGGTCACTGCAGTCCTCAAAGATTAAAATAAGTCAGCAATCTTACTTCCACCCAAGGAACCATCGCCCTCCAGCCACAAGTCAATATTTGTCAAGAAGTCACCTTTGGTCTACTTTCTTCAAAATATCTTACCATGTCTTGGTCAACTGACCAAAGAATTTGACCCTAATAAGGGGCTGAGCATTCCTTATTGCTATAGGGGAGCACAAAATTAAGCAAGTCTATTTAAAACTAAGGCAAAAATAATTTCTCCAGAGTAGACGGTCTTTTTTTTAAATGTTTCAGATATCAGAAGTCACATTTTTGTTTGTCTGACCTGGGTTTATGGAAAAATGTGTGTCAGATGACTGGATGCTGTAGAAAAGTCTGCTGGGAGAATCTTCATCATCAGGATCTTTAGCTGTTATATTGACAACAATGGCACCTGGGCTTTGCTCCTCTGGAATCCTGTAGATTCTTTGTTTTCTACAAGATAAAATTCAGAAAAGCATGCATCTTGTTTGTAAGGACAGCTGATTACAGACTTAGCTGAGAAGTCAACTGTAGCAGCAGAGCCATGGCCATGCTGGGCTCAGAGATGGATATTTGCCTGTCTGGATAAATATCCCCGTCATTGGTTCTGCCAGCTGGACATGTAGCAGTAGCTGAACTGGCATGTGTTCATAAAGCATGACACAGCCACACAAGTAAGTGTTCTTCCTCTGCAACTTTTCCACAGTAAAAGCAATTTGACTTTCACAGAACCGTGGAAGGTGAAGAGGTAAGGGGGGTTAAACCATGCCATCCATCTCCCTACAGAGCCACCAGCTCATAAAGCCATTTGCTTTAATTTCTTCATTTTGCAAGAGAAAAGCAAAAATTACAATAAGTAATGTAGTTAATCATCTTTTGGAATGAATGCTGGAGCCTTCTGGGAGGCAACAGTATTATAGAAAATCTGAATTGTCGCTGCAGTAGGCGAAGGCAGGAAGGAGCATTCTTCTGGGTGCCTAACAGATCAACATGCCTCAAACTCCTAGCAGCATCTGTCCATCTGATGCATTTTACATTGGGAAAATAGTTCTCTACTGCTGCTCTCAGTGCTCTCAAATTTCCCGTGAATTGAGTTTTATAGGTCAGAAATGGCCTGGCAGGCCATTGTGCAGGATTGCTTACAGTGGTTGCAGTTTGATGTTCACACAGGTACTCAGGTGGACAATTTCAGTACTTGAACCACATGCAAAAATAAGCATGGGCCAGGACACAAAAATGGCTCAAGGAATTTTAGAAGACTGATTTATATTACTCAAACACACATGAACACACATGCATATCCTGATTCTAGAACTCAAAGGGAGTTGAAGATCCTCAAGAGTTCAAAAAAGCATTAGAAGTGTGTTTCAAGACTAAATACTTTTTGCACTTTTAAAACATTCTACGCCGCCACTTAGGTAATTGACTGGTCTGTGGTTCCCAGTACAGGAAAACACAAGTCCTTTGTTCTCTGACGACACACATCATGGGGCACTTAGCAACTGGAGCAGAGAATTGTAGAGACAGAACAGACGATCTCACACCTCAAGATTTCCACTTGCAATTTTAAAATGGTTACGAATACACACTATCTTCAACTGTTCTGTCAGTTCATATGAAAAGATGCAAGCATACAGGAGAGCAATCACATAGCGTTTTCCCAGTAAAAACACCTAACTTACAGCTGGAAGAAAACAAAGAGTTTATAAAGCCTGTTGTGTCAGTTATTTATGAAGTTTCTATCTCGGCATAGAATCCCTTCCTTCCTTGTTCTCCTGTTGCTTCCAGAGTCATGCAGAAGGAAACAGGTCCCACTCACTCCCACAGCTCTAACTGGTTTTGGCCCAAAGTAGAAAACTCCCTGGGCCCACTGGAACCCCAACTCCAACATCTCTGTGAATAGCAAATTCACCACAGCTCCACCCTCACAGCCCTACCAACCCTTCTGCAACCAGGTCATTATCCCACCCCCACGAGATATTTTGGGAAGAAGTGGGACATTATTGGACACACCCCCATAGCTGGGGAGGAGCTGGGGCCACTTCCTACACGGCTATGTCTGGGATGCGTCCTGTTGTCCATCTGTCTGCCAGCTGCCAGTGGCTTTTTACAGGATGGTTCAAGCAGACCTTTTAGTGACTGCAATGTAATTGCAAAGGAAGCATATGTTTGTTTTCTTGTCTTCTCCTTTGTTTTCTTGACTCCACAAGTTTTCCATTGATTTTAACAGCAACAACTTCAAAAGGCTGAATGCCAATGTAGTGTTGTGAACACCAAAAGCAGATGTGCTTGCATACACTATGGGAACAATTAAAAAGACCCTTTGAAACTCTGTTCTTGACAGCTATGATTGGGGTGAAATAAAGGAAGTTTGCTAACTCCTCAAGTTTCCCCAGCTCTTACCCCAGCACTAATTATTACAGTGTCAGGAAGTACATAGCCCAAGCATGCTGCTCACATTGTAGTAGGGGACAGGCCATACATGTGCATATTAAGGATAGATCATGAAGTGCAATTTAATCTAAAATTTTTGACAAGCTGCGCTGCTCTTTTTGATCTGTAGTATCAACCTAAAAGGGAGAAGATTCAAACAAATACCGGACTGTATTTGTGCCATATGACTCATTGAACTTAGATGTTACAGATTCTCAAGTCACTGCAGCTTAATTCAAACAAGCGGATAAATATTTAAAAGAGCTTTTTAACATTCCAGACACAAGGATAAATACACAGAAATGGCAACATTAGCAGGTAATAATCAGTCTAGAACACAAGATGCAGACACTGGCACTGGGAAGAGGATTCCTCCTGCTTGCAGAAGTGCAGCACCATGAATGAGATATTAGCGTTCTTGTTTATTGCAGATGTGAGGTTCAGGTATTAAGTAGGTAGCAAAAACAACATCATCATCAACAACAACCATTCATGTCTATTTCTAATATTTAATTCTTTTGTTTCTTCAGATTCTTCACCCCTTCATCTATCAAGGTCCAAATCATTAGCCTCAGCCCAGGAGCCATGCACTGCTCTGAGTCAAGACAATACCCAGAAGATTGTTCCAAACAAGTGGCTGGAACCTCCTGGCATGGCCCCAGGTGCTATCCTGTCTTCACTGTTGCAGAGATGGCAGGAGAGGAGCCATCATAAATATCCTCAGCAGGGGCCTGAGTCTCTCAATCAGGAGACACAATGACAATACCTTGAATCCCATCAGTGTCTCATGCAAGTGGCAAAGATAAATCAACAACAGAGTCAACAGTAATAATTGTCAAGCTCCTGCTTCAGAAACAACTGTCCATTGTGCTTCCCACAGCAAAGCAGCTTGCTTGTAGCACATGCATATTTGTTCCCATTTTTCCAAATTTTCAATATACCCTGACTCCATTAGTCTTCAAAAGCTATTTCTGACTTGTGTGTTATGACACAATTTCCTGCTTCTGACACAGTAAGAGACAACGGTGTTTCAAAAATCACCGGGATTGTTTACAAGCATGTCTGGGAAGAGGAAGACTGATCAAAAGGGAGACCTTTTTATGTCTAGACACTTCAGCATGAACAAACACAATTATGTTGAAATGCACACCTGCGTAAGGAGCAAACTCTATATGATTGTATTCACACCGGGTGAAATTAAGCTCCTTGTCTGAACTTGCCCACAGACCTTTGCATAGCTTTAACCTCTGTAAATGCTAACAAGTAAAACAAGCTTGTTTGGCTGTTCTTAGTGTGAAGGCAGAGCCTGGAAAACTTTAAACTATTAAGAATACAAATAAGAATAAATGAGGGACATTATGAAAGCTTTCCAGTATAAGAATAGGAATCATAGCAAAATTAAAATACTTTTCCCAGCAGTATTTCATTGTCATAGTTATTTGCCCTTGTGTTAAACCCTCCCGCTGGTGCCAAAGATGTAAACCTGAGAAAATACCTACATTTTGAATGCAATGGAAAATTTTTACTCACGTGGTAAAGTAAGGCCTTTCATCATTGATGTTAATTATATTTATATTCACTGTTTTAGTTGAGTTGAGTCCGTCTGGATCTGTCACTGTTATATTTAAAAAGTAACTGTGAAATAAGAAAAACAGAACAGGAATCATTTTCTGTATGTCAGAAAACATTTATCTGAATACTATAAGCTAATAGGCCATGGGAATAAAATACATTCTCACCAATGTGGATCTTTCTCATAATCAAATTCTTTTGTGGAAAAAATGGCTCCACTTTTCCCAATTGAGAATGGCACTGTTGCAGGGAGCAGTGAATACTGAAATGAAGAGAGCAAGAAATTAGTCTCTTTATCTTTAAACATACCTCCATTCATTTATTCCTTGCCTTGTAAAACAGGGAAAATTACAGAGGGTGATGTACCATGAAAATAACCTGCAAAAGCCACTGAGAAGATCTGTCCAAGGACGTAACAGCATTTCTTTATTTTAAGCTTCTTATGCCTCAGATGTGCCAGGGGTTAAAAGGCACATGGAACTCACTGCCACTGCTTTGGAACACAAAGCAGAAACAGAGTTAAACCCCCACAGCCCTGCTTTCCTCCCCACCAGCTCGGTTTGACCAGGCAAAGACTGAGGCCAGATTTCAAATTAATTGCTTTCTTGAATAACACTAAACATCAAAGTAGCATCGTCGTGTTCAGTTCTTGAATGTACTGCATTTCATAAAGCCAAACTAAATAAAACGAAGATACAAACATGATGCTTAGCTGAATGCAGTTACTTTTCCCCAGCTACCAACTTATCATTTTCCACAAGTTTTTCTGAATATCAAGAACATTTTCATTTCAGCCAACACATTTTCATAACTGAAGATCACAGTTTGTCCTGGATTTGTCAAAACCCTGGTATTCATTTGCCTTGTAAGTGATTTCATTACTGTCTCATTTAAAAGAATTTACATTGTGATACAGAAGGTTAAAATTTTTATTTACTTTTAGTCACTCTTATCTACAAGAAACATTTTGTAAGCCTTTTTTAAATTTTAAATTCACAATTTCTACTGTCTCTCTGATTAGCTATATCAAATTCTACCGAATTTTGGAAGGCTGAGAACTTAAAATATAGCTTTGTCCAAATACTAACGCTTTTTTTTTCTTATTTTAATATTGAGAATGCTTCTTTTTTTCCAGATTAAACCTTTTCCTGTGTTTCTGATAAGGAAGGAAGGTGTTGAAAGATGATGGCAATTCACATTTCAGACACAGCAGATTATATAATCTCTGGAGTTTTTTGTTTAATACAACTTACTTTGAGTTTAGCATTTTCAGGATCAGCTGCATGGACTTGGTAAATGCGTCCTGGAGGTGTCCTTTCCAACACATAGATTGTCACAGCTGCAGGGATACAAGTGTACACAGTGTTATCTGAGTAAAAGTAAAGGACACAGCAGCAAAAAGACTGATGCACTGAAGCTGTCAGGACATATTACTGCATCTTCTCACTTTGCAAGTGTAATTCCAAAATCATCACAAAGATCACAAATACTCAAAAGATTAAAAAAAATTCAATTACATATCTGTAAACAGGCAACCACCACTGCAATATGAATTGTCCCTTCAGGGGAAAGACTGATCTTTCCTTATGGCCTGTCTTGAGCTGTTCACAGGTTATTGAGTAAATTATGCATTTGAGCTACATCTTCACATCTTTTTACTATGCAGATGGGACGAACACAGTCCTGTGCTAAGTCGTCATCACCACCCCCTTCCTGTCCACACCCTGTGCCCTGCCAGGAGAGCTCAGAGCATTTCCTCTTCATTTTTGCTTTCCCTTTACACCTGTGGAGCAGATAAGTAGAGGATGGTCTGCACTTAAATGTTTGTTTTACTAAGGCTGATAATTCAGTGCAAGGTATGTTCCTTTCTATGCCAGGGATTCTCACAGCTAGGCTATCCCATACTGGACCACTGGCAACAGGCTTATCTCTCCTTGGGCAGAGCAATTAACAGGACAACAGATCTTTAGATCACGTTATTTGCTTTATGCCCTTTTGTGTCTGCTGGATCTGCTCTTTCTGGACTATTAATTTCCACTGTGACCCCTACTGACTGCTGCTCTTCACCAGTGCAGTGGGAATCCCAGAGCAGTGTAATGAGTTGTTCCCAGAGGATAACAACATGAATACAAAGTTTAATGAGAGGGAGATGCTTTTTCATAAACAGCAAATGTGCAATTAGTGTCTAATTGTGCCTGGTACTGTTAACTAAAGCCACACAGTTAGACAGATCAGACATCTGTGCTCACCAATTTATGGCAGCTCTAGCTGCGAGTTAAGCTGATGCCTTTATTTGTAACAAGCTCCCACGTACTGTGTTTCATGCTGTGTGGATTCCTCAAAGTGTCAGATTTAATTATTATTACATTCCAGTGGCACCCATGATATGCAAGACACCAGCTATACTGAGAAGATGACATAGCCTCTTCCCTGGGGGAAGCTAATTTGCTTTACAAACTAAGTATTGTATGGAATGAGGGATGTCAATGTGCTCAGGAGGCATCAGTGAGGAGGGCTGAGAGTGAGCAGGTGCTCTGCACCCATCCCTGTGCAGCAGGCAAAGGTCTGGCTCCAGCTTGGCTTCACTGTTCCAGTGTGGTCAGTCCAGACCTGGGGGTTTAGCAGCCAGCTCTGAATACTTGCCACAAAGGGATCACAGTTTAGTATTTCCAGTTTTTTTCAACTGAATAATGAAGTATGCTTGGCCATACAGTGCTGTTAGGACAAAAAGCCTTCAAACAGGCCCTCAGCATTTTATAGAATGAACTGAACTGTTCTGTCTGCACATGAACACATAAAAAAATCATTATATTCTGATGCATCTGGTACACTGTTTGCAAGTCTTCTTCATTAGTAAATAAGCAGGATGAGATCTCTTAGAGAGTAAGACAGTTACTTCCAATCTCTTCCATTGATGGCAGCGACACATCATGTACAGCACGATGTGCAAAGCCTGCACTGGCCACAGCTGCAGTCCAGGCTCTCCAGCCTCATTCCTAAGGTACTGCACATTCCTCCCCCTTGCATCTTTGCCCCTGCTCTAAAAGTAAACTTGGTTAACATCAACTGCCCCATGCAGGAGACAGAACGCTCTGCCTCTTTCCATCTGTACAATCTCTGAGGTCTCACTCTTAAGACTGATTTTCAACTTAATTTCTCATGTGAAGGTCCAAATGCAGATATTGCAAAGCAAGGGTTTATGGTTTTCCCACAGAAATTCTTGCACATACAATATGAACTTGTTGTTGTCCATATCAATCCAGTTTTCAACAAACTTTAAAAATATGTACTCATACTCAATGGTTATAAACCCAGCAAACTTCAATTTTCTAATTATAAAGTACATGTGTATTTATTGGTATAATTGTTTCTTTCAATTCTTCAGGTCCTTCAAAAAGGTTAAATATTTTTTTAACAAAATTTCAAGAAAAATAAAAGGGCATTTCCAGAGATGAAGCAGACCAACTCTTTGTGTAAAACAAAACTCTGATAATAAGTGTCCTATTCCTCCCTTATTTTCCTAAAGCAAAATGCCTAGGCTACTTTAGCTACAGGCACTGTATGAGCTGAATTTTTTTTAAAGCCAATGTCATCTTTTCAAGTATTGTTCTTTTCAAATTCCACCATTATCTTACTTTGAATTGCCACATTTCCTCGAAATACAGGATGTTCATTTTTATCTTTTATGTGAATAGTCAATATGCTAAGGTCAGTTCTTCCAGTTGTATCTTCAACAAAAATCTGCAAATCAAAGCTCTTTGGCATAGTTTCATAATCTAGGACAGGGTTTCCAGTGGTAATAACCTGAAAATAAAACATTATTATTAACACATGATGCAAGAGATGAAATTTATAGTCCAAACAAACAAATACAAATAAAAAGACACTTTCAATCAGTGATGAGTGAGTGTTTTAGATAATCTTTTACTTGTTGGCACATTTCTCATCAGTGGCAAAAATGTGACAGAAGCAGAGTGAAGAGATCAAAACTGTTGTGGCTTCATGGAGTAACTCAAAGATTTTTTTGTGTGAGGAGCAGTTTGAGGAGGAGATAGCCTGGAAGGAGCTGCCCTGCCTCACAGGCAATGCTTTGTCTTGAAATTCAGAATGACATTTCTCAGGTACATGTCTGTGCCAAGTGTTTTCCTTTCCACACCATGGCCCAGGAGCATTCAAGGTGTGATGAGACTGAGAATTCAGAGGAAGCCTTGAAAGACACAAGGGCAGCTTCACTTTTTCTGTGAATTAAGAACATGAGGAGGAAGATCTTTTACTTGAAATAAAGAGTATGGAGGCTGGAGACCATATAGTCTAGCAGCTACCAGAACCTTCCTTGTGTAACCTGTACCTGGGAGAAGACTTGCAGGAAAACCATGGAAGAAGGGAGCTACGTGGGTACATTGTCTGAGAGAAGCGCCAGAATTGTTTGGGGAAAATGCTGAACTAATTGAAAAAATAACCTAGACCCTGAGTTTTGCAAGACTGATAAGGCAAAAATTTGCTTTATTTTGTTTTGGAGATTTTATTTTAAAGGCTTCCAGCTCTGCATATTGCCTCTTAACACAAAATATGTACTAGCACAATACTGACATTCTATGGAAAAACATAAAATGCAATCATTCTGGATTTAGGATGAGTCCAGAGCAACAGGAGGATGTTGAAAGTTGTATGCCTCAATCTTCACTACTGAAACCAATAATAAAACAATGTCTTTCCTTTCTTGGACAAGAAAGGAAAAGGTGACAGTTAAGTTTTTGTGTGGCTAAAAAACTGTGAAATTTGAACAGAGTAGCAGGGTGCTGCAGAACTGGAAGAGAACAGTTGGGGCTCATGAGTGTGTGTGACAAGTAGCGCGTCAGTGTATTTACAATACTGCAGAATAAAGGAGACTGAAGGGCACGCAGAAGGAGAACAATGAAATAAATCTTTGGGTTTAGATGAGATGCTGTGGGCCAGAGGACAAACACAAAAGTGATGTTAGCACAGACAGAAGTGAAAATAGAGACAATTAACAAAGAGTTGGAGGAAAGTGAACAGAAGCACAGAGGTTTTCTGCCTTCTGGTACATAAAACAGCTGCTGTCTGGAACCTCATGGATCTTTTTGTTACAATACTGCAGGAGAAAATAACAGTGTCCTGGATGGTCTCCTTTCCTCCTACACTGCACAGATACAAGTTTTCCATAAAAGTGATGCTAACACAGAAGAAATATTCTAAAAAGCTTGTCACAACAGTGAAAAGCTTGATGTTCAAAATGAATGTTGAATGAAGATCTAAATACTGTAAACAGGTACAATGAATTCACCATTGTAAACTGTCCAGTTCTAAGCAGAAGTTATGTGTTCTGGAGATTACCCCTCCAGTTCAGAGCCAAATATTTTCATTGGTGATGGAACTACAGCCAGACTAAATATGTCCAAATACACATCTTCCACCCTGCTTTATAAAGGCCTTGGAAGTGAAGATGTGAATCTAAATGGTCTCTTTCCAGGTTGCTTTTGAACCTTTTTGGGAGCAGCATGCCACTGGCACAGGCTGTGAGCCACTATTGGCCTTTCCTTCAGGTAGGAGCAAAGCTTACTGAAGAAGGCAGGAGTGCACACACTTGAAGCAGCTGCAGGCTTCATGAAAGGGGATCTAGACTCATCCCTAAACCATCTATCACTTGTTCCACATGAGGATTTCACTGCTCGCTGGTCCCTGCTCCACCACCAATATATTCAGAGAGCACCACTAAGAGCACCCAGGTAGTTTCAGGAAACAGCAGGTTTTCATGCATTCCACACATCTTCTGCTCTTGAGAACCTTCAAACAAGAGTAAGATGAGGAAGGATGGAGAGGACTGAGATCTCAGAAAATGTTACTTTCTCAGAAGTCTCAAAATACACCAAGAAATGTGACATTGTTTTCTGCAGCTGCGACAGGACTAAATGTGCTTCATAAATACTGAAGAGCCTGTCCTAGCAGGTACTTAGTTAATCTCAGAATTCATTCATTAAATACTGCCTTTTTCTATATCTTAGGAAAGATTTAATGGCAGTGGGTAGAGCTGAGGTGTCTGGTTTTGGATCACACCACTTTTGTGAAATAGTGTACAGATCTGCTACAACATAGCATAAGTAACTAAAAGTAGCAATCCTCATCAAATAAATTAACGAAGAACACCCATGTATTTACCCTTGGTTTATGAGTTGTAATTAGCACTCCTCTGGTAATTTGCAGAATTTATATGCAGCTTGCTTTATGATTTTTTCATGACTGATATTCACTGGCTCAAACTCTTTGTTCTAGTCCTCCGAGTGACTTAGGACATGTTGTAAAAAGCAACAGTTCAAGCAAAACATAGAAAAGTTCACAGGCCGTTCCAGTACTGTGGCTGTGGTATGCAATGGATACAAACTGGCACTCTGGAAGGTGCAATCTGCAGTCTAAGCTTTTTTGCCCATCCATTTTCATCCTTGTGCCACCCTGCACTGTGCTAGAACAAGAATTTCTCCATCATCTTTGCCATGAAAAATAACAAGAAGGACTTTTTGTCTATTATTTTTCCTCCAGATTAACTTCTCAGTCCCACTCAACAAGCAGCAATATAAATTCTTGTGCATCATAACATAAAGATGGCAAGGGACAGGAGAAAGCTGGTATAAAAAAGGACTATGTTTTGTTTTGCAGCAGAAGGGATCACTTTAATTCAAAATGCCAAAATAAAGCTTAGGAAGGGAGTCCTGCATTAGGGATTCTGTGTCAGCAAAGCCAGTTTAGGGATGTATTCATTTCCTTCTGATTGTTACACAGGAATGAAGGAAAGAGCATGAAGCAGAATTCGGGGAGGTTTAGGTTAGATGTCAGGCAAATGTTTTTCACCCAGAAAGTGGCTGAACACTGGAACAGGCTCCACAGGGAAGTGGTCCCAGCACCAAGCCTGGCAGAGGTAAAGAAGTGATTGGAAAATGTCCTGAGGCACATGGGGTGATTCTTGGAGTGTCCTATATAGAACCAGGAGCTGGATCAGATAATCCTGAAGGAACCCTTCCAACTCAGCATATTGCACAATTCTGTGATTCTAAGTTCTCTTCAGCTGACCCAATCTAGGTATTTGTACAGTCCCACCCTATGCTTCACAAGTGAAAGAGGGCTTTTTTGAGAGTTTTTTTAGCCATTTCACTGACCTGGCTGAGGAGCAGTAAAGAGCCATCAGAGCTGGCACAAATGAGTTCTGTACTCTGCTGGGAGGCTGGAGCTTAGGAGCCACAGCAGCTCCCCACAGGCACATCAAACCCATGAGCCAAATCCACCCAGGGCCACGGCCTTACTTTTCCCAAATTTTCTCCCAGAAACACCAGCAAAGAGAACAAGAAAAGAGCTGCTGTATCTGTTCTGTGGAAACTCAAACTTCCTCGGAAACACCCAGACAAGGATATTCAAATCACCTTTTTAAGACTCTGCATCATTTCTATCTGTATCTATTAAAGCCACTTTTCAGTGTCACTGTTGAGGCTCAGATGTACAAGCAAGTTGCAATGGGATGAAAAGTTATCATGCATCTGAACACTCATTGCCCATGACAAATGTGAGCTAATACTTACTAATTTCTTCAACAATGAAAATCAGCCTGAAGTAATGGAAATTTGCCATAGGACAAGAGCGTGCAATGGATAGAGACAGGTCACAGATGTGTGGAAGGGTGATAACTTCTTACCTCAAGATAACTTCCTCATGTATCACAGACTTTTTTCAGAAATAAAAATTACTTTGATCTGATTCAGCTTCATTTATTTTGGAAGTGAGACAAATTAATTTTAATTCTTGGTGAGAGTGGCCAAACAGAAGCTGCATGTGGTTTAACTAAGGCACTTTCATTTCACAGTGGCTTCATACATATTAAGCTGAAAAACTATGGATAAAACCTCAAAACAGAAGCAGATCTTCCATGTTCTTCTTCACCTCTTATTTTCTAAAAATCATATTTTTTCTATCACAAAACTAGTAGAATTTTTGTGATGAGTGATTTTTTCCTAGATGCAATTAAAAATCATAATTACTATTGCTATTCATCTGTCATATCTATTACAGCATTTTTGAATACTACCACAGTCTGCATTTAAAATTCTTCTCTGATTAAAAGACAAGACACTGTGCACTGTCATTGCTCAGTAATCCAGGAAACATCAGCCTACAACTGAAAATTACTCAAGTTAAAACTTACCCTGAATTCAAGACCTCCTTTTGATTCAATGTCAAAAGCTTCTGTGAGTGGATTTGAATTTACTATGGTAGGGAGAACTGCAACACCAGAAGCCAATGGAGAAACAGTCACATTAAAGTTATGGACTGAAACACCAGCTGCTGAGTTTTCTTCAACAATGCTTGTTGCAGGTAAGCCCTTAAGCAACTGGGCTCTTTTTCCTGCAGGGTGAAAATGAACATAAAATTACCTCTGGGAATCTTGAGCTAACAAGCACATAGCTTTTATTGAGAGCTCCCATTAAGGAACACAAAATGCCCTGACACTCTTTTTACCTATGAACGGGGGCATTGTGTGTTAATGGCAAAAGAGTCCATCTTTTCTCTAATTCAGTCCTACAGTGTTGTCATTTAGAGTGGTTATTGCTAAAGCATTATTTTACTGCATCATTTGCCTTCATATATGTCTTTATGCAGAAGCAAAGAAGCCAAAATTTTTTTCATTTTGTCTCCTGCACTAATTAGTGCTTCTGTTCACTGTCATATCAAAAAGTGCCCTGAATCACGCAGACCCAGATACTAAAGAAGCAAATTTTTTTCTGGACAACACTATCTGCAGCATCTATTTCCTCAATTTTCCCTCTTCTAATTCTTACTACAGCAGCTGTGTGCAAGCCTGGCTCTTGAGTAGCCTGAGTTAGGAACAATTTCAGTGGTGCTACTGTCATGTCTCCTGCTTTGAGCAAGGAAGAACAGCCTGGAGTCTTTGGAGAAGATGCAGGCCCACAAAAGCACACTATGGTTCAAAACTGCACGGCAGCTGCACATACTGGTGAGGCATCCAACAGACTTGCACAAGCTCCTTGTTTGTCCTCTGGACTCCCCAAACCAAACTTTTTGCTGTCTCTGTCATTTAGCTTCTAGTTTTTGGTATTTTTGACAAAGGCCTGTTGTGCTTCATCTTGTGTCTAGAAAACATAAACCAGGACTGCTTTTGATGCCCTGAAACACTTCAGTAATTTCACATCCCTGAACCAGAAATGTAACTCAACACCAGACTATGGCAGGGCTGACTGTTGCTTGGGGATACTTCACTGGCTTGTCCAAAACACTCTCCAAGAAAGCTGGCTGTGTTCAGCTGAACTTCCTACACACTCTGTGCCAAGAGGGAGACAGACATTGCCCACTCAAGGGTCTGGACAGGCTCTTCATACACCAGCAATTACTGTAGCAAAAGCCCCATGAGTATTTTTTTTTTTTTTTCTGCAGAGCTGCATGGTGAAAAGCTGCTACAGGAACTAGTCTGAGACCATTAGAGCTGCTGCCTAAGGGCAGCTCCATGCTCCACAGCTCCACAGCTGCATGGAGATTCTCATGCTCTCACACAGCAGATACAGCAGGTTCATGGTTCCAGCTGGGATTACTCTGGCATTTATGGAAAAAATGGTATTGGGGATACTCTAAAAGTACAGGCTGGGATGTGGGACACTGTGGCCTGAAAGAGTTAATCTGAACAGGCCAGTCTGACACCCTGGTAGGACTGAGTTCAGCTGAGCTGTTACTGACTTATGTCACCAGGAGCAAGATACAGGGAAGGACTAAGTTTTTATTACTGTTACTACAGGTTCTGGAAAACATCATCAACAAAAATCACCCATGCAAATGAGGCTGGGCTGAGAGGGGCTTCTGGAGATACATTTCCATAAGTGGAGCTGAACTTCAAATGTAATCTCCTGTGGACAGGACTTGATGAATTCAGCTCACTCATCAGGCCACAATTCATTAATGGAAAACATTTATAAAAACAATGAAATAATTTACATTATTTAGAAATGTAGAAAGGAGTTGCTATTTTTGTATGATTTCCAAAGATTACATTGGCTGTTTATTCAGAATTTATCTTTCTAAACCAAGACTTCTTACTTCTTGCTCTTTATTTTTAACTGAAATTTTAGGTGCTACATCTAAATGGCTTCTTTTTTTTCCAACCAATTTTACAAAAACTCTCCTTCCATATTCACAAATCCTTTTTTTACCTCTTTACTTTGCAGAACAAAATATTTCTGAAGCAATTTAACACAGTATTTATCAGAATTATCAATTACAATCATTGACAAATGATGAATCCAAGACAAAGCAATAATGAGATCTGTTTGGAGAAGTTTATGTATATTTAAGACTTATTTCTCTGTGATGTGTCTTTAGAGTGTGCTTGAGTAACACCTTCAAGATTTTCTCTATCCACAACCTTGCAGGTTAGAAAATTTTTCAAAGAAAGCTGAAACTGGCAGGCAGTATCCTAATCACAGGTTTGGGAACATCAGGAAAACCAGGTTTGGGAACATCAGGAAGACCACTGAATACTGAAAGTTCCTGAGGGATGGCAGAACTCTTACAGTTCCTTGAGAGCAAAATGACCCTACCTGCGCAGGTAATTTACAGCAACACCAGTGCTTTGTGTGCCACGAAGACTTCAGACAGTTTGAAGATCTGCTAAGTTGCTAATGTGTAAATACTCATATTGCCAAATCTCCCATGTATTTACACTGATCAAAGTTAGTGATGTTATACTACTAATATTGTCCACAAATTTCTTTCTCTTTGGTCTTGTTTTTTGCTTGTTTTACTTTATCAAAGAGAATGTTATCAATATTTGAAAGGAGGGTACTGGAGTATAACCACTAGTTATTGTTTCTTGGAGATCTGACCTCCTTTCCCACTCCAGTGCTGTCAGACTGAGCAGTGGCTATTAGAAATGAAGTGCCTCATCCAACAAAGCATTTTAGCAAAGAGTCATATTCTCTTCATTATACTGCTGTAACCACAGAGCCCAATCTATTTCAGGAGGAAAATAATTGTTACTTGATTTTTCCCATCTGTGTCTGATCCCTAAATATGTATTATAAAGTTCCCTAGAGAAAGTATAACAGCCAACAGTGTTCTAATTTTAGCAGCATAATGAAATCATGTTCTTACCAGATACTACTCCCAGCAAAACTAGGAAAAGGAGCACGCTCTTCATTGTCTTTACGACCCTGTCCTTCATGTTCCCAGGATGCAAACAGAAGGAAGATCACAGTATGTTTTCCCCACCTAAATTCCTCCTCTTTTTCGTGTTGGGCAGTGAGAGATGAAACAAAGGACCCGTGTCTCTAAGGGAGTTCCCAAACACTGTCAGCTTGTTTGCTTGTCAGGGAACTGCTCCTTGCTGACACTTCATTCACAGCCCTGGTCTGTACTTGGGAAAACAGTCATTAATTGTCCTTTAACTATAATTGTCTTATTCAATGAAGCATTATGAAGAGAATCTAGTATGTTTTAAATCTGGAAATACCATGCTGCTTTCACCACTCTGGCAATGAGGTGATCTCTTCACACACCAGAATCAAATATTCATGATTTTCTTACTCAAACTAAGAATCTGAAGTTTTCTTATTTTTCTGACTACCAGAGAATCACTCATACATACACATACTACATACTTGGAGGTGAGGCATGGGTACATGATGAAGCCTGTACATGATGCAGCTTTGCTGTGGCTGTCTCAGGAGCAGCATGGACCCCCATAGAAGTGCACTGGTTCCCTTAGATTAGGCATTTAACTTGTTAGCCCACAATACAACCAACTTTTTTTTAACTAATGACAGTCTTAGTGTTATTTCATGGAGTATAGGAGAGAAGTGACACTAATACTGGAACTGGATGCAATATAGGTGGATTAGAATTGACTCAGAATAATTTAGCCTGGAAGGGGCCTCTGGAGGTCACCTAGTCAAATATCCTGCTCAAAGCAGGCTTAATTAAATCAGGTTGTTTGGGGATTCATGTAGTTGATTCTCAACACCTCTGCACAAACTTAGTAGCTCTACTAAGAGGCAGAATTTTGACATTCAGATTTAACACAGCTGACTGATTTGTGATCCAAGCTGGCATCTCTAGATGTTTAGGCATGACTCTCTGTGGTTGTCCCACTGAAAGCTGACATTAGCTCAGAAAGTTGTCCCTTGCCTCTGTGTTTTGTGTAGCATGAGCATGTTAATTGAACATGCTGGACATGAGCAGCCAGTTTAACACTGGGACAGGCATGGCCTATGCTTGCTGCATTCACACCTTAGGCCATGGTACCTATGTGGCCTGGAGAATTCTGCTGACACAATGGAACTGGAAAAGATGCATCAGAAAAGCCTACTGATTGGAACTGAACCATACCTACATATCAGATACTGATTTGAAGAATCATGAGAAATACTCATTTCTCATGGCTAATCTGCATCTATTTTAAAGTGCTTCTAGGACCTTGTAATAGTTTAAAGTGGATGTGTCCACACCATATCTTCTGGGAACACAACCTGTAGTACCAAGGATGCTGATCTTCCTTTGTCCCAGGAAATGTGTGCCTAGACTTCATGTTAGTAAAAAAAGTGTATGCAAAATCCCACTCTCAAATGACCTAGTTATGCTGATAATAATGTAAATATATTTATATTGTCAAAAAATTCCACCTCTTCATCTATCAGATCTTTGCTCACCCCTTCATATACATTTCCTGAGTTCACAAAGAAGCTTTTGATCTGACTGGACACCTCAGAGAGATGAGGTCTGTGTGCACAGGCATGAATCAGGCTTGTACAATGTGATGTCTTGTACAATGATCTTCTACTAATTACCAGAACACTGTAAAACTGCTTCTAGCTTTATTCCCTCCTTTTAGTTGTAATGTGTGATCTATCCCATTATAGGCCTGTTTCTTTAAGTCTTGAAAAAACTATAGAAACATCTGGGATTTTTCAGATACATTTCTAAATTTGTTTATTATCTACTTTGAGTGATAGGACAGATTCCATCCTATGCTCTGGATAGCCAAGCCTTCTCCAGGAC
Source organism: Hylia prasina (assembly GCA_013397195.1). Taxonomy (NCBI): domain Eukaryota; kingdom Metazoa; phylum Chordata; class Aves; order Passeriformes; family Sylviidae; genus Hylia; species Hylia prasina. The sequence continues at coordinate 122,620 of VYXD01010363.1, forward strand.
TCAGAGGTCACAATTTTATCTTTTATTTTCTTTCTTTTCTTCTTAGGCTGGAGTTTGGTGGGAAGGAGGGGGGATTTGGTTTTGGTGTCGCTTGAGTTATTTTTTCTTCCTATAAATATATTTCTCAGATTCTTTGTTTTGATCCTCCTTCCAACAACATACACAGATCTACTTTCAGCAAGGATTCAAAGTCCATAAATATAAATCAGACATTATTTATGATATAGACACTACAAAGGGATATAGGAGACATGTATGGGAAAGGTATCCAGAATGTCATGTGCTTGAAATGCTAGCCTGTCCCCAACTTCACCTGGAAATGCAATGGGTAATTGTTTCAGGTACTAAGTGAATACCCATGGAGCAGTTAATTTCTGCTTTCCCTCTAAATATGCCTCCAGGGCTTTCAAGTAGTTCCTGTTAAGCCTCATGTTTCAAGCATGTTGTGAGGAGACCATGAAGGTGACCATGGAGATGAGGGGAGAGCCAAGCACAGCACACAGGAAGGAGAGTGTGGAGACCAGCTCACATGGGTGGAGTGAGCAGAAAGGGCTCTGGCTCTTTCTTCTTCCTTGAGTTACTTCCAGTATGTCTAATTACTTTCCTTACATCCTTCATTTCCTATATTCATCTGAGTAGATTTCTGTGGTTCTCAGATTCAACCTGCCTGTGAGACATAAAATGAAAGGGCGGCCAGAATTAAAAGACAGCCCAGAAGAGGTTGAAATAAGGTAGAAAAAAGCATACGAGCTGGTTAGGAACAGGTGAATTAGGAAAAGGTGACCAAGGCAGAAATTCACTGGCAAGTCTAGCAACAGCAACACTCACACTGCAAGGAGGTCAGGAATGAGCTTCCTGGGAATATAAAGCAACTAGATGAAGAGAGGTCAAGGCAACACTAGCAAGAACACAACCAGGGATTTTTCAGGCAAAACAGAGGGAAGATTAATTTTGGAGCAAATGAAGAGGTCAAAAAAATGGGATTTTTGTAATTCTTTGGCTTTCAAGATGATTTGCAACTTTATTTGGGTGTTTTGGAGCAAAAAATGCACTTCTGAAAAAAATGTCTGGATAATCAGGTAAAGTGGAGAATATGAGGAAGGTGTATCATCTTTCAAGAGATTAAAGAATCCGGGTTCCAAGGAAAAGATCAACAGATGGGAGTATGAGAGAAAGCACTGGTCTTAAGTTGGGAGAGACAAAGAACATGAAAAGTGGGGGTTATGAGGTGGGAAAGAGCAGAACTTAACTTCCAAGCTTCCAATTACCTATCCTCAGGAAAGTGATGGATTTCAACAGAGGCCAGCTTCAGAGAACTAGTCTACTTGCATAACAGAATAAGGTTCAGGATGTTCAAATGGTTTCTATGCATTTAATGCTCAATTGACTTCCAGTCTGTCAACATGAAGGAAGTGTTCTCTTACTTTTCAAACACATCAGAGGCTCAAGACATAGTTTTCCCATTAATGGCTATTTCAGGCAGAATAGTGGCTCTCTTTAACTCATGGAAAAATAGATATTTCTCTATCACTGTGGTAATTACGAAAAATTAGATAGCCTAAGGAGAATTTTCATACACCTGATCCAATCTCAGTTTATGATTATTTATTATTGTTGTTTCATGTATTAAATTACTGAGACTGTCAGGTTTTATTTTCATTTTCTCTCTTTAAACATTACACCTTCTCCAACCACTGCCTTGGTAACCTTTCCTAAAATATTAAAACAGTGCCTTAGCATCCTGCACCAGAAACTTATGCACCATTTCCTTTGATTTCTCAGCTAAAAGCTTCTTCTGTACCATTTCTGAGTGACAACAAACTAAAAGTCATAAAGTACTACCATGTTACCGTAATCTCACCTAATGCAATCCCATCCCAGCTAGGTCAATAACCCATACAACTATTAAAAAAGTCCCAGGCAGGTATTTTTCTAGCATTGACTTGTAAAGATGTAATCTCCTTTAGTCACTCCCTTGACAATTAGCTTGAAGTGTTTGTTAACAGGAAGAGATTCCATCACACCTAGCTCTTTTTTGGGGATCCAGGTTTAAGTAAAGAACAGCCTAAAAGCTGGGTGAGTACACACAGAAGGCTGAAAATGATGCTGCTGTCTATGCTGAAAACAAATTCTCCCATTACTTCAGCAGTTATACACTCAAGAGATGAAAGCATTTGCCAGAGAAGAAGGAAACCTGAGAATGGCTTTTGCTACAAAGAATTTGGGAACTTATTTTAGGACCACTGGGAATATGAAAGGCTTTAAGTTAGCAGAGATTGTTTTGATCCTTCCCATTCCCTCTGCTCAATCTAGACAAATGCCAACTGAGGCAGACAGAACATGAATTCAAGAAAGATCCAGAGGTACTTGAATGCTCCCAGTGTAAAGATCAAGTGGCATCAGCAAGGCCACACAGAAACTCCAGAAAAGCCAGAGGTCTTAGTCCCACTCCCAAACTCAATCATGATAACTGTAAGACACCATGACTGTAAAAAACACATTGTTGCTAAATGTTTTTCTCTGTAAGAAGTTCTTGAGCTGCTTAAAAATATTGCATTTTCTTCGGCCTTAACATAACATGGTAGTCAGTCATAACAAGTTTTAGTATTCATTCACCCAAGCAAAAGTAGATGTTACCAGCAAGTATTTTGTGTCTTGTGATTGGAGATGAATAATGTGTTGTGTGTAGAACATTTGGTGCCTGCAAGAAATTATGTCACTTGTCCATACCAGACACATAGAACATTTGAATTTTAATCATGTCTTCCAAACTAAGTTCTAGGGCCAGTGAAAAATGTGTTGAGGCCAATGAAGTCTTCTTTCTACATTTATTGGTTATTGGATGAGGGCCTGAACCCATGCAACAATACTTTGTACCTCATGATACAGCATTTACTGCATATTACACATTTGTTACTGTAATTGCTTGGCCACCTGAGCTGTTTAGTAAATATATAAACCAGGCTGTGAATAGCAAAAGATGCAAGTGCAACAAGAAAGAATGCTCTGGGAAAATATGGGTACACAAACTAAGGTTTCTATGTACACAGTGTGACACACTTCATTTAGTCTAGTATTTTATTATATCAAGAATTACTTAAACAGAGCTTTGCATCACAAAACATGAAATACCTTGCTTGTTTTATCAGCAAAAGGCATTTGATTATTTTTGCAAAAGCAACCCTGCATTTTAACACACATAAAATATTTTCTATTGACTTTGAAAAAACAATCCACAGAAAAGTGTGCAACTATCAGAAAAGGGCATGGCTGGGCACAGGGTGAGGGCTCACGTGATGGAGTTTGACTTGGGCATAGATGGGTTTTTATACACAAGTTACTCCATCCTTTGAACAAGAGAAGTGAGAATAATTTACTACTTCCTAACAGTGTGAAATTTAATTTGTTTGTGGTTTCAAAAACTTTGATATCTTCAGCTGGGCTCTGTGGCTCTCCAGGGACCAGAAGAGGGGTGTGGTGTGTAAACAGGGGCATTTCACTTTCCACCTTTGTTTCAGAGTACTTAATTATTGGAAGATCATTGTCGTGATCGTGGTCTCACAAAAATCAATGACAAGCCTGATTTTGAAAGGAGCAATTTCAATAGACCTGGACCTGGATAAAGTGGTCCAAAGGCAAAAAAATCCTAATCACCAAAGGAGATAGGCAATATTCACTGCTGGCCTGTTTCTTGCTGTCTATAAGCTCTTTGACTAGAGAAAACCTTCAGAAATACAGGCATAGGGTTAAATTCATCTGGGTACAGACACAGAATTACTTTTTTATAGTTGCTGATTTTAGATTATGTTGATTTTATATGAGAACAAACATGAGTGGGAAAACTAATCCGCTTACAATTGACATGAGGCAACATTCTATCTGAGTAATGACTTGTCTGAATCTGCCACCACATTAATACACAAAAGGCAGCAGGAAACCAGTGCAATATTCTGGATGTATATACTTCTGGCCCGTGGATTTGAGTAGAAACATCATGGAACAGCCTGCGACCATAAGAGCTTTCTTAATGAAACAGATGATCCCACACAGTAAACCTAGTGTCCAATAAATGTTTTGACAGAGAACAGTGAAGCTGTAAAGGTAGGTGGATGAATGCACAGAGATTTTAAAAAGCCCTGCAGCCCAGATTGAGTTTAGTCACATAAAACCTGGCTGTTATAATATAAGCTACATGAGTGATAACAAGGAAGGGAGGTCAGGATGTGTCCCTTTGCTATGTATGGCTCTCCTGACCATTGCAGGAGCTGAGGGAATATTGCCATCTAGTGCCACACAGAAATCCAGCTGTCTAAATAGAAAAGAGCCATTTAATTCACATAGGCAATGGTTACAAAGCATCCTAAACCCCAGGAATATTATGTGCCAGGGACATGATTTTGCTAAGTGTCTTTGCCGTGTTTGTTATTAGAAATGGTACATTTTCTTCTTTAAAAATTACTGTGTTGTGGGAGCTGAGTCATAACACTTTGGAGGAAAGACCCTGTTCAGTTGTTCTGAGGTTGTGAAAAAAGTGCAAAATATTCTCATAGCAGTTTAGCAAGTAGCTGCCAGAATGATAGGATGCTGTTGAGAATGGGATTTATCTTGCATGCCTTAAATTTACTAAAACACAGACCTGTATATGTTATTGTTCTATGATCACCCTGGGCTTCTTTTGGAAAAAAAGAGACACTACTAGGGCACAACTGGTGTGACCAGCTTTAGCTGTTGCTCTCAGGATGGGAAGTGATGTACTTTTGAAACATCTGGGTCTCTGCAGAGACAACAAGGGGGTTTGGGATGTCTAGTTCTGATGTTCACAGGCTTTGAACCTTCAGTGCCTGTCTCTCTGTGCCATTTTTTAACCAGATAGACGATAATTTTGAGGACCTGTTGGTGGAAAAATAAATACCACTTTTAGACTTCTGATCCCCATTATCTCAGTTGTGTGATTCTTTCTCATTCAGGTTGTGGGGACACATATATTCACACAGAAGCTCCTGCTGGACTGTACCCGGGTACATTTTCTGCTGGGCAGACACACTGGGCATGACACATTTCATATTCTCCTCTGTGTGCAGCAGCATTATGAATTTCCTCCTGTTGCCATGCCAGAAAGGGCCCTTAGGGGTGACAGAGCAGTTCAGCTCCCTTCAGCCAAAACCCTGCTGAGCCTGAGATGAAGGGGGTTTTAATCAGCACATATGTTTGAGATACTTTTAATGAGGCCATCAACTCACTTATCTACGCTACCAAATACGTGCCAGATTATAACAATTTTCAGTCGTTGCCCATCTGGAGCAGATTCAAACCAGTGGTTGATTTTCAAAAGCAATTTGAAAATCAAAATCAGTTAAGTAATCTAATCTTCCAGAGCTGCAAATAATGTCCAGATTTTCAAGCCAGCAACATAATGTTTATAAATGTTGACTTAAAATTACTTATATGTCCCACCAGTACCTCTGAGTTAATTGCCATGTTCTTGCTTGTGGCTGTGACTTTCCCACTATTTCTGCCCCCTAGCCATGTAAAGGAAAGGATTAAATCACAAAAAGAATCAGAGTCAAAAACGTAAAATAATACTGTTTTTCAACCTGAGAAAGTTTTAGACACCCACCACTCCTTTTCTTTTAAACAGCATGAGTGCCAATTAAGCAAGAGGCTGCTAAGTTAATTGGCTTATATTTTAAAAATCCATTATTTCACATCATCAGATATAAATCCCTCCATCAAATATAAATACTTTCCTTTTCTACACTGATTTTAAATATGTTGCAAAAAAAGGTGTATCTGAAGTTCCTCCAAATGAGGAATTGTTTAGATAATAAAATGTCTCACAATAATAGTACTGTATATAGTTACCGACATCAAACTCTGCCAGGTTTTTTAGGATTATTTTCTTTGCTTTTGTTCATTTGGCAAAGTCCTGATATGTGGTATTAGAAAAGAAATAGAATATGTGCACTCTCCTGAGTGCCCATAATGTGAACTAAAATTCCATCTTAAAAGGAACCTGAAAAGCAAGGGTTGCAGATCTATAAACACATTTTAAAGCACCTAGAAATCTGATTTTCCAAAGCCCTTACTCTTATACTCTCAGTTCCCCATAACTAAGTTTAGCTAAAAAAAGCTAAGCTAACATCTTCCAGAAATAAATAGCAAGAAACTGGCAGCAAATTCTGGAACTCCCCCATACCTCTTGGTCCATGGGGACACAATCTGACCTTTCAGATGCAACACAAACCCAACTGATTTCCTCAGGCTTTTGCATGAAATGAAGCCTGAGTCAGTTTGGGTGTTCTAGGCAATCAGGAAAGGATTACTAACATTAGCTCAATATCTTAATTGCTGTACTTAAGAGGCTGCATACTGCTGGATCCAGCACAGAGAGAAAGCTCTCACTGACTTCATAGGGATCTGGATAAGTCTTTTAAAGTTTGAAGGAGCTGGGGAAGTGGCAGGAAAGATGGATGGCAGATTTTACCTGCTGGCACAAACTGCTGGGACTCTACTGACATTTGCTCCAGCTGAGCTTTTACACCAGGACATGCAGTCTCATGAAGCTGTGACGTAAAATAGATTCACAAATTATTTTCCTGTGCTACGGAGCAGCTGTGAGATGACATGCCAGATCTCTTTAAGAATCAAGAGGTGAACACCCCAAAATGTCCACATGCCCAGCAGTCCAGCTGGAAGTCTTAATGAAAAGAAGGGTGATGTCCATTTAAGTTGAACATCAGCACCTATTTATCTTTTGTTTCAATAACTAATGGCAAGTGGCAGGGCTTGACTATTTTGCTTTACTGATATTTGCAAGCATCTGAAACTGCTCCCTTGCATAAAACATTTTTCTGGGCATGGACATTTTTCTTGATGAAACCAGACTAAGCTGCACAGTCCACTCATTTGTGTCACATCAACCTGGGATGTCTCAGGCTAATTCACCTGCACAAGTGCTGGTGTTGCTGCACAGGGAACTGGATCCATGAATTGAGGCTGGATAAGAACTGAACAAGTGGATGATATATAGAGGAACAAATGGCCAGGAAATAGGGGTCCAGGCGAAAAAAATCCCGTGGAATACAGCCTGAAACACGCCCTTTGTTTATGTTCAGAAATGTGAAGTAATGCTGGTCCAGTTTGTGGGATAGACCACAAATGGGTTTTGAAGGCCCTGAAGCCCCTAATGTTGCTGTTTGTGACTACAGAAATTTAGCCTTGTTTCTATTAAAAAAAAAAAAAAGTGTTAAACTGTTATTTTTAAAGTATTACACTGTTAGCTTTTTTCTGTTGAATTAAATGTTCTGTGAAATAGCAGAGGGATAGTCACCAAGTCCCAGCTAAATGGTTTGTTTGTAGCAAATTATTTTCTATTCTTAAGAAAAAATAATTTAATCAAGTGTCAGAAATAAAGTACATCTTGACAGATTAGCAGGATTGCTGCAGTTAAAATAAATTTGTTGCCAGATTTGTTTACAAAACTTATTTTTTCAGGGATGGGTGAACTTCCTGGAATTTGCCAATCTTTTGAATAAATATTGTGGAGGATTTGTAAAATGAGAATTAATTAAAACTTTTTCTGTGAGTGCAAGCCAGACATTTTGCTCAGTGTAAATAAATTGCTTGAAAGCTAAAGGAAAGACTTCGAGGGAGGTGGGTGGAGAGGCAAGGAAATTTGAGCACTATCTTTCCTTTTCCAAACAAAATTTGGGGTATAACAACTATGACTAATACAGGAATTGTAATTTATGTATCAGATTTGATATATCCATTTTTAACTTTTTTTGCAATTCTGAACTGACCTCAAGATATTTGACTTTAGCTTTCAAGCTCCCCAGAGATTTGTTTATTTTTCTATGAATCTTTTTGGTTTGGCAGCTTCTTATGATACGTGGCAGATGTGCTCACTTCTGGATGAGGAGCTTTTTGATACTGCCTCCAATATTTGATTTGTGTTGCTCTAAGAAGGCTTTTCAGTGTTAGCTTGGGTGGTATCACCACCTCAGACAAAGAAATAAGCTTACTGTCATCATCCATTCATTCTTCTGAGGTAAGGGACACACTCAGATACTGAAATTCTTATCCTAGCCAGGGAGAAAACAAGGATGAGTATTTGCACTCCACCTTTTCATTCACTGCAAGTTGGTTTTGTTGATGGAATTTGAGGCCTTTTACTATTTTTATAAGTGATCATGACAAAAATATTCTTCATCCACAAAACAGCAGACAGTAAACCTTCTACTCTTTCATGCACGAAGTCCAGGAAGCGTCACTAAAGATCCTTAGATCTTTCAGTGACTCTTTGGGAAACAAAATCCAAGGGTAGATTTCTAATAAAAAGACAAACATTCCTCCCATTTAGACTAAGTTGTTGTTGTTGTTGTTGTTGTTTGTTGGTTTGTTGCCTTTTTTTCCTGGCAGATGTCCCTAACCTGAGAAACTAGTCCTGGACAAAAGCCTTCAGTGCTACAATTTGGAATACACTGTTTCTGACAAAGCCAAGGGCAGATGTCAGTCTGGCAAATGGCAGCAACCACTCAAGGGACACAATCACTATCCAGGTGAATTAAGTACATGGGCTATCAGTTAGTCCTACAAACAAATTACGAAACAGTTTGTGGATTTCATAGAGGACACAGGATTTTAAACCATGCAGTATTCAGGCAAACCATCTTTCTTTGATTCTTTAGGCATCAAGTCAGAAGGATTGATTCTTCCCAGTCACCTTTCCCAAAAAATTTTCCAGCTTTTAAAATTACCATGACTGGTCTTAAAGGTTTGATTAGTTAGAGCTACCACACACTGCTGCTGTACTAATTAAATTAAACTCCACTGGGTCCATCCTTCCAAGGCCTTGTGCATTTGAGCAGTGTTTCTCACGGTCCTGTGTATGAAGCTGCATGTTGGCAGGATGGATAAGTATCTCTGCTTTAAAGACAGCCTCAAGCTTTTGCTTAGAGAGGCTAACACTGCCACTAACAGCTAGGAAATCCTGGCAGATAGTCCACATGAATATCTCTTTCTATATTTGCACAATGTCAAGCACACTATCAGCACTGAATAAATAATAATCATAGAAACCTGGAGTCAGCCAGGAAATAGCTGTGAATGAGACATTCATATTTTAAAACCTGAAACTGCAATATTATCTTGTTCTGATTCTGGGAAAACTATTTTTTCCTTTACCCCCCCTTGTTCTCTCTTCCTAAAAAAAGAAGAAATGCTAATACTGCTGCTAAAGGTACTAAAAGAACTTTATTTGGTCCTGTATTACAGAATTAAAATCCCTGTAAAGAGCAAAATGGAGAACAGTGCTGATTTTAAAACCAAAGAATTTATCTCTAAGTGAAAAAAAAAATTAGAGATGGGATACAATTGCATTATACGGGAGAAAAAGGAAGTGTAGTTGAAAAACAGTTTCACAAGGCAATCTTGCTTTTGATAACATTTTGACAAAGTTGTTTTTTTTCTAAATTTAATTGAAACTCTCTGTTTAAAAGGATTTATATTAGTCACAAATCCTTAAAACAATGAGCAAAATTCAGGAGGAATTCAGTCTCCATCTCTATAGAAATAATAATGAAGGGGCAACTCCCTGCAGTAAAACTAGTTGAAATTGGTAACTTAATTCAGACACTTGACAAACATTCAGGGTTACTCCTTCTTCACAAAAGAATCATTCATTTCTCCTTTTCTGTTCAGATGAAGGGTTCCTATGGCAGACCAAGCATGTTTCAAGACTATTTTTGTGGTTACAGATGAGAAGAAACATATTCTTACTTTAAAATCTGATTTTATAATTGCTGATGGGGATACACACATAATTTTTTTTTCATATATTGGTCACCTTTAACAGAAATACAAAAAGATCTGAGATGTGAGGGCTGTCTCAGTATAATCAAATCGCAATTAAGTTACTCCAGAAACATTTGTCAGAAGATATAATGGCAAGGATTATAAAAGAAAAGAATAAACTGAAAACACAGAATGCCAAAAATCACCATCTGCTGAGATGATGGGAGTATCATGCTCAAAGCTGTTAAGGTGTTACTAGAGCTGTTGTCTGTTACAACATTAAACAGTTAATTGCAGTTCATGGATTTTAAGTAAAAGGACTGGGGACTGCTTTTTACCATAGCAACCACAAAAAAGAAATCTCTTCCAGCATGTGTGCAACATGTGCCAACAAAAAAGCAAAGAAAATAAATATATGTGGAATTCGGCATTTAAATTATAATTATTTGGAGAAATTCCTCTTTCCAAATTTACATTCAGAGCATCCTGGAGAGAATTAGATGCTCTTTCCAAATTTACCAAATGTCTTTCCTGAGGGACAAGAAGATGTATTACATTCTGTATCTTTTTCCAACTAACAACTGTTAGGATGACTCCTGCTGCTTAGGTAAACAGAGTAGGGAAGTGAAAGAATACAAAAGAAAAGAAAACTTTATAATCTCACTAATGTGTAGCCATGTGTGCTGCAGGCAGGGCATGGGTATAAATGCATTGGTCAAGATCACATGTGTACCATCACTTACATTCTCCACTCCAACCATTTCTGCTGCGTGCTGAGGTCAGCCTACCTGTGATCTTTGAGCATGAGAAACATGTTATGGTGACAACACTTCTGATTGTTTAATCCCAGGTCAGGTCAGGTCAAGTTTGTAAGAAAAAGAGGAGAAAAGGAAAGTGACAGTTACATCATCATCATGACTTAAATACTAACACATAATATTTTGGTGACAATGGAACTTCTTATCTATGTTACTTTTCAAAATAAAATGCTGACACGTTCAACTATTTCCAGACATGGTTCCATTTTGATGGAATAGTTATTTTCAGGCATGATTTTTCTGAAGCCTTTGTAAAGTCCAGACAGCTGTAGAGGCAGCAGATCAGAGAGGCAGCCCAACAAATTACCTGGAGCAGTGATCTAAAAGGTGAGCCAGGCAGGGGAAAAGCAATGAGGAGCTAGAAAGAGGGAGGTCCCGCTGGTTGCTATCCCTAGAGGATGTCCCGAGGGCAGGAGACGATAGCAAGGATTGCATTCCACTAGCCCTGACCTAACTAAAGGTTTGAATATGGAAGTGTTTTTAAAACATCTATTGTAGCTGCTGAAAACAATTATGTCTGTGGCATCTGCCAACTCTCATAATTATCTGCTGTTGTTTTAAAAATGTGTATGGGAAGTTTTGCAAAATCTAGGACCAATAATCCCATGGTTGACACAGCATGCTCTTAGACTCTTACACCACAAATGTAGTGTGAGAACAGAACAGAACAGTTGGCTACATTAAGATTCAGACTAAGACAGACTGAGGGGGTTTTGTCAGCTGATGTAAAAATTTCCATATGCAAAAGCATTAAACTCTGAATAAATGGAGGAATTTGCCCATGTAGGAGCACTTTCAGAACCCCGAGATGACCTTCAAGTTTTCCCTCTACAAATCCAGAAGACACAGATTCATGGCTCTATGCACCAATAAGTTCTCCATACATGACCCTTTCTAACTCCCCCAATGTAGACTCATCTCTCAATTTCAATTCCTATTGAACTGCTGTTATATATTGTGTTTATCAAGACACTGTTGTTAGGTCTTGTCACCACCAAAACTTACTCTGTTTCCATACAACCTCTAATACATTTTTTAATAAGAGCATGACATAAATTTTGCTCCTTTGGTTACAAATAACTTTAGAAATAATCAGAAGTGTCCAACTCTACTGTGACATGAACACATAATTCAATAAAATGCCACTGCTGATGTTGCTGATAGATTTCAGTGAGTTGTATCAAGTGTGCTAATTATGATGACATGTGAGAGCACAGCAAAAGGGCTCCTCTACTCCTGTAAACAGAAGACTAGACACGTCTTTTTATAGAGAACTGACAGTCAATATATGCTTAGACAAATAATCTACTGCAAAATTGTTCAGCCCACTATACATTAAGCATTCTCATTTTGACAGCTTTCCTACATCACAGGCCACAATTGTAACATTTTGAAGTCACCAGTAGCTGAAGTGCCAATACTCTTCTTAGTGCAGAAGGAAAACCAGGCATTGTATTATCAGATTATTATGGAATCCTTGAATGTCAATATGAATGCAAGCAAAATTGTAAGATCTCAGATGTTGTATACACAGAAAAAGATTCCAATTCCATACAAGGAGGAAGAAGAGTTCGTGCTTACTTAATGGTTTGAATTTGAGTATTTTCAAATCACCTATTATTATTGTTATATATTATTTGGCAAAATTAGACACAGACAGAGAATCCACAGATGCTTGCTGCCTCCTAAAGAAAAAGCACTTTTTAATCTGTCAATTAAAATATTTGGGAAACAACAGCCAGTTCTGTTTATAATCTTGGATTAAGTGGGTATCTGAAGTTGAATTACAAGATTCTCAAATGCTACTTTTGTAATGATCTTTAGTTAATTTTTGTCCCTAAACCACTGTTGTTCACTTTCCATCAGTCTTGTAAGTTTTGCCTATACCAGATGTCACATGTTGAGTGACAAAACAAAATTTAATTCAATGCACAGATCTGTACCACTGGATGTTATTAGTCAGCTAAAATGTTTGACGGCCATAGGTGTACAAAGATTCTCTTAATCCGAGCCCGCAAGGTTGCAGTCTTAGCTCATAGGCATTTCAGAAGTATGCACCCTTCATAAGTAACATGGGATATTTTTAATGATGTCTGAACTTTTGTCTTTACCAGCTATGCTTTCCATTTAAACTCAAAACTACTCCATTTATTAGTAGTATGCTTATACTTGGATTGCTTAAAGGAAATAGTGCCTCAGGAACACTCGTCAAACCACAGGTTTCCAAACAATAGCAAAGGACAATGTATTTTTATTGTTAAGAGGAGGTCTGAATTAAAAATTTCACTCGATCTGTGAGACCATAACTGAGGTCCATCCACATCAGGTCTCTGCAACCACATTGCCTTTGTAAAAGGGCAGGTGAAGTCTGATGACAGAAGTTCAGGTTGGCCCATTAGAGGTTTATGCAATGCTTAAACATGAAACATAGTTTTTACTTGGGGTGCATTTAGTTATCAAACACATGACGTACCCCAGTTCCTGCTAAGGCCTTAGAGATCCATTTTGACTGAGTACAGAACTTGCAGTGCTTATCAGAAGATACATTTGACTCTTCCAGGATATAATGGGAATCTTATTAGGACAAAGCTCCTTGCAAAGTTATCACAATGATGCAAAGAGCTACAAGAGAATTCCCTGTATAATAGATGAGACACAATTGATTTCTGGCACTCCACTTACAGCCTCAGCCAGAAATACAAGATGAACAGGCTTGCTTTCTTCTGTGATTTCAACATGTCTGCTTCCTGTACGAGCTGGAAGTAGGACATGCCATAACAACTGTCAAAACATTTCAGAACCTCGAGCAAGGTGTGATTGGAGCCAGCTTCGAGAAGCACAGAGGGCTTGGGGAGCCATGTGAGCAGGCTGGGCCCTGTCTGCTCTCCACTGATCTAGGGACCAAATGGGACCTGACCAAAGGTTGTAGCAGTGTGACTCTCACTCAAACCTCTTTTCTGGCTGGCCCCAAACTTTCACAGCCAGGCTGAAGGACACTCAAGTGACTCCCAAGCACTGGGGGACATCCCTCCCAGGCTGAAATCGTCTGGGAGCCTGTGGGTGCCTCCCCTCAGCCCACTCACATATGGTGCCTGTTTACAGAGGGGATCAGTGAGCTGCTGAGACAAGGGGACAGCCAGGGCACCGGCACTTGTGGAAAATGATGGGAGAGGAGGAAGACCCCTGTGCTGAGGCCAACGGGCTCCAGCCAGGGCCAGGGAAAGCTGGGAAGGACTGCTGGCTTCCCAGGGAAAGGCAGAGACTGAGAGAGGGGAGAGAGAACTGGCTGCTGAGAGGAGGGGAGAAGGAAAGGGGACATGCCCCGAGACAGGAGGAATAATTTAGAGAGGAAGAGGGCAACTCCAAGCAGCTTTGTGATGGAAGAGGCAGCTTGCTGGTGGGAGGGGGAGAGGTGACTCAGGACTGGGAGAGAGGTGTCCTCCACTGAGGAAGACATGGGAAAGGAGTCTCCTAATTGCGAAGTAGGGGATAAAAAAAAATAAGGCAGTATATATTAAAAGACACAGTTGCCTCTGGTGAGGCAGCTGGGCCCAAGTGGGAGGGTGACAAGAGAGTAGCTGAGAGTGAAAACCAGGCCCCGAACTGGTGTTTCAGTGGAGTAACCTGGCAGGAGATGAAAACACACCATGCAGGGTTAGGGTAAAGTGACAGAAAAGTGGGAACAAAATTGAAAAAAGGGAAGTGTTTGGGAGAAGGAGGGATACAAACAGGACAAATATGGCATCAATGTTGAGAAGAAACAGGAGAAAATTGGCTACAGTGCAATGAGGGAAAGGCAGGAAGCTGCTGCTGTGTGCTGCCAACATACGCAAACATGGCTGGTGAATGGAAAGTTATAATATACATTATTCATCAGGGCAAACTTAATTTTTAATGAAAGAATATTTCTATGCCTACCTTGCGAGAAATGTGTGAAGATCTTTGGGGACTCATGTTTTGTGGTTTTGGTTATTCACATGGGCATTGTGAGAGAGCAAAGCACAGGAAAGCAGCACGCTATTTGAAAGCAGACTTCATACTGAGGCAAGGTAACTTTCTCCATTCCTGAGAGGTTTTATATCTCAAAATCCAAAGAACTTTTCTCTGTCTTTCAAAAATGCAGAGAACTCCTACAAGTCTCTTCCTTTCTGTCCCAAATGGATGGTTAAGTGCCTTCCTCTAAAATCTGGGTATGGCCTTTGAGAATATCATTGTTACTATTATTTACCAAAAAACCTCTTTCAAATTTAAAAACAAACAAACAAACAAAAAACCAACAAAAAACCAAATAACAAACAACTGATGAATATTTAGTAAGTATAATACAAGTGATTTGCTGCACCAGTTCTAGATATGTTTAATAATTTTAAGAAACAATAAGAAACATGCAGTGACAATGTTTTAAAACAATTTGTCTGTGATCTTTCCTGAGCACCTGTCAATACAGGCAAACTGAATTTTAGCCTGGCAAGTACTCTTTGACCTGTCATTTATGTCTGCCAACTTCCAAAACATCTGCAGGGATTCTGGGCAGTGTATTTTAAGACGGAAGTTTGAGATCCATGTTTCATACAGGTTATAGATTAGCACTGAGATGGGACAATGAGGTGTTTGGTGGAGGTCAGGACACGGGGAATGTTTTTGAGGGAGAGAAGATACCGGCAACTGAGATCAGCCAGAAACTGAATTCTCAGAGGCTCCTGGCTGAAACCTGAAACTGTTGCAGAAAAAAAAAAAAATAAATAAACTGTTTTGCTTCTCTGATTCAGCTGGTTAAGTCCTCATGTTCAGTGAGGATACATCTCTGCACCACACAAAGATGGCAATGGTACATCAATAATTACCATTGCCAGTTTTGGTATCAGAAATACTCCAGCAATGGTGTTAAAGCAGAGAAGAAAACTTATCCTCTGGAAAAGACAGTACAGTAGTAGGTTAATGCATTTAGGTGACAACCAAAACTCGAGAAAAATTGTTTAGAACAAACTTTTAGGCACTGGGGCAAAAGGATGTGCAAATTCTTTTCACAGTGCTTGCATAACTCTCTTGGGTTTGAAATGTGCAATAACTGTTGATTTCCATCTCTAATTCTTAGCGTTATTTTTGGTATCACTTTTTTCTTTAAATTTTGGAAAGTTCAATGTAATAAGTTACCTAATTTTGCACTGGCTGTTCATAAACCTGCACAGTGCACCTCCCTTTAGATCTCCCATTTAATCTGATTAGTGCTGCTGTAGTGTTTCAAGCATTGCTTTGTTTTGTGTGAAGTAATTTGCAACCCTTTTTGAGAAACATCTTTTTGTTGGGATACAAGAGTATCTCACTTCAAATTTCTTTTTCAGTTCTCCATTTTTTCTGTTTCTTTTTTAAGTGCTAGTTTCTTTGGCTAAGATGGAACCGAAAGCATAATTCAGATCTTTTTTTCTTGTGTTATTTCAGAGGACATTAAAAATAGATTTCTCTGCTATAAATGTCTATTTAATACAGTTTTCTAGCTCAAGTCTGCTATGATGGTACTCACATAGTGTTTGAGACACCTTCTGAAATTACAAAGAGATCAGAAATAGTACAGGGACAGCATTTTTGGCCAGAGTGGCTCTAGGGAGACTGGCTCATAGTGGCTTCTACATTTGGCTTGCTAACTCCTGAGTTGTTTTAATGGCCATCCTGTATACATCTTTTTGCAGAAACCTAGATCTAGGTTTATTTGAAGTATCCAGATTATTTAATGAATTCAGCTACTCTAATTATCACATAGTATGCTAGAATTTTACATTGTATTTAAAAAAAGTTGCAGAATCCATTTTGATGGAGAAATGTAGGACTACCCATTTGGTGGATTTTGCACCTTCTCAATACAAACTTCTCTGGTAACCTGAGGTGTTGCTGTAGCATTATGTAGGGATTTCATTTATCCACTGTGGAAAGAGAGACTGCAAATAGATAATCTACAGGTTTAAAATGAGCACGACTATAAAAGTCCACCATAAAAATAGTTTGCACACAAGTAAACATACAAGTTAGTTTTGCACTCCTCAAAATGCTGAAGGATTAAAATTTCTGCACCCCTGTGACTGACAGCCAGATCCTTTGCTGGAGCTTTTCTTATCCAAACTCCATCACTGATTATCTGTAAGAAAATCTTGTGATTCATTTACTGCTCCATTTCTACCAAAGCAGATACCTGGGTTCATAAAACTGTCTGCTATGTAATAATTTCTGCAATATAAGACAAAACCACCATTGTGGTAAATCCATTGCAAAACAGGATCCTGCAAAGTATTTATGAATCTCCTGCCAAACTGCTTAAATCATGACTTTGTCACAAGCATCATATGTTTATAATCTTGTTATGATATTGAGGCCTTATACAGCTGTTTTTTTATAATGCTTCTGTAGCCAGTTTAAAGCCATCTGGTGCATGTATTGCCAGGTATACGTGATTTTTTTGTTGTTGTGACTACATATGCACCCTCAGCACTCTCACGGTATTTTCTCAGGGTATGACAGTACAGTCAAAGTTAAATCATGTCATTATTTATTTGCACATGGTGACTACATATGATGTTCCTGATCGCCACATGTGAGAATTGCTGGTTTAGTTTGTCATGTCTTCACATTCAGATCCTGAAAATTATATAAAAATGTTGGATTGGTCTCCAAATAAGCCAAAAATTGAAAGATTGATATGCAGCTTTGGATCTCTTCTAATGTCATAACTTTTACTGTGCTTTTATAAAGCCCAAGTCTTTATAATTCTAATAAGTAGATATAGGAACACAGGATTTTTATCTTCTGGTTACTTGGCAAAAAGCTTGCATTTGGAGATCATCTAAAAGACCAATGATATATGGATTTAAAAGATTATAATTGAGGTTTTTATCTGTATTTTGCCATTATTAAAGGCCATAATTTGCTTATAGTTTACTTTTTTAATACCATGTTATGATTGGATCACTGTAGTGTTTAGAAGCTGCAACCAAAATCAAGGCTGCATTACCTTGAATTCTGAAAAACCACATAAAAAAAGGAAGCTTCCGCTTGGCAATTGAAATTAAAAAATCCTCAGGGACCAAGGAGGGAAAGAAGGACCTTTCCTGACTGAGTTAATTATTTTTCTGTGGCAGAGTGACTTCTTCAAGGTCGTAGAAGAATTAAATTTCTGTATTGGTGAGCAGGTGGAAAAAAAGAGGATGTTTAATCTGTACTTTCATGTGCCGGGTTTTTTTTACTGATTTCCTAAGGAAACAAGTCTTCTTGTTTGTGACTTTCCCTCACTTTTTTTCTCTCCACCCATGAATTTTGGCCCAACTGATTAATAAAACCTGAAAGAGGAATGAGTCTTAAATAGGCTTCTCTTTCTATGAATTTTGTGGAAGCAGATGCCAGGAGAAGGGAAGAAGAAACCATCTGAATGGTCTTGCTACAGTAAAGCTGCATTCGAGTTCATATTCACAAGACAACTACATGTATTCCTAACAATGGGAAAACTATTAGGATGTCAGATCAGCTCTCTTCCTATTTTGCTATAAGGACCTGGAAGACAATCACAGCTATCCATGCAACATACACTACTTTATTTGACACCAATGTGGAGTGAAATAAGAGGCGCTCTTGGGGAGAAGTCCAGGTGCAGAACGAGGATACTTTTCTGCAGCTTCAGGATTTGCACCCTACAAGATAATGGAGACAAACTTACAGCTGCTCAGGGGTGTTGTTACTTCTTGGTGCAGATCATAGAGGCAGCATAGATGTAATCAATGCAGAACTCACACTCCTTAAACAAAAGATTCTGATCACAGGAAAGCTGGGCATATGTGTAGATGTGTCAGTTAGGGACATGTTTTAGTGATGGAATTAGGGTTAATGGTTGGACTCAATCTTAAAGGTCTCTTCCAACCTAAATGATCCTATGATTCTGATTGTGGAACCATTTGTTTAATCATAATGTTGTTCATAATTACATATGGTAGAGATGGGGAGGGCTTTGGAAACCTTTCTCTTAAACTGTAAGTCATTGGATTGTTTCTTTTAAGTAAGGAATTGGTACATCTTGAATCCTTGATTTTATGCTAATTTTCCTTCATATGGTCTGTTTCTGTTAAGAACCTAGACTGTAGTTCTGCAATGTGTCATGGTAAGCAGCATGTAGATCAGTGCCATGTGTTAATGCTGGAAAGTTTCGGGTTTTTTTTGGTTTTTTTTTAAACTTTGTTTGAGGCAACTTGTATTAAATACTTTACCCATACCTTTTTTTCCTCAGTTATATGGTTAGGAATTGCTTTACTAATTGTGTATCCCGTGGTAATGTTTAGTAGTATTTAGACATTTGGCAATCCATACTTCCCTGAAATCTAATGTTGGTTTTTATCAACGGGGATTTCCTGGGTGCTCACATGCCTTTCTTTTGTATCTTCTCTCCAGATACACATCTTGGGCAATCTCACCAGCGTTATGGTATAAGCCGTGCAATTTAACTTCTCTAATTATGAGACTATTTGGCTACTGTCAAGACATTTGCTCAATTATCCTGCAGAGAATTTGAACATTAAGTGTCAAATATGGTTGACTATTAAGCTCATGTCATTTATCATTCCTTCTAAGGAACTCCATCTTGTTATTCCTGACCAAAGAAATTTTCAGTGCAGTGGGCAGAGTTTTCAACCTCAATATAAGCGATTTATGTCTATTCTTTATTTTTTCTTCCTCACTGATGATTATGTGTCTCTATAATTAAAAACATCAAACATATTCACTACCAGCTGAAGTTTGTTAGACTAAGTGAAACTCTCCTCAAATGATAGAATCTTAATTCCTCTGATCTTTCTCATAACCCTTTCCATACATTTTTTTGCCTATTTTTTCTTCTGTAGGAAGATTAATTTAAACTGGTGGATAGAACTGCACATCATATTCCAGAATAGATCTTCCAGGGCTTTGTATTACATCACAACTACCCTTCCTGCTTCTGGAAATTCCACATGTAGTCTGTGAAAGGTCATGCATCCTATGTCTGGTTCATGATGGTTGCTAACAAGCCTGATGTGATTTTCTGCTTTTATTTAAAGGGTATTTTGGTGAGCTTTCTGCTTCTTTGATAATATTACTGAAGTTTCTTGTAGCTACTGTTTACTTGAGTGGAGGCACTCTGGCTAGGCCATACGGAATTAAAGCTTTTAGGCTCACCTCTGGGAATTAGGGATGGGACTTGTATATTTCAGCTACTTTTTAGAAGAGGTGGAGTGTGTTGACAGTGTACATAAAGCAAAGAGTGTCTTTCCTTTGCCCCAAATTTTTATCTATTTTAGCACTGTAAAGAGCTTAGTCTTAATGAAGTTGTGGGAAATTTACTTAAATCCATTCGAGACTGCAGCGCCATACGCCTTTCAACAAGCAGCAGCGCTGACTTCAGCAACTCCTGTCCTGCCCCTCTGGCCACAGCTCCAGCTTTTGAGCAGGCCTGAAATGTTTTGGGGGTTGTTTTGGTTTGTTTTATTTTTTTTTTGAGTCATTAATTCCATGCTCTACTTCAGTATTGCCTTACAATGGTTTGAACCAGCAAAAAGTGAACGAGTGTCTGGGAAAAGGTGCAGGACGGGGATGGGACCACGCAAAGCTCACACCACCACTCTGAGAATGCTGTTGAACCATTAACTTCACTCATCATCACTCCTAATGGGGTTGCAGAGCTGTATGAAAGACACTGTGTGAGGGATATGTGAGGGTGCTTAAATAAAACCAAGTCCTTCACTGGGAGCATTTATATTTGGCTTAATAGGTGTGAGCTGAAGCAACAGGCTTATGCTGAAACTCCTAATCCAGAGCAGGTATACTGAGTATAAAATATTTCACGGTTATCTTCCATTCTTACCCCAATCGTGAAATAAGCAAAAATGACACTATCCTAAATTAAAAGCACGTACGTCCCATAGGTTATGTAGAGCGAGATGAAAACCTCGGTATTATTTGAGAGTAGCCGGACCTGCGAGTTCAGAGCTGCCGTACCGTAGCCTAGAACACCAAGACGAGAAAAATCCCATTTGCAAACAGACGAAGCCTACTACAGATCAGGCAGTATTTGGACAACAAAATGGCTGTGGTTGTGGCTATAGCTGATCCACAGGAGCGCAGCTGGAAGGAGGGGAGCGGGGGAGCCCCAGTCCCGCTCTCCGGGTCCGGTTCGCGGCCGCGCTGGGGCGCGGAGGGGCCGTGCCGCAGTTAGCGAGAGCCCGTCCCAGGGACTTACTGCGGGGCGCTGCGAGACGCGGGGCGCGCAGCCCTGAGGCACACACGGCCGGCGGCTGCGCCTTCGCGGCGGGGCTCGTCGGCCGCCGGCCCCGCTCCGCTCCCCGGGCCGGCGCGGTGCCGGAGGGCAGCGCGG